>JACGAQ010000141.1:0-305288 GCA_014119065.1 Orius insidiosus
TTCTTTCTTACTTACACATTTTTTGGCTACGACGTACCGTTTTGGAGGTACAAGCAAAAAACCGGGAAAATCCGCGCTTAACTCGGCCAATGGAAGGAGGTTTTTATGCGGGATACTATGGGACCCTTCCCTATGAATTTCTATTAAAAACAGAATAAAGGACTAATGTTTTTCCTCTTGCAAGCAGCATAGAAATTTATTTAAAAAATAAAAATGGCTTACCTGGTGGTTTATAATTGAAGAATTTCTCAGAAGCAACGAACTGACCGCCGTTATAAAGTTGGGGGTCGTCCTAACGAGTTCGGACATATTTCCGGTTTTGTTGAGATAAGCCAAAACGGTGGAGAGAAGGGAAACTAAAGGTTCGGCCTCGCCCGGATGTACCCTCGTTCTACCCCCGAGCCAAGAAGCGATTTCGAACACAGTCCCTCTCACAGTCGTCCCTTCGTATCCCAAAGTCAACCTCAGAAACTGAAAAACAAAAAACTTAGTACAAAACGTTTTACTATTAGGTGTACAAAATGAAACTCAGCCACAGGGTAAATTTGAATTTTGTAGATTTTAGCCGAGTTTCATTTTGTACACCTAGTAGTTTATTTTTTCAAAATTTTAAACATTTTAGGCGTTAAAGTCCATCAAAAGTTGACCTTCTCCGTGTAAGAAGGTTATTGAAGTATAACCATTAAGAAGGTTAATTTTTAAAGCCTTGTAAATCGTAAACCGTTACAGATATTGAAAAAATGCACTAAATAAAATCTGTTGGGAATTAATTCTCTTTAATTTTTATTATATTCATTTTTTCTCTAGGACGCACTGTTTTTAAGATAAATTATTTTTAAAAAAATTATTTTCCGAAAATGGTGCATCCTAGAAAAAAATAATTAAGTACAAATTTATAGAGAATTAAATTTCCTACAATTTTTATTTATTAGGTGTACAAAATGAAACTCAGCCACAGGGTAAATTTGAATTTGAAGATTTTAGCTGAGTTTCATTTTGTACACCTAAAAAAATGGTAAATTTTTCTCCCTCGCAATAAAAGCTCGTTTAAGAGGAAAGCTAAAAAATAGATTTCAAACAAATATTTAGATTCTTATTCTCCTTAGTGCTTACGTCAACCCCTTGCTGACCTAAACTTCCTCTAATATCGATGTAAATAAGGCCATCTCATTCCTTTAACCGCCTCTGGGCACTTCAAAAGGAAAAAAAAGGTGAATTTATTTAGGAGTGGACCTTTTTTTCTGGGGCCATACAAGAGGGAGAAAAATCTCTAAAAAAGATCGGAAGTTTGTAAAAGTGAAAAACATTTGTGAGTTTTTTTTCTTTTTTTAAGCAACCTGACAATTTTTATCCTCATAAATACAAAATACGAAGTCAGAAGAGTTTTCAGCCTCCGACGCACAGTGGGGAAAAATGGCCAAAAAACGGAAAAAATTCTATATCTCGAGAACGGATGGTCCTATCGACCTGGGACTAGTCTCATTCGATTCAGGGTAAAAATACATTGGTTACACATATTAAAACCAATTTTAATTGTTTATATATTTGAACGTAAAAAATAATAATGTATAGGTAATATTAATAAATATTAATATAATATTAAATACCAAAATAAACAAAAATTGTTATATTATTATCATTATCGGCAAAAAAAATTTAACTGAATGAGAATATAGAATCATGAAGGGGCTCATTTTCGGCTAGCACAGGCTAGCGTATTAATGAACCAAGTCTTGATAACAAAACAGGATTAATTTAAATGATTTGTTTACTAAAATTAACAAATATTAATAATAAATACTCAATATTAATAAATTAATACACATATATTAATAAATTAATTTAGTTAATATAATTTATTATTAATAAATTAATAATTGTGTGTAACGCTATGTTAATACATGCTGTATTTATCGCGTCTCGACATAAAAAATTCATAACTCACCAATTCGGTTGAGCTCGGGTACCAATTTTTATAGAACCTTTATTAGTATCTAGTTCAGGAAAAAATAGTCTCAGACCGTAGGAAGGCGTAGCTCGTTTTTTTTTATCAGAATATCTGACGAAAATTTTTTTTGTGTGCGAGTTCAATTGACCTTGATTTAGAATCTATTATTGTATACGCTAACGTAAATACTACTAATAAATATGAGAAACATATTTATAATTGAACCGAGATGAAGAAATTCATCAAATTAATTTTTCCAGCATTTCCCCACTGTGCGACGTAGAGAAGTTTCTAAAACAAACTCGGACTTTTGAGCTTACAAGTGAACTTTGAAGATTACTAAGATTTCCCAGACATACTTTTCCTCAATCATTCAAAATTAAAATAAAAAATTTTTTTTAGTTCCTATTTATTTTGAATCTAAAAAAAACAGAGGAGAAAACATACGTTTTTTTTTTCGCTCTGACAGAGATAGAAAATAGACTATTTGCGGTCGGAAGATTTAGCTATTTGTCAAACGGTAGGGGGTGATTTAACCATTGTGCCCGCCTCCGACATTTCCAGCGGTGCCTCTAATTGAATTATTCCAGACTCTGGTAAAAGTATCAGCATAAATTTCAGGGGTTTAGACCGCATTACTAACGAATCGTTGGTTATTACTGATAATTTAAGACATTTTGCAAAAAAAAAAAGAAAATCATTATTAAAACTGTTGGGATCCAATTCACATCATTCAAATTTTTACAATTTCCCAATAAATGGTGTATCACCCAAAAAAAAAAAAATGCCTATGTTTAAAATATAGATTTATTGAGAAATTCCGGTTTTTGGGGAAGGGTGGTAGAGGATAGTTAAGAAATGTTGGCTGGCTGAACTTTTTTTGGTTTCAATGTGATTTTAAATTGAGTACATCGAAACACGGTTTTCTTGTAGAGGATAGCTGCGCAGATCGAAAACGGGCGATCTTGCATAAAAAGTTGATTTCGTATAATTTGTAGAAAATTTAATCACCTTTCATTTTTGTTTTATACATTTTTTAGCTACGACAAACCGTTTTGAAGGTACAGGCGAAAAACCGCGAAAAGTCACGCTCAATCGCTCCCAAGTTCCCAGTAAATGGTGTATTCCCAAAAAAAAAAAAAAAAAAATGCCTAAGTATGTTTAAAACATAGATTTATTGAGAAAGTCCGGTTTTGTGAAGGATGGTAGAGGATAGTTAAGAAATGTTGGCTGGCTGAATTTTTTGGTGTCAATCTAATTTTTAATTGAGACAATCAAAACCAGGTTTTCTTTGTAGAGGATAGCTTTGAAGATCGGAAACGGGAGATCCTGCATAAAAGTTGATTTCGTATAATTTGCAGAAAATTTAATCACCTTTCATTTTTGTTTTATACATTTTAGCTACGACAAAGCATTTTGAAGGTACAGGCAAAACCGCGAAAAGTCAGGCTCAATCGCCCCCAAGGTCTTCTTTTTTCGTTTTTGCTTTTTGCTCGGGTGCCGTTCGTCGTGAAAAAAATATTTGTGAACCAAACTTATAGTAAATTTAGTCAGTTTTCTTTTTTAACTTAAACATTTTTTCGGTACGAGAGTACCGTTTGGCGATACAAGCGAAAAACCGGGAAATCCGCGTTCAACCCCCCCCCCCCCCTTCGGAGAAGGTAGGTTGGGGTTTTTTGTGGGATAATCATGGGACCCTTCCCAACACGCTTCCTTCAAAAAACAAAATATATTTTTTTGCGTTTTTTTTCACTGTTTTTCGCCGCCGTGTAGCTCGAGTGCCGTTGATCATACAAAAAATTTATTAAACCAAATTTGTTGGAAATTTAGTTCGCTTTCTTTTTTAACTTATATATTTTTTCGCTACGACGTACCGTTTTGGCGATACAAGCGAAAAACCGGGAAAATCCGCGTTCAACCCCCCCCCCCCACCGCCACCCTTTCGAGAAGGTAGATTTGGGATTTTTTGTAGGATAATCATGGGATCCTTGCCAACACACTTCCGTCAAAAAACAAAATATCCTATTTTTTGGGGGTTTTTTCACTTTTTTCGCCGCCGTGCAGCTCGAGCTGTGTTGGTCGCACAAAAATCTTACTAATTCAAATTTGTCCGAAATTTTGTTCGCTTTCTTTTTTAACTTATATATTTTTACGCTAGGACGTTCCGTTTTGGAGATAAAAGCAAAAAAACAGGGGAAATCCGGGTTTTACCCCGACATCTTGGTGGGGGGGGGGGGACTGGCACGCATCTGCCACCAACCCCTTGAATATAAGTAATACTTGTTTTTTTTTTTATTATTAGGTCCCTATTATCTTATAATATTATTTTCAACTTATTCCAGTATATACTTTTTTTTTTATTGGCGTGACTTGTGGGGTTTTCAACCTCAAGGATATTGGAAGTGATTTTGGAATTTCCATAATTCGCGCTTTCAATTTCGTATTTTCCTCGGCGCGTCTTTCCGAAAGAAAAAACCTTCCGGGAGGCCCCAAAGGAAGGAGGGAAAAAAACCGATTTCCTTCCATATGAAACCCATCTTTTTCCCTTCCTATTCAAAACCTTGAGATTTTATTCTCTTTTCTTGATGGAAGGTGATAAAAAATTATTTATCAAATTTTTGTTTGCTTGTGAAATTTTGACTTGCCTTAAAGAAGTTATTGTGATACCCTAGACGTCGGGTTTTTGGGGTCTTCCAGACCCGGAGGGTAAATTCGAATATGGATCTATACCGATCTCAACTTTGTCTGTGGTGCCGGCCGGCCGTAGCGTTTTTTCCGGAACACTTAACGGCCTCAGTTTTCAACCGATTTTCTCCAGATTTCACCAAACGATTTTTGAATTTCGAAAAAATGGCGGAAATATGTGTGTTTGAAATTTTTAAAAATTCGTTGCGGCCGAATCGTGGGTCGGATTTTCACCAAATTTCATTAATAATGCCTTATATTTTTTACGATTTTTTGGTTTTAAAAAATTATCTTTTGTTTTACAATAATTATCATTTAGTAGGAAGGAATTTCATACTTTCACCCCTTTACGAGAGAGACCTCTCATGGTCAAAAATCCCATTATTTCTACCTTGACACATAAAAAAATTTTCGAAAAAAAAAAGAACTTAAAAAATTTTTCAGAAAAAAACCGCAAATTTAAAAAAGAAAACTCGGAAAATTTTTCAAAAAAAAGTTAGAAAATTTTTCCCCTCCCTTATACTTCCCCCTTCGTTATACTTCCCCTCCATTATACTTCCCATACTTCCTCCTCCTATTATTGACATAAAGAAAAGTATTGATGCTGGACGTTATTTGTGGAATTTTTAACTTTTTCTTAAAAGATAAGGAATTCATTATTTCTTCCAAAAATGTGATGTGAATGATGAAAAGGTAATTTCTTAAAACTCAATTTTCTTCTGGAATTGCAGATTTTGTATTGACAAAATACGGAGTCTTGGAATCGTCCGAATATTTAAACAATTTATTGATAAACATTATTAAAATGTCGTTAATTCCTTAGATTTTAGTAGCAACGTCGATTGCCGTCATTTTTGCACTTAATGAGGTCAGTTCTAATTGCGATTTTTAATTATGAAAACAAACAGAAGGCGTGTAAGATGCGTGGAAAAATTTTTTTTCTCTTTCTCTTTTTCTCTAGAACGCTGTGCGAGAGAGACGATGGGGAAAAAAAAGAGAAAGCCTTAAATATTACAAAAAGTAAGGCAAACAGCCCCATGCAAAAATGTGAGGCCGTTTCCAAATGGGATACGCCGGAATTAAAATTGCATTCCTTGACGTCATATGCTCAACCTCACGGTTATATTTAATTCCATGGTTGAAAAAAAAAAAATTTTTCAAAGTGGAAAATTGTTCAATTTATATCCTACTTAAAGTACTGGTTTGAAAAGCTTCCAACGAAAACTTCCTTAAAAAGAAGTAACAGTATAGGAGGGGGAAGTATAACGGAGGAGGAAGTATATGGGAGGGGAAGTATAACAGAGGGGGAAGTATAAGGGAACGAAAGTATAAAGGAGGGAAAGAATAAGGGAGGGGGAAGTTTTTTGTTTGTTTTTTTTCGAAAAATTTTCCGGGTTTTCCTTCTTTTTTTTCGAAAAATTTTCTAGGTTTTTTTTTTCGAAAATTTATTTAAGTGACAAGGTAGAAATAATATGCTCTAAAAGTATAACGGATGGGGAAGTACATGGGGGGGGGGGGGTATAACGGAGTGGGAAGTAGATTGGAGGTGAAGTATAACGGAGGGGGAAGTATATTGGAGGCAAGGTATAACGGAGGGGGAAGTATAACGGAAGGGGATGTATAAGGGAGGGGGAAGTATAAGTGAGGGGAAGTATAACGGAAGGGGATGTATAAGGGAGGGAAAGTATTAAGGAGAATTTTCCAAGTTTGGTTTTTCGAAAATTTTTTTAAGTTTGTTTTGGAAAAATTTTCCGAACTTTGTTTTTTCCCAAAAATTTTCCGAGTTTTTTTGTTCGAAAAATTTTCCGGGTTTTTTTTGAAAAATTTTCTAAATTTATTTTTTTTCGAAAAATTTTCCGCGTTTTCGTTCTTTTTTTTGAAAAATTTCCGGTTTTTTTTTTAAATACATAGTTCTTTTTTTCGAAAATTTTTTTAAGTGTAAAGGTAGAAATAATGGGCTCATTGGCCTAAGGATGTGCCTCTCGTAATGCGTGGAAGTCCGAAATTTCTCCCTGCTAAAAAAAATTAATAATTAAAAAGTGGCAATTTTTTACACCAAAATTCTTGTAAAATATAAGGAGTAATTGGTGAAAATTTGGTGAAAATCGGATTAACGGTTCGGCCGCAGCGAATTTTTTAAAATTTCAAACATACATATCTCCGCCATTTTTTCGAAATTCAAAAATCGCCCTCGTTACATTCTTCTTCACCGGCTAAAGAAATTTGGGTGATTTGGTGACAATCGGATGAAAACTGTGGCCGTAAAGTGTTCCAGAAAAAATGCTACGGACGGACGGCACAACAGACAAAGTGACCCTCCGATGTGGAGGGTAAAGCAATGACTTATTTATTAAAAACTTACGTTGTTGGTGATGGTCATTGTGTGATGGGAAACGCATTTGGAGTAGTCGGGAACCTGCCAGCGTCCTTTCCCGGGCTCGATGAGTACACAAAGGCGGGTAGCAGTTCCGCTGTAGCCCCTCGGACACTGCGCTTGAGCTTGAAGTCCAGGGCTTGCTGGAGACCAGGGACCTTCCGCCGGGCATCTCGAGCCGACCAGAAGACTATCAAGAACGTCCAGCCTCCCAGAAGCCTCTCCAGACCAAACACCGTCCGCTGCCTGACACGTATATACACCTCCTTTCTTATTAAAAAAACAAAAAACAAAAATCCCACAATTTAGTCGTAAATTTTGATCCTGAATAAATTCAAGTAGTTTCAAGTAGGTTTGCCCCTGACGTTTTTTTTTGGGGTTATTAATTGCCCTCTAATTAATGAAATATTCATAAGTCGACTTCACTGTAGATGACGGAAATGCTTTTAAAAAAAGGAGCAAAAACAATTCCTTGTCAACGACATCTCAGGTTTTAAATGGACGAAAAAAATACTTTTGATATTTTTTTAATTAACTACAAAAAGTATAATCCTGAAATCCACTCTGAAGGGAGACACATTTCAACAAAAGTTTCGGAGGTAATTAGAAATTTTTTTTTCCACAAAGTAGATTTCTATTAGGAATGTTATAATTTTTTTAAATAAACATTTCAAAAACTCTTGTAGTCAGGGCGGAAAAAAATGGACAATTTAGGGGCATCTTGGCCAAAAAAATGATAAAACATTAACAATTTATGATCGAAAGAAAATGTTGAAAAAAGGCCAAAACTGTTAAGAAACGAAATTCTCGGGTGAAAGAGCAAGGAAAACGCCTACAAATCAGGGGGGAAGTACTCAATAATCGTTAAAAAGTCAAATAAAAAAGTTGAAAAAAAGCCCAAAACTGATATTAAGCCGAATTCTCGGCTGAAAGAGCTAAGAAAACGTCTAAAAAATGAGGGACAAATATCCAGTAATCGGTAAGAAGGCAAAAGAGGAAGTTGAAAAAAGCCTAAAACTGTTGAGAAGCGAAATTCTCGGCTGAAAGATCAAAGAAAACGCCTAAAAATCAGGAAAAAAATATCCAATAATCAGGAAAGGTCAGAAGTAAAGGTTAAAAAAAAAATAAAAACTGTTAAGAAACGGAATTTTCGGCTGAAAGAGCAAAGAAAACGCCTAAAAATTAGGGAAAAAATATTCAATAATCGGTAAAAAGTCAAAAGAAAATAATGACCCTGCGGTAGCAGGGACTAAAAGGTAGATTTCTTTTCATGATTAAAATTAAAATGTATAAACACAAAATATATAATTATGTTATAAATACCTAAAATGATATAAGGAAAATTGCGCCACTGAGCCCCTAGAAAAACATCTGATAATTTTATTAATAAAATATTTAATAATTTCCCGGTATAAATTCAAATTTTTTTTAAAGTTTAGCTAGTTCAATATTTTGCGCCTGGCTCGTCCAAACCTGCTTTAATTAATTTTTTACACGCCCTCGCAGAGGTCTTAAAGTTTTTTTTCGCAAAAGGACTAGGATTTCAATAGAAAATGCCAATTTTGTCTTTTAAGCCCTAAGTAAAGTAGGTGAATCGCTGGTCCGATTTCAGCCATTAACGAACTCGTCCGAGCTATTGAGATAAAAGCTCTAAATACCGGATATCGTCACCCTCACATTAAAATTGCTCCAGTTATCGTGCTAATATATATATATATATATAAAACTTTTCAACTGAGGATGGTTTTGGGGTCCAGGAGGTATGAAACGAAAAACGTATAGAAAATTTTTTGAATCTGCGACTACTTGGTACATTACAATAGGTAGATTTTTGAAGAAAAGAAATCTACCTAAAAGTTGGAAAAGCCCAAAACTGTTGAGAAGCGAAATTCTCGGCTGAAAGAGCAAAGAAAACGCCTAAAAATCATGGGAAAAATACCCAATAATCGGTAAAACGTCAAAAGAAAAAGTTGAAAAAAGCCCAAAACTGATAAGAAGCAGAATTCTCGGCTGAAAGAGCAATGAAAACGCCTAAAAATCAAGAAAAAAAATCCAATAATCGGTAAAAAGTTAGAAGAAAAAGTTAAAAAAATAAAAACTGTTAAGAAACGGAATTTTCGGCTGAAGGTGCAAAGAAAACGCCGAAAGTGCAAAGAAAACGCCTAAGAATGAGGGGAAAATATTCAATAATCGGTATAAAGTAAAAGAAAAAAGTTGAAATAATGACCCTGCGGTAGCAGGGACTAAAAGGTAGATTTCTTTTCATGATTAAAATTAAAATGTATAAACACAAAATATATAATTATTATGGTTTTTTGTGAGGGAGAGAGAATGAAAAAAGCGGATATTCCACGACCGGTTTCGGCGTAATACGCCTCATCAGGTGGACTATTTCCTTATTTTTCACTCTCATCTCATTTTCTACTTGACCTTTACTATGTGGTATAAGTGAGACAGCGGGAAGGTAACAGAATCTGTCTGTTTTTAAGACCCTTCCGTTGTCTCCATACCCCCCAGTGTCGGCCATTATATTGCCTCTTTATATTGGGCAGATGCCCCTATTTGTTTTTATTTTTTATCAGGGAAATATCATTGCATTTTTAACAATTTTTATATAATTATGTTATAAAAATGATGATATAAGAAAAATTGCGCCACTGAAAAACAAACACCCTAGAAAAACATCTGATAATTTTATTAATAAAATATTTAATAATTTCCCGGTATAAATTCAAATTTTTTTAAAGTTTAGCTAGTTCAATATTTTGCGCCTGGCTCGTCCAAACCTGCTTTAATTAATTTTTTACACGCCCTCGCAGAGGTCTTAAAGTTTTTTTTTGCAAAAGGACTAGGATTTCAATAGAAAATGCCAATTTTGTCTTTTAAGCCCTAAGTAAAGTAGGTGAATCGCTGGTCCGATTTCAGCCATTAACGAACTCGTCCGAGCTATTGAGATAAAAGCTCTAAATACCGGATATCGTCACCCTCACATTAAAATTGCTCCAGTTATCGTGCTAATATATATATATATATATATATATATATAAAACTTTTCAACTGAGGATGGTTTTGGGGTCCAGGAGGTATGAAACGAAAAACGTATAGAAAATTTTTTGAATCTGCGACTACTTGGTACATTACAATAGGTAGATTTTTGAAGAAAAGAAATCTACCTAAAACTCCCAAAACTGATAAGAAGCAGTATTCTCGTCAGAAAGAGCAAATAAAACGCCTAAAAAGCAGGAACAAATACCTACCCAGTAATCGGTAAAAAGTCTAAAGAAAGAGTTGAAAAAAAAAGCCCAAAACTTATAAGTAGTAGATCGCCCGAAAAAGCAAAGAAACGCCTAAAAATCAGCCAAAAATACTCAATAATCAGTAAAAAGAGTTGAAAAACCGCAAAACAGATAAGAAGCAGAATTCTCGGCTGAAAGAGCAAAGAAAACGCCTAAAAATATTTCTTTAAAATGCGCGTTTCTTAGTTCAACGAGCTTGTAAAACTCCCAAAATCCGCATTAAAAAGTGCTTATTTTGGCAGAATGAGAGAGAAAAAACCAATGACAAATGGGGGTTTAAATCGACTTAAGACGTCAAAAGAAAAAGTAGAAAAAAGCCCATAACTGTTGAAAAGCGAAATTCTTGGCTGAAAGAGTCAAGAAAACGCCTAAAAATCGGTGGAAAAACACCCAATAAACGGTAAAAAGTCTAATGAAAGATTTGAAAAAATCCCAAAACTGATAAGAAGCAAATTCTCAGCTGTAAGAGCAAAGAAAAGGCCTAAAAATACCCAAAAAAGCGGATTTCTTAGTCTAACGAGCATGTAAAACTCCCAAAAACAGGATAAAAAGTGTAGAATGAGCGAGGAAAACCAATGTAATTTTGATAAATAGGTGTTTATATGAGGCGCTCCGAGTACGAAGGGCGAACTCAACATCGGACAATTTCTTTTTTTTTTCTTTTTCAGATTCTAGACCTTGGTGAATACACCCTTAAAATTTTTAAGTTGAGTTCGCCCTTTTTTCCCCTTTAAATACGTAAAAACCGATATGCGGCAAAGCTCTAACTGCGATATCCGAGCGGGCGAACTCTACATCCTAGTCCACAACCCCCACTCCTTTTTCCCATTCAAGGGCATGACTTTTCTGTTGAGTTCGCCCGTAACATAAAACTTTAAAATGCGAATATCTCGAAACTACGATTTGTTGAGTTCGCCCTTCGTACCCGGAGCGCCTCATATTGACTTTGAACAATCAAACGTACAAAGCTCTACATATAGAAACTCGTTTTCATTACACATTTAAACAAAATTACATGTAAATAAAAATTTTCCCTTGTTTACGTCATACGTTAACTGATAAGAAGATGAATTATCGGCTGAAAGAGCCAAGAAAACGTCTAAAAATCAGGGAAAAAATTCCCAATAATCGGTAAAAAGTTTAATGAAATAGTAGAAAAAAGCCAAAAACTGCTAAGAAGCTGAGAGAGCAAAGAAAACGTCTATAAATAACCAAAAAAGCGAGTTTCTTAGTCTAACGAGCATGTAAAACTTCTAAAAACTGGATTAAAAAGTGCAGAATGAGCGGGGAAAACCAATGTAAATCTGATAAATGGGGGTTTATATCTACTTAAGACATTGAACAATCATACGTTCAAAGCTCCATAGAAACTCCTTTATTTTTAAATAAAAATTTTCCCTTGTTTACGTCATAGAGGAAACCTAATTCAAATGGATAGATTCAAAGGTTTGAAACTTTAACAAGTTTAAAGCTCCTTTCATACTCAATGTCTTAACTCCGTTAGAGAATATATTGTTTATAAAAGACAAAAAAAAGATTTATAAAGCGGGGAATGGCCTAAATGAAATTAAAAGATGTAAATAAATAACTTACTTGAATATTTTGCAGTTTTAAAATGGAACCGTCCGGGTATAAATCCTCCCATGAGACAAGCCCGGGAACCATAGGGAACAAAGCTTTATTTTTCGTCCAGTTGTAACCGAGTTTTCTTCTCCCTGGTTTGTTCGAAGTGAAACATCGTAGGGTCAAATTGCTACCCTGCCAAAAATAAAGAAATATAATTTTTTTTTCTTTCTCCCTCGTTTTGGAGTACCTTTTGAACTGTCGAGCTCATGGGTGAGACTTTTACTTGAAGAGGTTGAATAACTGAAAGGCGGACGGATTTACACTGTTGGAAGCCCCAGTCGAAAACTTGACACGTGAAATCACCCTCGTCAAGCGGGTGGGCGTTGTCGATTTTCAAAAACGATTTTCGTCTTTCTGACGTGTCTTCCGGAACCGTCGATATCGTCAGATTTCTTCAAGTTTAAATTATTAATATTTGCTTTGGACAGTTTCTCCAGGAGCATGCGCAGAAGGATTTGGACGTCAACTTTGACGGACAAACGATTCGAAGTCAATTTTGACGTCCAAATCCTGTGCTTGCTCCAGGAGAAACCAGTTTCTTTTGAAAGAAAGCTAATTATTTAAAAAATTTATATTCTACCTAATTGCTATCGAATCGTTAACTGGCAGACCATCTTTGAACCATCGAAATTGGATTTTTGAAGACCCTTGAGCGGTACAAGTCAATTGGAAATTTTCCCCGACCCTAACTCTGGAATCTTTCCGGTTAAGGATCAAATCCTAAAAAAAAAAAAACATGAGATTAGATTCAAATTAATATTCGTTTTATAAAATACGTTTTAGGTCTTTTCAAGGCGAGGTTTTAATATGATTTATGTTCCGTAGAGCCACCGAAGCTTTACGCACGGTAAAACATATTTCATTCGCCAAGTGGAAACTCATGCAAAATCACACCTGAAACTCGCGGATCTTTATAATTTACTTTTCACGGATCCCGGAACCTACATAACGCCTTACACATCGCGTTTTAAATCAAATAAAAAATAACATTTATTTAAAAACTTTAAAAATTGAGCAGATACCTAAACGGATGTAATAATAATGAGGTTTGAGTGGGCAATCGATATCAGAAGTGGGATATGAGAGATGGACACCTGTCAGTTCGGGAAGTGGGATACTTCAATCATTTTTTGAGTCACCTGTAGATTTTATAGCTCTATAAAGGTTGGAGTTGATCGGATCAGACAGAAAAGTACTAGGTTCCAACGAAAACTTCCTTGAAGGGGAGTAAAATATTGGAGGGGGAAGTATATGTATAACGGAGGGGAAGTACAACGGAAGGGAAAATATAAGGGAGGGAAGTATGACGGAGGGGGGAGTATAACGGTGGGGAAAGTTTTTCCAAGTTTTTTTTTTAATTTGCATAGTTTTTTTTTATAGTTTTCCGAGTTTTTTTTTTTTTTTTCAATTTTTTTTTAAATTTTCTGATCTTTTTTTTTCGAATTTTCGAAAAATGTTTTTTTTTTTTTCGAAAAATTTTCCAAGTTTTCTGTTTTTAATTTGAGTTTTTTTTTTTCATAAAAATTGATTGTTGATCGGATTAGACAGAAAAGTACTAGTTTGAAGAGCTTCCAACGAAAACTTTCTTGTAGGGGAGTAAAAATATAGGAGGGGGAAGTATAACGGAGGGGAAGTACAACGGAAGGGAAAATATAAGGGAGGGGAAGTATGACGGAGGGGGAAGTATAACGGAGAGGAAAGTTTTTCCAAGTTTTTTAAAGTTTTTTTTTTTTTCAAAAAATTTTTACCTATAGTTTTTTTTTATAGTTTTCCGAGTTTTTTTTTTTTTTTAATTTTCCGATCTTTTTTTTTTTTCCGAAAAATTTTCCGAGTTTTTTGTTTTTAATTTGAGCATTTTTTTCATGAAAATTGATTGTTGATCGGATTAGACAGAAAAGTACTAGTTTGAAGAGCTTCAAACGAAAACTTTCTTGTAGGGGAGTAAAAATATAGGAGGGGGAAGTATAACGGAGGGGAAGTACAACGGAAGGGAAAATATAAGGGAGGGGAAGTATGACGGAGGGGGAAGTATAACGCAGGGAAAAGTTTTTCCAAGTTTTTTTCGAAAAATTTACATAATTTTTCGATTTTTTTTAAATTTTTCGATCTTTTTTTTTGAATTTTCGAAAAATGTTTTTTTTTTTCGAAAAATTTTCCGAGTTTTCTGTTTTTAATTAATTTGAGTTTTTTTTTCATAAAAATTGATTGTTGATCGGATTAGACAGAAAAGTACTAGTTTGAAGAGCTTCCAACGAAAACTTTTTTGTAGGGGAGTAAACATGTAGGAGGGGGAAGTATAACGGAGGGGAAGTACAACGGAAGGGAAAATATAAGGGAGGGGAAGTATGACGGAGGGGGAAGCATAACGGAGGGGAAAGTTTTTCCAAGTTCTTTTAAAGTTTTTTTTTTCAAAAATTTTTTTATAGTTTTTTTTATAGTTTTCCGAGTTTTTTTTAAATTTTTCGATCTTTTTTTTCCGAAAAATGTTTTTTTTTTTTTTTAATTTTCCGAGTTTTCTGTTTTTAATTTGTGCTTTTTTTTTCATAAAAATTGATTGTTGAGCGGATTAGACAGAAAAGTACTAGTTTGAAGAGCTTCAAACGAAAACTTTCTTGTAGTACTAAGAAGTCCTTTTTTTAATTTCATAGTTTTAAACTATATAGTAAAAATATAGGAGGGGGAAGTATAACGGAGGGGAAGTACAACGGAAGGGAAAATATAAGGGAGGGGAAGTATGACGGAGGGGGAAGTATAACGGAGGGAACGTTTTTCCAAGTTTTTTTAAAGTTTTTTTTTAATATCATAGTTTTTAAATAGTTTTCCGAGTTTTTTTTTTTCGAAAAATTTTCCGAGTTTTCTGTTTTCAATTTGAGCTTTTTTTTCATAAAAATTTTCTAAGGTAGAAATAATGGGACTTTTGCCCAAGAGAGGTCCCTCTCATAAGGCGTGGAAGTGTGAAATTTCTCCCTGCTAATTGATAATTAATGTTAAAAAATGATAATTTATTTTTTGAAATTCAAAAATCGCCACTTCCCACTTCCGTTCAAACCCTTCCCCAAAAACCCGACAATAACTTCTTTAGAAGTTAAAAGAGCCTCTGGTGGCAGCGATTACTAGCTTTATTCCAGGGATCCCATTATTGTATAATTTATTACCTGGAGTAAAAGAGTCGGCTCTTGATTGAACGAAAACTGCGTCGGGTTGAGTGTGAAATTTCCAAGTTTCGCCTTCTCGACTAATTGCATGAGAAGTTCACGAACCCTGGCTCCGGAGTCTTTCGAACCGAAAAAGTGAAACTTGACTTCCCCACCTGCCCTGTGGAAAAAATAAAAATAAATTGTTTTCTCCAAGATAGGCTTGAAAAATAAGAAAAGACGTCCGGTATGGAAAAAGGCTCTATGGAAGGATAAAAAAAAAGCAACAAATCTTTTCCCGACGGACGCCCTATCTGATTTTCTTAGCGTTCAAAGGCCCTTGAGATACAAAAAACTATAATACCCTTAAAACTCCCTTAGAAAGGAATAAAAGCCTTCAAAGTGAACTAGATTTTACCAACATTAAAAATAATCATAAAAGGCCATTTTAAGCAAACTAATTTTGAACAAAATTGGAGGTGCTGCTGTGAGGGAGAACTATTAGGTGTACAAAATGAAACTCAGCCACAGGGAAATTTGAATTTTGTAGATTTTAGCCGAGTTTCATTTTGTACACCTCGTAGTTCATTTTTTCAAAATTTTAAACATTTTAGGCGTTAAAGTCCATTAAAAGTTGACCTTCTCCGTGTAAGAAGGTTATTGAAGTATAACTATTAAGAAGGTTAATTTTTAAATGCTTGTAAATCGTAAACCGTTACAGATATTGAAAAAATGCACTAAATAAAATCTGTTGGAAATTCAATTCTCTTTAATTTTTATTATTCATTTTTTCTCTAGGACGCACCGTTTTCAAGATAAATTTATTTTTTTAAAAATTATTTTCCAAAAATGGTGCATCCTAGAAAAAAATAATTAAGTACAAATTTATAGAAAATTAAATTTCCTAAAATTTTTATTTTTTAGGTGTACCTACAAAATGAAACTCAGCCATAGGGTAAATTTGAATTTTGTAGATTTTAGCCGAATTTCATTTTTACACCTAATATTACGGCAGTTAAGATTATAGCCGTAATCATAATCAAAAATATTAAGACTACAATTATAATCGTAATCGCAATATGTCCTTTAGTTTCTAATTTAACCGTGACTTTAGTGACGTCAGAGCGCTTCGGTAGTTGGCGCCAATATTCAATTTTAAGAGGTTTCTATTTCATAAAAATAAAGGGGCCTCTTAGACAAAATCTCCTGTTACTTTTAATATCGAAGTGTAAAATAAAATTTTTTAATTCTTAATTAATTTTTCTTTCCTGAGAAGATCAAAGTGAATATAATATTTAGAACGCTTTATTCTATAAAGATTTACTCTTTGCAGGATAATTAAAATTTTGTTCTTACAGCAAAAATATAATTTTATTAAAATTTACAATGAAAATTTATAAAATTTAGGGTACTCACGTTATATTTAAAACTTTCGCATCGTCGATTTTTGGTAAATTGGCCGATTTTAAATATTTCGCCATCTGAAAAAAAAACAAGCGTCCTGTTTTAATCGGATGATCTAGCGGGGTAGGAAAAAAAAAGTATACGTGGTAAAATCTCACAATGGATGTCAATTACAGTACAAAAACGTTTGGCCATTTTAACTGAAAACCCGACGTTTACACTTTTCTGAATGGGGCCAATTATTAGGGGCGAACGAATTTCGAGCACAAATTAGCCTAAAATGGGGAATATCAGATACGAAAACAAAGTGGATTATTTCAACCCCCATTCAATTTTTTTACTCCAAAAAATGTCCAATCAGTTTTCATTGTTTTCTCATTTTAAACACAATTTTGATTAGGAAATTAAGGTATGTAAACTTAAATCACTGACATAAAGCGTCAATTTCATTCACAGAAGTCACTAAATTCTTAGACTTAGTTGGTTCTTCAAGATTAATGAACTTTAAGTACTAGTTTGAAGTGATTCCAACGAAAACTTCCTTGAAGGGGAGTAAAAATATAGGAGGGGGAAGTATAAAGGAGGAGAAGTACAACGGAAGGGAAAATATAAGGGAGGGGAAGTATGACGGAGGGGGAAGTATAACGGAGGGGAATGTTTTTTCCAAGTTTTTTTTTTTTTTTTTCAAAAAATTTCCATCGTTATTTTTATAGTTTTCCGAGTTTTTTTTTTTTTAATTTTTCCGAGCTTTTTTTTTTTAATTTTTTTTATTTATTAATTTTTTTTTCGAAAAATGTTTTTTTTTTTTTTCGAAACATTTTCCGAGTTTTGTTTTTTAAATTTGAACTCATTTTTTAGAAAAATTTTCTTAGGTAGAAATAATGGGACTTTTGCCCAAGAGGGGTCCGTTTCATAAGGCGTGGAAGTATGAATTTTCTTCCTACTAATATGAAAATTAATGTAGAAAAATGATGATTTTTTACACCGAAAATTCTTAAAAAATATAAGGAGTAATTTGTTACAGATCAATAAAATTTAAAATTAAAAATTTTAATTTTTTTTTTTCGAAAAATGTTGTGTTTTCTTTTTAAAATTTGCAGTTTTTTTTTCCAAAACATTTTCTAAGTTTTTTTTCGAAAATTTCTAGTTTAGAGACGGGAAGTACAACGGAGGGGGAAGTATAACGGAGGGGAAGTATAAAGGAGGGGAAAGTATAACGGAAAAGGAAGTTTTTTTTTTTTTTCGAAAAACTTATCAATTTTTTTCGAAAATTTTTTTAAGTATCAAGGTAGAAATAATGGGATTTTTGCCCGAGAGAGGTCCCTCTCGTAAGGCGTCGAAGTATGAAATTTCTCCCTACTAAGTACCAAGGAAGAACTAATGGGCTTTCTGCCCAAGGGAAGCCCCTCTCGCAAAGGGTGGAATTATCAATTTCTACCTACTAAGTATCAAGGTAGAAATAATGGGATTTTTGCCCGAGAGAGGTCCCTCTCGTAAGGCGTCGAAGTATGAAATTCCTCCCTACTAAAATGATAATTTTTTACACCCAAAATTCACAAAAAATATAAGGAGTAATTGGTGAAAATCGGTTGAAAACTGGGGCCGAAAAGTGATCCAGAAAAAAATGCTACGGCCGGCCGGCACCACAGACAAAGTTGAGATCGGTAAAGATTCGATTTGACCCTCCGGGGTCTGGAAGACCCCAAAAACCCGACGTGGAGGGTATCACAATAACTTCTTTAAAGAAATTAAAACCGAAAATACGAGATAAAAATGAGAATTTTAGGTCACAAAACATGAAAATGCTCTAAGCGTAGTGATAGCAGTGTGAAAAGGACGTATTGACGTTATCAAAGACACTTTAAAGATGTTTTCATGAGAGAGGATATTAAAGCAATTTCAAACATGGTTGCCTCTTGGTAGAGAGACGTCATAATATACTTTAAATTACGTCACGTTATTGTAACACGATTTTTTTATAACCTTCTCGACCACCACAATGGACGCCATAAATTTTGGCAGTAAAATCTGACTTCCATCTTGAATTCCTCGATTTCTTGAATTAGAGTCACAAAATACCGTGTAGAACGTCACATTTTTTATTTCACAGTAAATTTTTTAAAACAACAACCCCCAGAAATATCCAAAAACCACCAGAAAGTCAACATTCCTGTATTAGCAGTAATAGCAAACAGAATGGCCCCTGTAAACACAATTATTTAGGGTTCTTGAATTCTAATGACGTCATAATGTACCCTGTAAAACGTCACTTCGTCGTGTATAACATGACTATAGTCTTTTATTTCAAAACCCAAAAGTTCTATAAGTCAACTGTAATCAGCATATTAGATTTTTAAGTGACTCTTGATAATTATTTGCTAATAAAGGCTAGGTATTTCGATTGAAATTACGAAATTGTTTCGCAGTATTCTGTAGGTACATATGCATTCAATTTCTCCTATTATACTGGAATATTAAGCTTAAATTCTGTGTATTACGTTATTAGAGACATTTTGAACAAATAAGTTGGACAATTGAACTATTGAAATTAGACCTGTTTAATACCTGTTTTTGTAGTCTGTGCTCTATTGGTCGCGTAGAATCACCAACGTTTGTTACGTTTACCAGTCGAATGGTGCATTCGTAATGAGACATATCTGGAAAATGAAGAGAAATTAAAAAATAAAAAATTTATGAAACGAGGAAGAAAAGATTATAAAGTGCCGGGAAAACCTTTGGGTTTCTTGACTAACATTCTACCAATTGAGCTATGGAAGCCGAGGGGTTGAGTGCCTTATGATAAGGGTTCAATTTACTTCTTTCTGTTTCACATATTTTTAAACTTTTCACCTTTCTTGGATTGCAAAGTAAAACTTCCTTAAAGAGCAGTAACAATGTAGGAAGAGGAAGTATTTGGGGGCAGGTATAAGGGAGAGGAAGTATAAGGGAGGAGAAGTATAATGGAGGGGAAGTATGGGAAGTAAGTTTTTATTTTTTCCGAAAAATTTTCCAAGTTTTTTTTTTTCGAAAAATTTTCCGAGTTTTTTTTTCGAAAAGTTTTCAAATTGGGATTTTTGCCCAAGGTGAGGTCCCTCTCGTAGGGGGTGGAAGAGAGAAATTTCTCCCAACAAAAATGATAATTATTAATAATAAAAAAAGGACTGGTTGAAAGAGCTACCAACGAAAACTTCCTTAAAGAGAAGTATCAATATAGGAGGGGGAAGTATAACGGAGGGGACGTAGAACGGAGAGGGAAATATATGGGAGGGGAAGTATAAAGGAACGAAAGTATAACGAACGGAGGGAAAGTATAAAGGAGGGGGAAGTATAAGGGAGGGAAAGTATAAGGAAGGGGAAGTATAAGGGAGGGGAAGTATAAGAGGGGGGGATTTTTTTTTTCAAAAAATTTTTTAAGTTCTTTTTTTCGAAAATTTTTTTAAGTGTCAAGGTAGAAATAATGGACTTTTTGGCCTAGGGATGAGCCTCCCGTAACGGGTAGAAGTATGAAATTTCTCCCTACTAAAAAGTACTAGTCTGGAGCTGGCCCCGACGGGAACTTCCTTAAAGAGAAGTAACAATATAGGAGGGGGAATTATAACGGAGGGGGAAGTATAACGAACGGGGAAGTATAACAGAGGGGAAAGTATAAGGAAGGGGAAAGTATAACAGAGGGGGAAGTATATTGGAGGGGGAAGTATAAGGGAACGAAAGTATAAAGGAAGGGGATGTAGTAGGGAGGGAAAGTATAAAGGAGAATTTTCCAAGTTTGTTTTTTCGAAAAAATTTTCGGGCTTTTTTTCTGTTTTTTTTTCCGAAAAATTTTCTAAGTTCTTTTTTTCGAAAAATTTTGTAAGTTTTTTTGTCAAAAAAAAATTTTTTTTTCGAAAAATTTTCCGGGTTTTTTTTATTTGTTTTTTTTTTTTTTTTTTTTTTTTTTTTTTTTTTTTTTTTTTTTTTTTTTTTTTTTTTTTTTTTTTTGAAAAATTTTTTGTCAAGGTAGAAATAATGGGCTCTTTGGCCTAAGGATGTGCCTCTCGTAATGGGTAGAAGTACGAAATTTCTCCCTACTAAAAAAAAATTAATAATTAAAAAGTGGCATTTTTTTACACCAAAAATTCTTAAAAAATATAAGGAATAATTGGTGAAAATTTGGTGAAAATCGGACCAACGGTTCAGCCGCTGGGAATTTTTTTAAATTTCAAACAGACATATCTCCGCCATTTTTTCGAAATTCAAACATCGCTTTTGTTAGTTTCTTTTTCACCGACTAAAGAAAATTTGGTGAAAATCTAGTGAAAATCGGTTGAAAATTGTGGCTGTAAAGTGTTCCGGAAAAAAATGCTACGGCCGGACGGCACCACAGACAAAGTTGAGATCGGTTTCGATCCATATTCGAAATGACCCTCCACACGTAGAGGGTATCACAATAAGGAAGTTAATAGAGACGGAAAAAGAATGAAGTATGTGGGAAAACATGAGAATTAAGAATCCTGAGGTCATTTATAACCTTCCTCAGTTGGTAGTGTTAGGCCAGAAACACAAAGGTCGTAGGTTCGAATCCCACTGAATCCCACACTTTTTTCTACTCCTTTCCTCTTTCCAATTTTAATATTGAAAAACTTCTTTTTGTTTCAAATAATAAATCATTGTGTAACATCCTTATAGTGTTTTCTTGAGCTTTATCTTAAGAAAGTAAATATCGCCAAGCCAACTTGAGAGAGTATAAGAACATGAAAGTTTTCATTAAAAGCAACCCACACAAAATCACGTATCTAATATTTAACTTTTGGTAAGAAAGATCGTAATTTTTACTTTACAGCTTCGTTTCTAAAATTAAAATAAAAATTACTTTTTTTAAATAATTAAACTGAGCAATTTATTTTAGTTTTTCACCAGCAATTAACAATCAAAATGTTAAAACGCTTCTGTTTAAAATAATCCATTAAAGAAGAAAAGATCAAAGTGACTGGAATAAAAGTTTTTTTTTTTCCTCGCCCAAATGATATTTTAGCTGGAATGTGTTGAAATTTCTGGCTTGTTTAAAAAGGATCAACAGAAAAGGGTCAAAGCAATTTTAAACCTTTTATGATGATTTCCCAGTGAGGGGATCGGGTATCCTGAAAATAGAGGGTAAAAATTCCTTAATACCGCCGAGTGGAAAAGGTGATGTTACTTCTATTACTTTTCAGAAGGAGAGAGAGAGAGAAAAAACACTTATACTTATAAGTTAAAAATTCGTTTTTGATAATTTACCTTGTGGAGCGGTCGTTCCAAACTTTTCGCAGCTGCACAAGTTTTCTTTGGTCCCGTCGTATTTACATTGTTTTGTACATTTCGTCTCATCTTTGCAATCTGTAAATTAAAAAAAATTTCTCAAACAATAAAGAAATTGAAGGTTTGACACAGTTGAATTTTTCAGCAGTACATTCGACATAATTTCTCAGGGGAAAAGAAAACTTTTTTTTATAGTTAATTTTTTTCTAATTTCTTTATTAAAGTAGGTACTCATTTGAAGAGCTTCCAACGAAAACTTTCTTAAAGAGAAGTAAAAATATAGGAGGGGAAGTATGAAGGAGGGGGAAGTATAAATGAAGTATAACGGAGGAAGAAATACAAGGAGGGGTAATATAATACAGGGGGAAGTATAAGGGAGGGGAATTATACAGGAGGGGAAATATAATAGAGGGGGAAGTATAAAGGAGGGGAAATATAATAGAGGGGGAAGTATAAGGGAGGGAAAGTATAAAGGAGGGAAAATATAATAGAGGGGTAATATATTAGAGGGGGATGTATAAGGGAGGGGAAGTATAAATAAGGTGAAATATAATAGAGGGGGAAGTATAAAGGAGGGGGAAGTATAAAGGACGTATAACGGAGGAAGAAATATAAAGGAGGGGTAATATAATAGAGGGGGAAGTATAAGGGAGGGGAAGTATAAAGGATGTATAATAGAGGGGAATATAATAGAGGGGAAGTATAAGGGAGGGGAAGTATAAGGGAGGGGAAGTATAAAGGATGTGAAATATAATAGAGGGGTAATATAATAGAGGGGGAAGTATAAGGGAGGGGAAGTATAAAGGATGTGAAATATAATAGAGGGGTAATATAATAGAGGGGGGAGTATAAGGGAGGAAAAGTATAACGGAGGGGAAGTATAAAGGAGAGGGAAGTATAAAGGACGTATAACGGAGGAAGAAATATAAAGGAGGGGTAATATAATAGAAGGGGAAGTATAAGGGTGGAAAAGTATAACGGAGGGGAAGTATAAAGGAGAGGGAAGTATAAAGGACGTATAACGGAGGAAGAAATATAAAGGAGGGGTAATATAATAGAGGGGGAAGTATAAGGGAGGGGAAGTATAAAGGATGTGAAATATAATAGAGGGGTAATATAATAGAGGGGGAAGTATAAATGAGGTGAAATATAATAAAGGGGGAAGTATAAAGGAGGGGAAGTATAAAGGAGGGGAAATATAATAGAGGGGGAAGTATAAAGGGAGGGAAGTATAAGGGAGGGCGTATAACGGAGGAGGAAGTATAACGGAAGGAGATTTTTTTTTTCGAAAAATAGTTTAAGTTTTCTTTTTTAAATTTGCATTTTGTTTCTTTAATTTTCCGAGTATCGAGGTAGAAATAATAATTTCTGGTAGAAAATTCGAAAAAAATTCGAGGTAGAAATTTCTCCCTACTAAAATAATAATTACCTACCTATTAATTAATGTTTAAAAAAAAAAATTTTTACCAAAAATTCCTAAAAAATATAAAAAAACAATAATTGGTGAAATCTGGTGAAAATCGGTTGAAAACTGTGGCCGTAAAGTTTTCCGGAAAAACATGCTACAGACGGACGGCCGGCCGGCACAACAGACAAAGTTGAGATCGGTAAAGATCAATATTCGATTTACTGGAAGACCCTTCCCCAAAAACCGGACGTCGAGGGTATCACAATAACGTCTATAACGAAGTCAAAAGTA
Organism: Orius insidiosus; assembly: GCA_014119065.1. Taxonomy (NCBI): domain Eukaryota; kingdom Metazoa; phylum Arthropoda; class Insecta; order Hemiptera; family Anthocoridae; genus Orius; species Orius insidiosus. The sequence continues at coordinate 23,441 of JACGAQ010000141.1, forward strand.
GGAAGAACTATTTGTTATTCCATTGATGAAGTCTTTGTATGCAAAGATTTTTTATTATAGGCTGTAAAGGTAGACTATAAAAAGGGGTGGTTCTTCCTTATTTTCTGAATGTCCCCAAACCTGTATATGGTCTGTTACATTATTAAAAAGTTGACCTAACCCTCGACTTCTTTTTTTTTCTCTCTGTCTCACCTTCCCCACAATTCCTCGCCTTTGACCTCCTATCACTTTTATCCTCAGGGGAACAGACGTAATTTTTTTTACTTCCTTAAAGAAGTTATTGTGATACCCTCCACGTCGGGTTTTTGAGGAGAGGTCTTTCAGACTACTTCGTATATGGATCTATACCAATCTCAACTTTGTGGTTCCGTAAAAATTGCCACGTTTTAATAATTATTTTTTTTAGTAGGGAGAAATTTCATACTTCTACCCATTACTAGAGGCACATCCCTAGGCCAAAGAGCCCATTATTTCTACCTTTTGCGTTTCCGAACGATTTTGAGCCCTGATATTTGGCGAACGGGGACGAAAAGCTATTTTGCATAAACAGAAAGCTCTAAAATCAACAGTTTTCGCTGAAAACTTTAATTTACAGTCTACACTCAGCAAAAAGTTACCGTTTACCTAAAAAGTTTTTTTTTTTTTTTTTTGGAATTTTTTACTTATATAATATGGTGCGGTTTGTTTAAAGAAGTTTTCAATAGAACAGTAAAATTTACTGTGTTTATTAAAACACTTGAAAAAGAGTTGATTGGGGGGATGAGAGGGGATTTCAAAACGTTGAGCGGACCAAAGTCAACCAGAGTTCGAAAAACAAATAAACGACCCCCGTCAGCCTATCCTCTTAATCAGGAGATTTTTATTCTTTTATTTGTCATGTACCCCAACGCACTAAAATAACCGGAAATATTTAATTTGGATAAATATTTAGATGGCAGTTGCGTCACGGTTACATTTTCCCGGTTTCAACTTCCAGAAACTCCATTTTCACAAGATTTTTGTTTTTTGACCGGAAAACGATCTTTTAAAAAAATTTTCTTGATCGTTTTCCTTGCCTCGTGGCAAAAAGGGGGGGGGGAGTATAAGGGAGGGGAAGTATATCGGAGGGGGAAGTATAAGGGAGAGAAAATATAAAGGAAGGCGAAAGATAAGGGGGGAAGTATGAGGGAGGGGGAAGTATAACGGAGGGGAAGTATGAGGGAGGGGGAAGTATAAAGGAAGGGAAGTACGAGGGAGGAGGAAGTAAACACTTTTTGGCCACGAGCCCTATTACTACTTCGATTTTTCCAAAAGAAGCCCTTTTTACCCGATTTCATAGAATTTTCCTCAATTTTAACTTCCTTGAAGAAGTTGTGATACCCTCCACGTTGTATTTTTGGGGAGGGGTCTTCCAGACCCCAGAGGGTCAAATCGAATACATATTTGTCTTTACCGATCTCATTTTTGTTTGTGGTTCCGGCAGGCCGTAGCATTTTTTTCCGGAAAACTTAACGGCCCCAGTTTTGAATTGAGATCTCCCATCCTTTATACTTCCCCCACCCTCATAATTCCCTTCCTTTATACTTTCCCCCTCCCTCATATTTCCCCTCCCTTATATTAGGTGTACAAAATGAAACTCAGCCACAGAGTAAATTTGAATTTTGTAGATTTTAGCCGAGTTTCATTTTGTACACCTAGTAGTTCATTTTTTGAAAATTTTGATCATTTTAGGCGTTGAAGTCCATCAAAAGTTGACCTTCTCAGTGTAAGAAGGTTATTGAAGTATAACCAATTATGAAGGTTAATTTTTAAATGCTTTTAAATCGTAAACCGTTACAGATATTGAAAAAATGCACTAAATAAAATCTGTTGGAAATTCAATTTTCTTTAATTTTTATTCTATTCATTTTTTCTCTAGGACGCACTGTTTTCAAGATAAATTTATTTTTAAAAAAAATTATTTTCCGAAAATGGTGCATCCTAGAAAAAAATAAATAAGTCCAAATTTATAGAGAATTAAATTGCCTACAAGTTTTATTTATTAGGTGTACAAAATGAAACTCAGCCACAGGGTAAATTTGAATTTTGTAGATTTTAGCCGAGTTTCATTTTGTACACCTAATACTTCCCCCCCTTTTCCTTCGCCTTCCGTTATACTTTCTCTCCCTTATACTTCCCCTCCGTTATTCTTCCCCCTCCTACATTATTACTTCTCTTTGAGGAAGTTCTCATTGGAAGCTCTTCAAACTAGTACTTTTTTTTGCCCGAGAAGCGATTTTACTTGATTTTATGGACATTTCTTCGATCTACCGCATTTTCCTAGTTTTTTGTCATAAAAACAACTTTTATACGGGATTTTTTAAAAGTTTTTTGGACAGATAAACCATTTGTTCCGATTTTACGTAAAATTTTAGTTAATTCCGTAGGATCAAATATTAATCTACTTGCGGCTTATTATTTTGTAACCGTACTGCCTAAAATTTTAATCAGGAGAAATGTTTTCTTTAAAAATTTTGCGAATTAATTATATAGGATGATCCTATGGTTTATTTTTAGTTTAATCCTCGCTTTCGAGGACCCAGAATAATTAATGGCTTCATTTAAATATTTACGTTATTGCAATTAATTTATAAATTAATCAATAATTTTTTCTTTGTGGATCGCTTGAAAAATGATCTACGGCGACAGTTTTCGTTTAGTCAATGATGACTTTTCCCTGGATTGACAATTGAATAATTCATGTTTCACTCGTGGTGATTGACAGGAAGATTACCTGAAGGTGGGAGATGACGGTGGCATTGTAAACCGGTGTAGCCTGGAAGGCAATCGCATACAGCGTCATACGCTCCAAGCTGCCTGCCAACAAACAAATGAAAAAAAATAAGTTTCTCTCTTTTAAAAAATCTTGTAATTCTCAATAGATTTAATTATTCATGAGAAATTTAGGGATTTCAACTTTAAGGAGGACAATGAAATTAAAATGAATCGGACTAAATTAGAATTTCAAAAAAAGCAACCTGGACTTTTTACTTTTTTTAAAAAGTTACTTTTGGGAAGTTTTGAGTATAATGAGCTCGTAGAAGCCTCTAATGACCAAAGGATGGGGTCCACCCTACTTCCTAATGACCGACATTTTCCAACTCAATTCATTCGAATTGGCTCTTTCTATCTACCTACTTACGTAAACTTAGCGGTTATTCTAATTTACCTGGGAATTATGAAAAAAACCGAACAAGGGTGAGAGAAAATTAAGGAAGCAACTTTTTATTCCTTCGAGCCAAAGAACTCGTCAAAAAACGTACTTTTTTTGAAAATTTTCCAAGTTTTTTTTTTTCGTTTTTTTTTTTTTTTTTTTTAATATTTCCAAGTTTTTATTTTATTATTTTGTTTCCGATAAAGTTTCTTTTAAGCGTCTTGAACTTCCACGAAAAGAAAGAGTAACTTGTCTGGAGCAAGCCCCAGCGGTAGCTTCCTTAAAGAGAAGGAACAATATAGGAGGGGAAAGTATAAAGGAGGGGAAGTATAAAGGAGGGATGTATAAAGGAGGGGACACCCACTTTTCTTTCAATTTTAGCTTTTAAACTGTTCCCTTACTCTGGCAGACGGATTTTTGCAAAATCCATGTCAATATGTTTTTTAATTTTGTCAATTAAACACAAATTAATTATTTATTTATAAAGGAGGGGACGTTTAAGGAGGGGAAGTACAAGGAGGAAGGAAGTATAAGGGAATAATTTCAAGTATTTAGACAAATTTTATTTTCGAAGTTATTTTTCCAATTTTTTCCCCAAAATTTTTCCAAGTTTTTTTTTTCGGTTTCTTGAAAAAATTTCCAAATTTTTATTTTATTTTTTAGTTAGGAATAATGGGCTTTCCGCCCAAGGGAGGGGCCTCTCGCAAAGGGTGGAAGTATCAAATTTCTACCTACTACATAAGTATCAAGGTAGAAATAATGGGCATTCTGCCCGCGGGATGCACCTCTCGCAAAGAATTGAAGTATCAAATTTCTCCGTTCTAAGTATCAAGGTAGAAATATAGAAATAATGGGCTTTCTGCCCAAGGGATGCCCCTTTCGCAAAGGGTGGAATTATCAATTTCTACCTACTAAGTATCAAGGTAGAAATAATGGGCATTCTGCCCGAGGGATGCCCCTCTCGCAAAGGGTGGAAGTATCGAATTTCTCCGTTTTAAGTATCAAGGTAGAAATATAGAGATAATGGGCTTTCTGCCCAAGGGATGCCCCTCTCGCAAAGGGTAGAATTATCAATTTCTACCTACTAAGTAGCAAGGTAAAAATAATGGGCATTCTGCCTAATGGATGCCCCTCTCGCAAAGGGTGGAAGTATCGAATTTCTACCTACTAAGTATCAAGGTAGAAATAATAGGCATTCTGCCCAATGGATGCCCCTCTCGCAAAGAGTGGAATTATCAATTTCTCCCTACTAAGTATCAAGGTAGAAATAATAGGCATTCTGCCCAATGGATGCCCCTCTCGCAAAGAGTGGAATTATCAATTTCTCCCTACTAAATATCAAGGTAGAAATAATGGGCATTCTGCCCGAGGAATGCCTCTCCCGCAAAGGGTGGAAGTATCAAATTTCTTCCTACTAAGTATCAAGGTAGAAACAATCGGCATTCTGCCCAAGGGATGCCCCTCTCGCAAAGGGTTGAAGTATCAAATTTCTACCTACTAAGTATCAAGGTAGAAATAATAGGCATTCTGCCCAATGGATGCCCCTCTCGCAAAGAGTGGAATTATCAATTTCTCCCTACTAAGTATCAAGGTAGTAATAATGGGCATTCTGCCCGAGGAATGCCCCTCTCGCAAAGGGTAGAATTATCAATTTCTACCTACTAAGTATCAAGGTAGAAATAGTGGGCATTCTGCCAGAGGGATGCCCTTCTCGCAAAGGGTAGAATTATGATTTCTACCTACTAAGTGCAAGGAAGAAATGATGGGCATTCAGCCAGAGGGATACCCCTCTCGCAAAGGGTGGAAGTATCAAATTTCTACCTACTAAGTATCAAGGTAGAAATAATCGGCATTCTGCCCGAGAGATGCCCCTCTCGCAAAGCTTTGAAGTATCAAATTTCTCCCCTCTAAGTATCAAGGTTCACCCATGGCTAATGGGGTAATGGGGAAACCCAAAGCCAAAGAAAAAAAAAAAAAAAAAGTAGCAAGGTAGAAATATAGAAATAATGGGCTTTCTACGCACGGAATGCACCTCTCGCAAAGGGTGAAAGTATCGAATTTCTGCCAATTAAAAAAAAAAATTACACCAAAAATTTGTAAAAAATATTAGCAGTATTTGGTGAAATCATCCAAAACGAACCTATAATTAACAGTTCACCGCACCCAAGAAAAAAGAGTTTCAATGAATGTTTAAAAATGAGGTCCTTCTTCACAGCAACTTCAGAATTTTGTTTAAAAAATATATAAAATAGTTATAAATTATAATAAACAGTGATGAGTAGGTGGTAATTTATCGAGGAGAGGCATTATTTTAAGGGTGTCTCCCTAAGAGCAGGCGATCAATTCCATCAAAAAGCTAGAGGATTAAACCGAAAGAGCCTGACTTATGTTAAGGATTATTTTGAAATGTGTCCGGTTTTAAAAGATACGAGTGATGAAACGAGAAAATACTAAGAGAAATTTCTTTTTTAAAATTGCGATTATTAAAGTGTGAGGTGGGGAAATGCAATTTTCTTTTTTTCAAAGAGGGTTTTCGCCGGACAAAATAAGGGTGGAAAAACCTTTTGCACCTTTAGTCCTCAAGTAGTTGAACCAGAAACTTATTTTTTGTTTAAAAAAATATTTTCTCCTGGGAATATCAAATGTTCATAAATGTAATTAAACTTAATTTAATTTAGGTATCGCTAATTGCTCCTACTTGTCTTTGGTTTAAACTAATTGAGCTTCATGTATTCGAAATCATTAGTCAACTTGCATGATTAAAACCCTAATTAACTCAACTAATAAAATATCCGATCTATTGTTTAAATAATACTTTATAAATTAAAGATTTTCAATTTTATCTTTAAAACAATGCATTTTACGTGAATGGGAAATTGAGATTCCACTTGTTCACTCGGACAATGGAGAAAAAGGAAACAAAGAAATGAAAAAGGTCGAATGTAATAAAACAATAAAATATTTTCTTGTTATAAAACAAAAGGGATTAAAAATGAATTTTATTGTTAACTTTTGAAATCGAGAAAAATCGTATTTTTTAGATCAATGGCTAAATCTTTAAGTATCTTCCATATATCGCGTTTGCCTCTGAAGTAAGCCGGATGAAGGGTTTCGTGATCGAAAATTTCATGTTCGCCTATATATCCGCGGTTTGTGTTTCCCAGAGGCTTAACTGTCGATCCGAATACGGAATGAATATTACGTCGACTTCCGATACTTTCTGACTTCTTTCGTCCAACGTCAGATCGTCTTTTCGTCCCGAATTCCTCACCGCTGCCACCAATAACCGTAAACCCGTTAACGAACGGCTTTAGGCTCAAATCTGACATTTTCTACATTAAAACATGTGTTTTTTTTATTAAAAAAAAGTTTATAGAAGCGTTTGAAAATATATTCAAATGAATTCAACCGGAAAATAAACCTTTTTGCCTTTTTCCAAGGATTATCACGGTGATTTTTCATTTAAATGCCCAAATCCGTCTTCTTAGGAAACAAGATTTAAGCTGGTTTTTATTTATTTAAAAAAGAATCTTGGAATTCTAAATTATGTGGAGAAATGCGGAAATCGATAGATTCCCTCTGGTTAATTTCATGTTTCATTTGATTGATTAGTTTGCTTATTATGGCGAAATCTCCGTTAATTTTAGTTGAGGAGTTGATTTATTTATAACGGCTTTCCCACCATGTTAACTATTCCGTCCAAGTAAACATCCAACGGGACACCGCTTCGCTGAGCCTGTCACATTCTGATGAGTTAATAATTAATTGGATCATATAACACTAAAGCACTTTTAAGCTTTGTTTTTTGAAGAGTTGTGTAAATTTTAACTTTCCTAAAAAGTTTTTGTTTTACCCTTAGCAAATTTCCAAATTTTCAGCAAGTATTCTTAATATAATTACGTAAAAAAAGGGGGAAAAAAGGTACTTGTTAGTTTAAAACTAAAAGAACGCGCATGCGCAAATTTTCATTTATTTTTAGTTCGCGCGATTTTTCAAAAATTTATGTTTATGATTTGCCTAAACTCAAACTAGTCGCAGCTACTTTTTTCCCTCTCGCAAGGAGAGGTCGTTTCATAACAAGAGGTGATAACAAGAGGGCGTTAATTTTTTTTCCTCTCCAAACGACCTCTCCTTGCGAGAGTAAAAAATTAACCCCCTCGTGATATCAATCTAGTTCTTCTTGCGAGAGAAAAAAATTAACCCCCTCTTGTTATCACCTCTTGTTATCAAACGAGCTCTCCTTGCGAGAGGAAAAAAATTAACCCCCTCGTGATATCAATCTAGTTCTTCTTGCGAGAGGAAAAAAATTAACCCCCTCTTGTTATCACTTCGTGTTATCAAACGAGCTCTCCTAGCGAGAGGAAAAAAATTAACCCCTCGTGATATCTATATAGTTCTCCTTGCGAGAGGAAAATATTTAACCCCTCTGGTTATCACCTCTTGTTATCAAACGAGCTCTCCTAGCGAGAGGAAAAAAATTTACCCCCTCTTGTTATCACCTCTTGTTACCAAACGAGCTCTCCTTGCGAGAGGAAAAAAATTAACCCCCTCTTGTTATAACCTCTTGTTATCAAACGAGCTCTCCTTGCGAGAGGAAAAAAATTAGCCCCCTCTTGTTATCACCTCTTGTTATCAAACGAGCTCTCCTTGCGAGAGGAAAAAAATTAACCCCCTCTTGTTATCACCTCTTCTTATCAAGCGAGCTCTCCTAGCGAGAGGAAAAAATTAACCCCCTCTTGTTATCAACTCTTGTTACCAAACGAGCTCTCCTAGCGAGAGGAAAAAAATTAACCCCCTCTTGTTATCACCTCTTACTTTCAAACGAACTCCCCTAGCGAGAGGAAAAAAATTAACCCCCTCTTGTTATCACCTCTTGCTATCAAACGAGCTCTCCTAGCGAGAGGAAAAAAATTAACCCCACTTGATATCAAACGAGCTCTCCTAGCGAGAAGGAAAAAATTAACCCACTCTTGTTATCACCTCTGCTTATCAAACGAGCTCTCCTAGCGAGAGGAAAAAATTAACCCCCTCTTGTTATCACCTCTGCTTATCAAACGAGCTCTCCTAGCGAGAGGAAAAAAATTAACCCCCTCTTGTTATCAAACGAGCTCTCCTAGCGAGAGGAAAAAAATTAACCCCCTCTTGTTATCACCTCTGCTTATCAAACGAGCTCTCCTAGCGAGAGGAAAAAAATTAACCCCCTCTTGTTATCAAACGAGCTCTCCTAGCGAGAGGAAAAAAATTAACCCCCTCTTGTTATCACCTCTTGCTATCAAACGAGCTCTCCTAGCAAGAGGAAAAAAATTACCCCCCTCTTGATACCCCCCTTGTTATCAAACGAGCTCTCCTAGCGAGAGGAAAAAAATTAACCCCCTCTTGTTATCAAACGAGCTCTCCTAGCGAGAGGAAAAAAATTAACCCCCTCGTGATATCAATCTAGTTCTTCTTGCGAGAGGAAAAAAATTAACCCCCTCTTGTTATCACCTCTTGTTATCGAACGAGCCCTCCTAGCGAGAGGAAAAAAATAACCCCCTCTTGTTATCACCTCTTGTTATCGAACGAGCCCTCCTAGCGAGAGGAAAAAAATTAACCCCCTCTTGATATCACCTCTTGTTATCGAACGAGCCCTCCTAGCGAGAGGAAAAAATTAACCCCCTCTTGTTATCACCTCCTGTTATCGAACGAGCCCTCCTAGCGAGAGGAAAAAAATTAACCCCCTCGTGATATCAATCTAGTTCATCTTGCGAGAGGAAAAAAATTAACCCCCTCCTGATACCAATCAAGTTCTCCTTGCTAGAGGAAAGTAATTAACCCCCTTTTGTTATCACCTCTTGTTATCAAACGAGCTCTCCTAGCGAGAGGAAAAAAATTAACCCACTCGTGATATCAATATAGTTCTCCTTGCGAGAGGAAAAAAATTAACCCCCTCTTGTTTTCAAACGAGCTCTCCTAGCGAGAGGAAAAATTAACGCCCTCTTGTTATCACCACTTGTTATCGAACGAGCTCTTCTAGCGATAGGAAAAAATTAACCCCCTCTTGTTATCACCTCTTGTTATCAAACGAGCTCTCCTAGCGAGAGGAAAAAATTAACCCACTCGTGATATCAATATAGTTCTCCTTGCGAGAGGAAAAAAATTAACCCCCTCTTGTTTTCTAACGAGCTCTCCTAGCGATAGGAAAAAATTAACCCCCTCTTGTTATCACCTCTTGTTACCAAACGAGCTCTCCTAGCGAGAGGAAAAAAGTCACCCCCTCGTGATATCAATCTAGTTCTCCTTGCGAGAGGAAAAAAATTACCTCCCTCGTGTTATCAAACGTCCAAAAGTAAGTTTTTGAGAAAAAAAGGTGGAACTAAAAATTCATGAATCCTACTAATTTTTCCTCCTATTTACTTTCCCTTCTTACAGGTATCCCTTCTCTAAGGAAGTCCCCGTTGGGAGCAGCTCCAGATCGGAACGTATGGTTGAAAATAGCAAAATTTAGTTTCTATAGAAAAGAATTTGTACTATAAACTATCTTAGAAATGGGGAAATTTCTCTCTAGACGGGGGATGACGCCAGAAAACGGAATTTCAATAATCACCCAATTGAATGCAGTGGCCTGGTTCCAAGATGTAAGGCTATTGGCAGATATCGCTTTTTTTTTTTATCCAAACCAGGACGAACTACGGAGCGTGAAAAACACGGATAAGCGGAGACCGTTTCCGACTTCAGTATAAAAGACTTTTTTAGGGAAAAAATTGCAAAACAACGGCGTATTGTTTATAGGGTGAATAAAAAACTTTTTTAAAGGGCATGTTTTTTGCCGAATATTTACAGATTTTGGGTTTTCCAGAGTTAAGAGATATGAATTATTTTGCACAAACTAGGTATACAGTGTTATGATAAATGAACTCGTATATCAGATTATATGGGATACTTTGGGGCTTATACAGGTCAGAGATATTGTTGTAAACGTTAGAATAATAAACATTAGAGCGATCGCGTTACGAATAAATATAATTTACGAGTTTTAAAAAATACCTGCAGGTAGAGTTGTTTGAACAGACATTGAGATCTGGCTGGCACAAAGGACCTTCTTGGCAATTCGATCCGGTGAAGCCAGGGAAGCACGAACACCAAAAGGTCCTGAAATTAAAAGTTTTCGAATAATTTTCTAGTCTGTAGGAAAAAGTTCGACATGATTAAAGGCCTTAAATGATTTCCTGCGCTTTTCACCCTTTGCCGACAGATAACCGCTTTTTCCCGGGCAATTCGAAAGGGAAAAAGCTTTTACCTGGTTAGTTTCCGTTTGAATGTTGTGCTTAGTTGGATTAGGCCTTAGTCTCCGGGGGCTTCTTTCCCTTTCGGACGAGTCTTCAAACAAACTTTAGGAAATCGGGCTCGGAATGAAAAGAGCAGGCCGAAACTCTTTTCGAATTTTAATTTTAACTTACGAGAAGTCGACTGCCGCGTAGCAGTGCCCGAGTAGTGAGCATTTGACAGCCGTGCATGAATAGTCAGGGATTTTTCCAGTCCCGACGTGCATGTTGTAGGTTATGTTGATTCCATATACGTCCAAAAGTCCGTCCGCGCGTAAATGGTTCCCTTCGAGACGATCAAGCGAAAAGTCGATGACAAGAAAGCTTCTGTTGGTCGAAACGGTCGTTAAAAACGGTGCGTTTTCTTCGGTCACTGTGGCCAACGTTTTGGGCTCGAGTTGAAAAGTGGAATCCTCCTCGTAATACGCGTATTCCGTAAACGAGATTCCGGTCGAGACGAAAAGCTGAGTTAGGTAGACGACGATGGAGGACGGACGCGGCTGCTGCGATGCGTCGATGACCCAACGGCAAGAAATCGGGACGCGAAAAGGTCGTGGGAATCCAGGCGTTTTGATCACTCCCCTTTCAGACGTCAGGTGTCCTCCGCATTCGTCCGAACCGACCGCATACCAGCACCATGATAGAAAAGCCAACGCCGTATACATCCTGTTATCGATATTCCATTTTTATTCCTCTCTCCATCTTTCCATTTTTTCAACCTAAAACAATCAAAAATTAAATTTTTAAAATATTATAAAATCCAGAAATTCCTCAACTTCTGAGTCCATGCATCAACGCTTCCTTCGGTTAAAAAATCACTAAAATATTCGAATCAACTGCGCAACTACGTAAACCTTTTTTATTTCCTGCAATATCAAAGTTTTTGCAATTTGTAGTTTCATTCCGAGGATTCTGGCGGTTTTTCGTGGCAAAAAGTAATTAATAAGTTAGCCGGAGATGGGGCCTGTTTCGTGGGGGTGAAGTGGGTGAATAAGGATGCCCGCGCTGGAATGGAAAGAGGAGTGATCCAATTACAGACCATAACAACAACATTAGTCTGAAAGACAAAAGGAACATTGTTCTCTCAACCTCCTTTTCTTTTATAAAAGGGTCACTCACAAATTAACGTGTCCGCGTCACTCCTCGACTAATCCAATGGTTCAAATTCATACACGAAATCTTCTGCTGAAATGGCTAACAACCCACAGAAGGGTAACTCTTGGACAATTTTCAATAATCCGAAGCGGTTGAAAGTTCTGCTTTGAAGAGCTTCCAACAAAAACTTCCTTAAAGAGAAGTAACAATTAAGGAGGGGGAAGTATAAAGGAGGGGAAAATAAGTCAGGGTAAGTATAACAGAGGGGGAAGTACAACGGAGGGAGAAGTTTTTCCTGGTTTTCTTCTTTTTTTTTTTTTTTTTTTTTGAAAAATTTTCCGAGTTTTAATTTTTTTTAATATTCCGAGTTTTTTTTTGGTTTTTTCGAAAAATTTTCCGAGTTTTTATTTCCGAAAAATTTTTCAAGTTTTTTCTTCGCCAAAAAAAAAATTTTTTTTTTCAAAAAATTTCCGGGTTTTTTTTGCGTTTTTTTGTGCGAAGGTAGAAATAATGGACTCTTTGGCCTAGGGATGTGCCTCTCGTAATGGGTAGAAGTATGAAATTTCTCCCTACCTACTAAAAAAAATAAAATAATTAAAAGGTGGCAATTATACCAAAAATTGGAAAAAATATAAGGAGTATTTGTTGAAAAAATTTGGTGAAAATCGGACCAACGGTTCTTGTACAAAAGACCATAGAAAACGTCTTATCTTGTACAAAACACCATAGAAAACGTCTTATCTTGTGCAATAGACCATAGAAAACGTCTTATCTTGTACAAAAGACCATAGAAAACGTCTTATCTTCTACAAATGACCTTAGAAAACGTCTTATCTTGTACAAAAGACCATAGAAAACGTCTTATCTTTTACAAAAGGACCATAGAAAACGTCTTATCTTGTACAAAAGACCATAGAAAATGTCTTATCTTGTACAAAAGACCATAGAAAACGTCTTATCTTTTACAAAAGGACCATAGAAAACGTCTTATCTTTTACAAAAGACCATAGAAAACGTCTTATCTTGTACAAAAGACCATAGAAAACGTCTTATATTCTACAAAAGACCATAGAAAACGTCTTATATTCTACAAAAGACCATAGAAAACGTCTTATCTTTTACAAAAGACCATAGAAAACGTCTTATCTTGTACAAAAGACCATAGAAAACGTCTTATCTTCTACAAATGACCTTAGAAAACGTCTTATCTTGTACAAATGACCATAGAAAACGTCTCATCTTGTACAAAAGACCATAGAAAACGTCTTATCTTGTACAAAAGACCATAGAAAACGTCTTATCTTGTACAAAAGACCATAGAAAACGTCTTATATTCTACAAAAGACCATAGAAAACGTCTTATATTCTACAAAAGACCATAGAAAACGTCTTATCTTCTACAAATGACCTTAGAAAACGTCTTATCTTGTACAAAAGACCATAGAAAACGTCTTAACAGAAATAGTCTAGCCTAAAACAATCTTGCAAACATCCTAAAATCGAGTAAAACGGGGGACAGCTGAAAAATACATAAAAGACGTACTAGGTACCTACTTATCATAAATATCGTGTCGATTATTTTTTACAGAAACCGAGTGGCTGTAAAAAAAGTTGAAAAAATGAAATTTGATGTACTCTTATTCCGCGATAAAAACGCAATAAAACATACAAGCAGTAAAAAAAATTGTTTACGGCCTCCTTCCCTTTTCCGACAGGCGCACTTCAACCTTTTAAGAGCGAACAAGTGTTTTCTTCCGACCGGCGTTTTTAGAATGAGTTATTTTCCAGTTGGAGGGTGGAAGGAGTGAGTTATTTGAGGATTCGTTTTGTATGGGGGACCCTTTGTTTCGGTGAGTCCTCCCGTAGGGAAACGAAGGCAATCGTCCGGGCCATTCCCTTACTTTCACGTTCGATACCCAACCCTACACACCCCATTTATGTGCCAATAAGGTTTTGTTTCGACATAATTTATTCACTCAATATAGGAACCATGTAAATGTTAAATATCCACTTATTCTATTACAGTTAGAATAAAGATTCCAATTTTTCTTCTTCTTCAGTGAACTACTCTAGTATTAAGTGTCTCCTTAAGGTTCATCCTCTTGCTGTGCGTAGACGTACTCTTTTGGCTTGTAGAAGTGAAAGGGTACAGCCCCCTTTATGCGAGAGGAGGTGAGGGTACTGTTCCGGTAGAGACCGGTGACTGATAGTCTCGGTGAAGGTGCATGGATGGCGAAAGAGGGCTGGAATTTAAGAAGTGCCGCCAGTTCCTCTCCTCTTCTCTCCAAAACTAAACAGTTTTGGTTCTTAACTGAGTTTCTTATTTCGAATTAAATACTGTGAGTAAAGTGAACTCCTGTTTGCAAGATGGAAGACGGAAGGAACTCTTATTTGCAAGATATAAGGGCTCTCGAGTCAAGGGTTAGACGGAGACCAGGGAAGTTCAGTTTCTCTTTCGATATAATAAGCGGTTTTCACGGTTAGCCAACAAATATATTAGAGAGTTTCAGGGAATCGTAATTCCGAGTCCCGACTCCGACTCAATAAACGGGAAAGGTCTTCTCGTAGAGGCTATAAAACAGAGTTTCAGGAAGTCGTTCCGACTCAGTTAGTTCACAATATTCTCACTAGAGCAAATTCATGAATCGAACTTAGGTACCTTTATTTCTTCGACTTTAGCCGATGCTGTTGAAATGAACTCCCAAGGCTCTTCGTTGGATTTGAAATTGTGAAAACAACAAAAAACAAACCGAAACTAAACGATATTGGATATGAAATCGTAAAAACAACAAAAAACATGAACCCGATACTAAAAGAGATAACGAAATAACCTTCGTAAAATATAACCTTACGTTTGCTCGGAGTCGGGATTTGAGTCGTTCCAGTATACGACCCAGCAGAGTCGGGTCGTATTACGATTCCGACTGGCGACTCGAGTCGTATGACCTTGAGCGAGTCGGAGTCGGGAACTCGGAATTACGATTCCATGAAACTCTCTATTAAATATGATGGATGACTGTCAAGACCGTTTATTAAAGGATTGAAAGAGAAATACACATTTCACAAGCACGAAATTCCCCGGGTCTTTCTCTAACCCTCGTCCACCCTTGACTGAACTACTGAAGAGCCCTTTGCCTTCGGGCATCTAGCAATAGGGGTACTTTCTTTCCCACCAAGTACTTTCGGTACCTTCGGTGCCTTCCTAGGGCGAACTCTGCACTTCCGAGACTAAAGCTTTCAAAGATTATCGCGGAAGATCTTCTAATAAGCTCCAGATGGATCATCACCACTAAATTTAGAAAGAAAGAAATGAAGAAAGAAGTTGTTTTGTGTGTTTTGAATTTTTATAAATCATATGTTGTGTACCCACATCACCCCCCCCCCCCCCCCCACGGAGAAAAGAAGGGTGAAGGTCTGAGCTGCTGTGTGTCGAGCGATGATGTGTTGAAGATGCTGGAACGCCAACTATAGAGCTGGGACGTGAGTGTCGCAGATGTCGAGAAGTTCGTTCCAAGGTTGAAGTTCCACCAATTCAGCGGGTCGAATAGGTGCGGAATTGCTGGCGCCGTCGATGGGTAAGCCGGAAGCTGTTCTCGTTATGTTTGTATGTTGAGAAAATATGAGGCGCTCCGGGTACGAAGGGCGAACTCAACATCAGACAATTTTTTTTTTTTTTTTTTTCATTTTCAGATTCTAGACCTCTTGGTGGAATACACCCATATAATTTTTATGTTGAGTTCGCCCTTTTTTCCCCTTTAAATACGTAAAAACCGATATTCGGCAAAGCTCTAACTGCGATATCCGAGCGGGTACGAAGGGCGAACTCCACATCCTAGTCCACAACCCCCACTCTTTTTCCCATTCCAGGGCATGACTTTTCTGTTGAGTAGTAACCTATAAAACTTTAAAATGCGAATATCTCGAAACTACGTTTTGTTGAGTTCGCCCTTCGTACCCGGAGCACCGCATATGTACCTTCTTGTTGTTCCATCGCTGTGTTCGTGTTCGTCGTGGGTCACCAAATGTGGAATGTATCATCACCACTAAATTTTGAAAGAAAGAAATGAAGAAAGAAGTTGTTTTGTGTGATGTATTTTACTCTGATTATAATTTTTATATATATATGTTGCGTGTACAAGCTTATCACGGAACTACGTAGGCTAGCCCACAATGCAGATTTAACTCGAGAAACATCTCCCTTTATTTTAGATATAATCGCTTACTTTGTGCACGAGCCAAAGGGATGGCGAGCCCTTTACCAAATATTAGTACCATCCCCGACCACCGTGCGGCGCAGCATCCTTTCGGGCTCTGCCCAGTCTAAGCAGGGCTTCATTACTCGTTTTAAAGGGCATCATAATATACAATCTTTTTGAGAAATATGAGGAAAGTTGAAGCGCAATTCGTTTAGATAAAGGACATCGTACGCGCTTAACCTCCCCTTCTGAATCTTTGATTAATATTATGTATTATTCATGTCTCTCTCGTAATAACTAATCTGCTCAACAAGCAGACAAGGGTGGGAGGAGAGCCATTTCAAAATTGGAGTGAATTATTAGAAAATTCAAACACTTCGTCAACCCGACACTTGCCTTGAGACTTTTATCTTGTTAGGCTAATTAATCGGATTCTGGTTACTCGAAATAACCTAGCGACAATTTTATTAGAATTCAACAAAACGTTTTCTTTAAAACTTTTAAATCTTAAGATTAGCAGACGCCGAAGACTGCTGATATTAGGGTCTTACAGGCTACCATCACATGCGGAGCTACGGCCGGCCGGAACCACTGACAATAGATCGGTTTGGAAGATTCGATTTTGTACTGAAAACCCCTTTCCAAAGAAAAGTAAAACAAAAACTGATTTAAGGTTGTTAAAAATAATTAATTAAATTAGTGGGTAATTGAATTGGGTATGAAACGTATTTTTTTTTATTGAAAAGTACAGATGTTCCAAGAAAAGTTTTTCTCAGAATCGCTCCCAATTAAGAGAGAGTCAATCTATCTTTTCTTAATCCTGATCATCGGATAACCTCTTTTCCGATTAAGTTTCTCAAAATGTCCAATTTTCGAGAAACATTTTATAATACTTCAAGCCCTTCCATTTTCGGCTCAATTTGCAATTCAGATTAAATTCATTAACATAAAGTTTTCGAACATTAAAATTATGTTTTCCCAACTCCCCCAGAGGTTTTTAAGTAGCCCCGATATTGAATAGTTATATACGAATTTGATTATCAACTTCAAATTACACCATTTTCATTAGGCTTTGGTGAAAACTGAACTTTTTTAAAACAATTTTGTACAAATTAAAACAATTAAGAACTTTTTAAAAACAATAGATAGAACTTTTAAGAACAATAGATAGAACTTTTTAAAAACAATTTTGTAGAAATTAAAACGGTTAAGAACTTTTTAAAAACAATAGATAGAACTTTTAAGAACAATAGATAGAACTTTTTAAAAACAATTTTTTAGAAATTAAAACGATTAAGAACTTTTTAAAAACAATAGATAGAACTTTTAAGAATAATAGCTAGAACTTTTAAGAATAATAGATAGAACTTTTTAAAAAAAATTTTGTAGAAATTAAAACAATTAAGAACTTTTTAAAAACAATAGATAGAACTTTTAAGAACAATAGATAGAACTTTTTAAAAACAATTTTTAGAAATTAAAACGATTAAGAACTTTTTAAAAACAATAGATAGAACTTTTAAGAATAATAGATAGAACTTTTAAAAACAATTTTGTAGAAATTAAAACAATTAAGAACTTTTTAAAAACAATAGATAGAACTTTTAAGAACAATAGATAGAACTTTTTAAAAACAATTTTGTAGAAATTAAAACGGTTAAGAACTTTTTAAAAACAATAGATAGAACTTTTAAGAACAATAGATAGAACTTTTTAAAAACAATTTTTTAGAAATTAAAACGATTAAGAACTTTTTAAAAACAATAGATAGAACTTTTAAGAATAATAGCTAGAACTTTTAAGAATAATAGATAGAACTTTTTAAAAAAATTTTGTAGAAATTAAAACAATTAAGAACTTTTTAAAACAATAGATAGAACTTTTAAGAACAATAGATAGAACTTTTTAAAAACAATTTTTAGAAATTAAAACGATTAAGAACTTTTAAAAACAATAGATAGAACTTTTAAGAATAATAGATAGAACTTTTTAAAAACAATTTTGTAGAAATTAAAACAATTAAGAACTTTTTAAAAACAATAGATAGAACTTTTAAGAACAATAGATAGAACTTTTTAAAAACAATTTTGTAGAAATTAAAACGGTTAAGAACTTTTTAAAAACAATAGATAGAACTTTTAAGAACAATAGATAGAACTTTTTAAAAACAATTTTTTAGAAATTAAAACGATTAAGAACTTTTTAAAAACAATAGATAGAACTTTTAAGAATAATAGATAGAACTTTTAAGAATAATAGATAGAACTTTTTAAAAACAATTTTGTAGAAATTAAAACAATTAAGAACTTTTTAAAAACAATAGATAGAACTTTTAAGAACAATAGATAGAACTTTTTAAAAACAATTTTTTAGAAATTAAAACGGTTAAGAACTTTTTAAAAACAATAGATAGAACTTTTAAGAACAATAGATAGAACTTTTTAAAAACAATTTTTTAGAAATTAAAACGATTAAGAACTTTTTAAAAACAATAGATAGAACTTTTAAGAATAATAGATAGAACTTTTAAGAACAATAGATAGAACTTTTTAAAAACAATTTTTTAGAAATTAAAACGATTAAGAACTTTTTAAAAACAATAGATAGAACTTTTAAGAATAATAGATAGAACTTTTTAAAAACAATTTTGTAGAAATTAAAACAATTAAGAACTTTTTAAAAACAATAGATAGAACTTTTAAGAACAATAGATAGAACTTTTTAAAAACAATTTTGTAGAAATTAAAACGGTTAAGAACTTTTTAAAAACAATAGATAGAACTTTTAAGAACAATAGATAGAACTTTTTAAAAACAATTTTTTAAAAATTAAAACGATTAAGAACTTTTTAAAAACAATAGATAGAACTTTTAAGAATAATAGATAGAACTTTTAAGAATAATAGATAGAACTTTTTAAAAACAATTTTGTAGAAATTAAAACAATTAAGAACTTTTTAAAAACAATAGATAGAACTTTTAAGAACAATAGATAGAACTTTTTAAAAACAATTTTTTAGAAATTAAAACGATTTAGAACTTTTTGAAAACAATAGATAGAACTTTTAAGAATAATAGATAGAACTTTTTAAAAACAATTTTGTAGAAATTAAAACAATTAAGAGAATTTTAATATTTTTTTCCTGGGGTCCAAAAACAAGTGGAGTTTGCCCCAACGAGAACTTCCTGAAAGTCAGGTTTTTCACCCCTAATTTCGAAAATGAAGTTTTAGTAAAAAGGTAGAAAAATTTGAGTCTTCGCCCATCCAGGCGACACGGATCGGGCGTAAAGTGCCATAATTTTTACCTACTATAAAGAAAGAAAAAAAAAGAGTTCTTTTTAGTTCTCTTTATTATAGGGGTGATTTATTTTAGTTTTAGTTTTTTTTTACTTTAAGGAAGTTAAAAAGAGAATTAAATAAACGTAATGGCAATTAAGGGTTGACCAAGCTATTATGGCGGATATTTCTATAAAAAGGGATATATAAAAGGGGTACCCAGTATTGTTTCTAAAAAAAATTTAAATATTCATGAAAGCAACTTAAAATAAATAATTAATGAGATGGAGAAAGAGGAAACTTTGTCCCCCAACTTTTTTAAAAAAAGATTCTTTCATCCTTTTTTTTTATGTAAAAGTTCCAAAAATTAAATTAAGTGGGCCTCTGATTATATTTTTTAACAGAAAAAAATGAAGCGATTCTAGGATCCCTTGGCCCTACAAAATGTTTTGGCTCATATTTTATAAACGCTCCCCTGCGAGTGAATCTTGTCACAAGATTTCTTTAAAAATCCTCACTTGGCGAAATTTCGTGTTTATGAACATCCCTTGAAGTTCATTCAAATAAGAGGACTACTTCAGAGTTCAGATTTCCCTCTGTTTTTTCAAGGTTACCTTAAGGTATCTTATTAAGGGCTCTTATTGGCTCATGATTTTAATTAAATCCCTTTCCTTAGGAAGTTAAGAAACGGAAAAGGGATGCTTAAGTGTCATTTTGGTTAACCGAAGGGGAGTTTCTAGGAACGTTAACAAATACGGGCCTTGATTACCTATATGGGGAGAAAGGCCCACATTCGTCGCTTTCCTCACGGGGCGAAAAACTGAGGAAAAACCGAGAAAAATTCCAGATAGTCCGGAAAAAAAATTTTATAGGTCGAAAAACCGAGGAATGTTTTTCCTGAAGAATAATCTAGGAAAATTCCTAAAAATATGATGATTATTTGGTTTTTAGGCTCAAACTAGGAGTAAATGCAATATAGGCATAATGCAGTTGAACATAAAGCTCTAAAAAGTTCAAAAATATTGAGCATAATGCATTTTAATATAAAGCGTTTCGCCATAATCGACTTACAATAAATACAAGTAAAGAGAAGAAACGACAAAGACCTTAAAACTTGACAGTTCACCATAATGCATTTCAACATAAAGCATCTCACCATAAACGAGGAAAGTAGGCAGGTTGAACCGTCAGGTTCTAAGGTTTTGTCGTTTCGTCACAATCGACTTTTTCAATAAATGCAAGTCGACATAAAAAAAAGTGCATGTCTCCATAACGCTTCTCACCAAAAAAGGTTCTCTTTAAAATTGTTGTTTCGCCATAAAACTGTTTCTGTCGTTTGGGCATAATGCATCTCTCACTAGGGAGAGCAAAAGAGCAAGCCTACTTTCGCCGTTTAAAACGCGAATATGGCGATACGACAAAAAACCCTTAAAAATTGACAGTTTACCATAATGCATCTCACCATAAACTAGGAAAAGAAGGCAGGCAGCCAATGGGATCAGCTCGTTTTATTGCACAAGGGGGTTAATTTTTTTCCTATGAGGATGAGCGAATTATATTATAGTGAACTGTCAAGTTTTATGGTTTTGTCGTTTCGCCATAATCGAATTTTTCAATAAATGCAAGTAGACATAAAAAAGTGCATTTCTCCATAACGCTTTCTACTAAAAAATCTTCTCTTTTAACTTGATGTTTCGCCTTAAAACTGTGTCTGTCGTTTGGGCATAATGCATCTCTCACTAGGGAGAGCAAAAGAGCAAGCCTATTTTCGCCGTTTAAAACGCGATTTTGGGGGAAACGACAAAAATTTAAAACTAGACAGTTCATCATAATTCAATTCAACATAAAGCGTTTCGCCATAATCGACTTTTTCAATAAATTCAAGTCGACATAAAAAAAGTGCATGTCTCCATAACGCTTCTCACCAAAAAAAGCTTCTCTTTAAACTTGTTGTTTCGACATAAAACTGTTCCTGTCGTTTAGGCATAAAGCATCTCACCATAAACGAGGAAAAGCAGGCAGGCAGCCAATAGGATCAACTTGTTTTATGACACAAGGGGGTTAATTTTTTTCCTATACCGAGGATGAGCGAATTACCTTACTTTGAACTGTCAAGCTTTAAGGTTTTGACGTTTCGCCATAATCGCGTTTTAAACGGCGAAGTAGGCTTGCTCTTTCGCTGTCCCTAGTTTATGGTGAGATGTATTATGGCCAAGTTGTATGGCGAAACGACAATTTCTTTAAAATGAAAGTTTCCTTTATGTTCAACTGCGTTATGTCGAAACGACAATTGTTAAATCTCTTCTTTATGGCGAAATGTATTATGTTCAAATTCATTATGGAGAACGTTTCGGACTATTTTCTATATGTTGAGGTGCAGATTTTTTATGGTGAACGGTAACTCGCGATTTCTTTTATTTTATGGTCAAATGTATTATGGCGAACCGCGTTATGTCGACACGTAAACACTCGCGAAATTGCCTCCTCACTCTAAACGCTATTATTGTTCAAATATCGATATTCGGTAACTGTTGGTCAATACTACCAATTTTTAAGCACAAAGAAAGGTAAAAAAATAACGTTGTAAATAATGTAAACCATTTGGTTAAGAGAAGGCTCTTCGGGATGAAACTAAGGAACACAGAAGCAATTAAGTGTATCTCTCAGTAGTGGCTCAACATTTCCGGATTTGCATTACAAAACCATAACCAGATTTGCATAAAGCCGATTGTCGGGAAGTTCCCTCAACACCGTTTTTCTACAACTAATTAAAAACTAAATTAATAAAAAACCAAAAACTTAAGGTGATAGTTCAACCGATAAGGTTCTTTGAATATTTTAAAAGTAAGGATTTTTTAAAATAAAATGTTAGGGGGAATAAAAAAATATAGACTTCCCCACTGCGGTTGAAAACGTTTTTGGATCGTTCTCCAGTTGTGGGTTGGAATGATCTGAGGAAGTTTTCTTGTTTTGGGCCTTTGCCATTTCATTATTTGTCGCCCGAATATCGAGGTCGAAAAGCGGAACTTTTAAAACCGCTCAAAATTAAGGGATTCAAGTATATTTAAAAACAACCCTAAAAAGATCGTTTTTTTCAGTGCTTAAAGTCTTCGATTGGCTCAAATACTCCTTCAAAAAATCAATAAGAAAAGATTTTAACGAATCAGAAAATTATTCAAGAAATATTTTGAGGTGCTTAAACATTAGAGAGTCTTCGCTAAATCAATATTACTTGATTGCTGCGTTCCAAGTTTAGTAAATGTGTTAGAACTTGTTTGCGGGTAAAGTACTGTATTGTTAAATTAAGGGATCCAACTTGCCCATGTTCAACGTCCTAATCAAAATTTTAACAACAAAATAATCATTTTATACTGGAAGGTAGTGGGTTTTAATGGAATATACGCGATGGTTTAATTTTTGGAGTTTTAACAGAAAACGACTAAGAAGGAAAATGCCGAAAGATACATAAAAATGTGGATAAAACAATTTTTACGAAGTTATTGTGATACCCTCCACGTCGGGATTTTGGGGGGTCTTTTCGAATATGGATCTATACCCATCCCAACTTTGCCTGTGGTGCCGGCCGGCCGTAGCATTTTTTTTCCGGAATACTTTACGGCCACAGTTTTTAACCGATTTTCACCAAATTTTCTTCAGTCTGCGAACAAGACACTAACGAGGGTATTTTTTGAATTTCGAAAAAATGGTGGAGATATTATGTTTGTTTGAAATTTTAAAAAAAAATCGTTGCGGCGGTTGATTCGATTTTCACCAAATTTTCATTAATTACTGATATATTTTTTACGATTTTTTGGTGCAAAAAAGTATCTTTTTTTACATTAATTATTGAATAGGGAAGGAATTATTTATGGGGAGAAATTTGATACTTCCACGCCTTACGAGAGGGACCTCTCTTGCGCAAAAATCCCATTATTTCTACCTTGATTCTTAGAACTTAAAAAATTTAAAAATTGATAAGTTTTTCGAAAAAAAAATATATACTTCCTTTGCCGTTATACTTCCCCTCCCTTGTGCTCCCCCTCCCTTATACTTCCCTCCTTTATGCTTCCCATCCTTGTGTTTTTTTTAAGAAGGGAGAAATTTCATTCTTCCACGACTTGCGAGAGGGACATCCCTTGGGCAAAATCGTTGCGCCGGTTGATCCGATTTTCACCAAATTTTCATTAATTACTGATATATTTTTACGGTTTTTGGTGCAAAAAAGTATCTTTTTTTACATTAATTATTGAATAGGGAAGGAATTATTTTAATAGGGAGAAATTTGATACTTCCACGCCTTAAAAGAGGGACCTCTCTTGCGCAAAAATCCCATTATTTCTACCTTGATACTTAAAAATTTTTTCGGGAAAAAATGCCCAAAAAAAAAACTTGGAAAAATTAAAAAAAAAACTCGGAAAATTTTTGGAAAAAAAATCCCCCTCCGTTATACTTCCCCTTCCTTATACTTTCCCTTCCTCATACTTCACCCTCCTTTATACTTCCCCATCTGTTATACTTCCCGCTCCGTTATACTTCCCCCTCTATTATACTTCCCCTCACTTATACATCCCCTTCCTTATACTTCACGCTCCTTTATACTTTCCATCCCTTATACATCCCCCTCCATTATACTTCCGTTTCCTTATACGTCCCCCTCTGTTATACTTCCGTTCCCTTATACTTCCCCCTCTGTTATACTTCCGTTCCCTTATACTTCCCCCTGTTATACTTCCGTTCCCTTATACTTCCCCCTGTTATACTTCCGTTCCCTTATACTTCCCCCTCTGTTATACTTCCGTTCCCTTATACTTCCGTTCCCTTATACTTCCCCCTCTGTTATACTTCCCCCTCTGTTATACTTCCCGCTCCGTTATACTTCCCCCCTCTATTATACTTCCCCTCACTTAAATACCCTCCACCGTTATACTTTACTTCCCATATACTCCCCCCTTCCTAGTTCGTCCCCTCCGTTATACTTCCCTCTCCTATATGCTTCCCCTCCTATATTGTTACTTTCTCTTTAAGGAAGTTTTCGTTGGAAGCTCTTTTTACTTTTTAGTATACAGGGTGTCCGGAAACACATGGCAAGCGTCTGGGAGAGCGTTAAAAAGTGGTTTTACGAAAAAAAGTTAAATGTAAACCCCCTTTAATTTAAATCAAAGAATTTGATGGTGTAGTTTAAAATCCGCCTGGATATACAGGGTGTCCCAGACACAACCTAACTTCGTTATTTCAAATGAGAACCCCTATTTTTTATTTCAGATTCGTAATCTACGCAAAATTTCAAGTAGATTTGAGTACTCATATGATGATTTTGGACAACTTTTAAAAAATGTCAAATTTTAGCGTTTTTTGCTCTAAAATCCGTTAAAATTGACCTAGGAGACTCGTTTTTTTTTTAATTCCACTTATTTTTTCCCGAAGAATACTACTGTCTCAAATTTGAGCATCTTCGCATTCTGCATCACGAGATTTCGTCGCTAATGGCCTTGTTGACGGAATTTTAATTTTTGATGCATAAACACAAAAGACGCTGTAGCTCTTTCAAAATTTGTGGTCCGAAAGAAAAATTCCTTTCAACAAGTGCTAATTTTCATTTCTGAAATAAAAATTTGGGTTCTAACTTG
Source organism: Orius insidiosus (assembly GCA_014119065.1). Classification (NCBI taxonomy): domain Eukaryota; kingdom Metazoa; phylum Arthropoda; class Insecta; order Hemiptera; family Anthocoridae; genus Orius; species Orius insidiosus. The sequence goes on from JACGAQ010000141.1 coordinate 48,108, forward strand.
AAAAAAGGCCATTAGCGACGAAATCTCGTGATGCAGAATGCGAAGATGCTCAAATTTGAGACAGTTGTATTCTTCGGGAAAAAATAAGTGGAATTAAAAAAAAAACGAGTCTCCTAGGTCAATTTTAACGGATTTTAGAGCAAAAAAACGCTAAAATTTGACATTTTTTAAAAGTTGTCCAAAATCATCATATGAGTACTCAAATCTACTTGAAATTTTGCGTAGATTACGAATCTGAAATAAAAAATAGGGGTTCTCATTTGAAATAACGAAGTTAGGTTGTGTCTGGGACACCCTGTATATCCAGGCGGATTTTAAACTACACCATCAAATTCTTTGATTTAAATTAAGGAGGGTTTACATTTAACTTTTTTTCGTAAAACCACTTTTTAACGCTCTCCCAGACGCTTGCCATGTGTTTCCGGACACCCTGTATGTAGTTACATTTTTAGTCGGGAGAAATTTGATACTTCCACCCTTTGCTAGAGAGGCATCCCTTCGGCAAAAAGCCCGTTATTTCTACCTTAATTATTAGTTCTAATTATTTCTCTCTTGTTTTCAAATAAAATATAGGAAATATTACTAATGTAATAATTTTTTTTCATTAATTATTTAAATGCTGACAAGGTAAAAACGTCTCCGGATGTCGAAGTTTAAGCGGCGCCTCATAGCAACAAAGGTGAATAAGCCCGGCAGACAAAAGAGAAGATAATAGAATTTCCAACTTCGTTTAATTTACGAGCGAGCAGTTTTAAAACTTGTTTTAAACAATTTATAAACCAAGTTTTTTTCCATTGACCACAATTTTTACAGGGGAGAATACTTCGAGTACTTTCAAGGGTCAGAGAACAACTTTTATCCGTTTTGTTTATTAGGCTGTAAAAAATAAAAACCGTGGGAGTACACGGTCATTTTATTTGCGGGTGGAGAAACAGAAAAATGTTGTTTATGTCTCAGGCGACACATCGTCCCTACAAGGAATCTTATTGGTCCGTTCACTTTTCAAGGTCACTCTTTTTGCCTTGACTTCTCGTACCCTTGCTGAGGAAATTCAATCCATAATAAATTGAATGCCTAATTGCTTCGGGCAGATATATTGGGCACAGCCAGCAGAGAAGATTTGTTCCAACTGCAGTTTGAAACTCCTGGAGCATGCGCAGGAGGATTTGGACGTCAATTGACTTGAGATTTGAAGTACAGACGATTTGAACGACGTCAAATATAACCAATCCTTCTGCGCATGCTCCAGGAGTTTCAAACTGCGGTTGAACCTATTGTCTGGTGAAGAAAATGAGGAGTGTTGTGAGGAGGCACTTTACATCATCCAAAAAGGGACGGAGGTTTATTCTATGAAGGGAAACAAATAAGATTTTGTGGAAGTACAAGACGGGGAAAATATAACATAAAAAGGAAGGACATGACAAACTTATCTACTTGTTTTGGGGATATTGATCGAAGGCCTGAGAATATCCTTAATATACAGGGTGTTCCAACTAGAGTGGACCAGCAACTTTACGGCAAAGCATTTTAGTCCTACAAAAAAAAGTTAAATTTAAGCCCTCCTTATTTTGGGAAGGGGAATCGACTCCATTTGTTAGATTTTGGCTTTGGTATACAGGGTATCCCAGAGCAACACCAACTTGGAATTTTTCCCTACTAAAATGATAATATTAATGTAAAAAAGTTATAATTTTTTTTACCAGATTTTCACCAATTAGGTACTCCTTATATTTTTAAAAGAATTTTTAGTATTTTTAAAATAACCTTTTTTTTACACCAAAAATATAAGGTGAAAATAGGTGAAATTGTGAAAATCGACCAACTTTTCGGCCGCAGCGAATTTTATAAATTTCAAACAGACATATCTCCGCCATTTTTTCGAAATTCAAAAATCGCCCTCGTTAGTTTCTTGTTCACCGACTGAAGAAAATTGGTGAAAATCGGTTGAAATTGTGGCAGTATAGTGTTCCGGAAAAAAATGCTACGGCCGGACGGCCGGAGCCACAATGTTGAGATCGGAAAAGATCAATCTTCGATTTGACCCTACGGGGTCTGGAAGACCCTTCCCGAAAAACCCAAAGTGGAGGGTATCACAATAACTTCTTCAAGGAAATTAAAAATTTTATATTTAGGAGTGAAGGTCTGTTAATACGGCCGAAGAAAAAGGAAATTTTTCATACGTTTTGAAGAAAAAAAAATGCTCTTAAGATAGCTCGTCTACTAAATTTTAAGTTAAATGCGAAACGAGGAAAATCTGAACTGAAACATGCGCCCACAATGGAGGAAAAAAAAAAAACAAGCTTAAGTTTTAATGATCGAATTTTTTAGGTGCTTGTATAGGCTCTTCATTACTGAGTTCGTACTAGGTTGTTTTTTCCAATACTAATGAAAAAAACTGGCCTTTCCTGACCTTGTAAATCCGTTGAAAAGAACGGGGTATCCGATGTATTATCTACTGGCTGAAAGGGTTGTTTAATGGCCTACAGTGAAAGGGCGTAACGTTCGTAGGAGAAACGATTCTTTTCAGTTTTAAATTTGACATTGCTAAATCTGTGGCAATCATCATCTTTTTTGTCCTAGAGAATCCGACAAAAAAGGAGTGATAATTGTAGTTTCGTTTAAAGGACCCTTACGGAATGGAAACTCACTCCATGATAAACTACCAGAGGTTCGGCGCAGATAAATCACGCCGCTACAGATTTATGTACGCTAACACTAAACGTGGTTAAACTGTGTTTGACTCAAGTTTAGAAAATTTTTTAGAAGTTAAAACAGTTAATAAGCAAACTCGGAAAGTGTAAAGATACTTATTTTAATTACTTAAGTTTTCATTTTTTAAATAAAATTAGCCTGAGGAGAAAGTTTTTAAACAGTTTATTAAATAGGATTTATAATAAATCAAAATAAGCCCTGATTTAGGGGAAGTCTAGGTAAACTTATGTTTTTTTACCTCCTCTTAGTCTTGTGTAGGGCTTTTCTCTGAAAAACTCCAGTTTTTTACCGGTTTAGGTTAGTTTGGTTAGGGTAGGAAGGCTGTTTATCTCGGTTTTTCAGCCAAGTGAAAACTTCTTTTAACAAGAATTAACTTCCTTAAAGAAGTTATTGTGATACCTCCACGTCGGGTTTTTGGGAAGGGTCTTCCAGACCCCGGAGGGTCAAATCGAATATTGATCTTTACCAATTTCAACTTTGTCTGTGGTGCCGTCCAGCGGTAGCTTTTTTTCCGGAACACTTTACAGCCACAATTTTTAACCGATTTTCACAAAATTTTCTTTATTTGGTGAACAACTATCGAGGGCGATTTTTGAATTTCAAAAAAATGGCGGAAATATGTCTGTTTGAAATTTAATAAAATTCGCTGCGGCCGAAAAGTTGGTCGATTTCACAAGTTCACTTATTTTCACCTTATATTTTTGGTAGAATTTTTGGTGTAAAAAAAAGGTTATTTTTTAGTAATTGGTGAAAATCTGGTAAAAAAAATTAATTTTTTTTACATCAATTATCATTTTAGTAGGGAAAAATTCCATCCATACACGCCTTACGAGAGGGACCTCTCTTGGGCAAAAATCCTATTATTTCTACCTTGATACTTTTGAAAAATTTTTGAAAAACAAAAAACTCGGAAAATTTTTGGAAAAAAACAAAACTCGGAAAATTAAAAAAAAATTAGAAATTTCTTGAAAAAAACTTAAAAAATTTTTGAAAAAAAAAAAAAAAAAAAAAAAAAAAAAAAAAAAAAACTTCCCCTTCGTTATACTTCCCTCCTTTATACTTTCTTTTATACATTTCCCTCCGTTATACTTTCGTTCCCTTATACTTCCCTCTCCGTTGTACGTCCCTTCCTTTTTTTTCACATTAATAACCATTTTAGTAGGGAGAAATTTCACACTTCCACGCCTTACGAGAATCCCCTCCTTTGTAAGTAATTCCCCCTCCGTTATACTTCACCTCCTTGTAAGTACTTCCCCCTCCGTTATACTTCCCCTCCTTTGTAAGTACTTCCCCTCCGTTATACTTCCCCTCCTTTTTAAGTACTTCCCCCTCCGTTATACTTCCCCTCCTTTTTAAGTACTTCCCCCTCCGTTATACTTCCCCTAATTTGTGAGTAATTCCCCCTCCGTTATACTTTCCCTCATTTGTGAGTAATTCCCCCTCCGTTATACTTCCCCTCCTTTGTAAGTACTTCCCCTCCGTTATACTTCCCCTCCTTTGTAAGTACTTCCCCATCCGTTATACTTCCCCTCCTTTGTAAGTACTTCCCCATCCGTTATACTTCCCCTCCTTTGTAAGTACTTCCCCCTCCGTTATACTTCCCCTCCTTTGTAAGTACTTCCCCCTCCGTTATACTTCCCCTCCTTTGTAAGTACTTCCCCCTCCGTTATACTTCCCCTCCTTTGTAAGTACTTCCCCTCCGTTATACTTCCCCCCTCTTCGTTATACTTCCCCTCCCTTTACTTCTCTAGACGTCTCAAAATGTGCATTTTAACTTAGCATTCAGGATAAAGGATGTTTACGGAGTTTGAAATAATTTTTAACTTTCTTAAAGAGAATTTATTATGCCACCCGCCATGGTACTGTCTCTGGAATCTGTTGTACGTAGTGCCGGCCGTCCGTAGCATTTTTCTGGAACACTTCACAGCCCCAATTCTAATCCCATTTTTTGCCTAATTTTCAAAAAATCTTTATTTTATACCTTGAAGATTTTTTTTTAAAACTCGCTAGTTTTTCAGGATCTACGGAAAACCTCTGTTTCTGATTCTTCTAAAAATACAAGAAGTGAAAAAAATCGTATGAAGGCTACTAAAGAACCTTTCGATATATGGAGCTCGAGGGGTCCGTTCCCATTTATCAACTGGCAGATATGAAACCCGTGTCTATATCTAAAGCCCCTTTTGTTATATATTTTTAACGGGTCTAGCGTCGAAAATCGTAAAAGCACGTCTTATTTATAGTACTTCAACACATAAATTACACCGTTTTATAATCTCATCTGCGAAAAGCCTCATTTTCGCGAAGATTAACGGAATATAACGTTTCGACTTTACCGCTCCACTGGGAGGGAAATTGAATTAAACGTACATGTTTACACGCTTAAGATGATAGGATTAAGGTAGGCTGAACTCCTATGCTGGATTGCAGGATATTAAATTTATCATACTTTCCTAAACATCCCATCTAAATATTTCAACACGCTCTTCCCTATATTCTATTACATAAATTTTTTTTGTTTAACTAACCTAACTAACCTTAAGTATTTATTAGGTGTACAAAATGAAACTATTTGAATTTTGTAGATTTTAGCCGAGTTTCATTTTGTACACCTAGTAGTTCATTTTTTCAAAATTTTAAACATTTTAGGCGTTAAAGTCCATCAAAAGTTGACCTTCTCCGTGTAAGAAGGTTATTGAAGTATAACCATTAAGAATGCTAATTTTTAATGGCTTGTAAGTCGTAAACCGTTACAGATATTGAAAAAATGCACTAAATAAAATCTGTTGGAAATTTAATTTTCTTTAATTTTTATTCAATTCATTTTTTCTCTAGGACGCACTGTTTTCAAGATAAATTTATTTAAAAAAAATTATTTTCCGAAAATGGCGCATCCTAGAAAAAAATAATTAAGTACAAATTTATAGAAAATTAAATTTCCTTCAATTTTTATTTTTAGGTGTACAAAATGAAACTCAGCCACAGGGTAAATTTGAATTTTGTAGATTTTAGCCGAGTTTCATTTTGTACACCTAGTAGTTCATTTTTTCAAAATTTTAAACATTTTAGGGTTAAAGTCCATCAAAAGTTGACCTTCTCCGTGTAAGAAGGTTATTGAAGTATAACCATTAAGAAGGTTAATTTTTAAAGGCTTGTAAATCGTAAACCGTTACAGATATTGAAAAAATGCACTAAATAAAATCTGTTGGAAATTTAATTTTCTTTAATTTTTATTTTATTCATTTTTTCTCTAGGACGCACTGTTTTCAAATAAGTTTATTTAAAAAAAAAATTATTTTCCGAAAATGGTGCATCCTAGAAAAAATAATGAAGTACTTTATAGAAAATTTTTCCTACAATTTTTATTTATTAGGTGTACAAAATGAAACTCAGCCACAGGGTAAATTGGATTTTTGTAGATTTTAGCCGAGTTTCATTTTGTACACCTAATAGATGCCAAAATCAGAATACCAACATTTGTGGTTTGGCGTATCAATTAATCACCTGTGTTTTCCAAGATTAGTATTCCTAACCCCGGATATTTGCATGGAAGAAGGGAAACCTTGATGACGTCAGAGACATGTTTACGAGCAACTTGATGCTCACATCTGACAGACTTACTTAAAGCCTGCATGCATTACGAAATATGTTTCTCAAAGGGATGTTATTAGATTACCCTCCAAGTCCGGTCCTCCGGCCATACCCCTATTTTCGTCCCCTTATTTCGAGAAGGTAGAAAAAATGAAATTCTTCGCTCAATCAGGCCACCTCGAACCGCCAGAACACTTCAAATTTCTCCCATCTTTATTTTTCGACAGTTTTTCCCCCAATAAAGTTCGCTTTAGGTCGAATGAAAATGCAATAAACTTAAGAGCATACCTCCACCATTTTTTAAAATTTCAAAAAACCTTCAGAAATTTCACTGTGAATGAAGATTATACAAAATTTGGGGAAAATCGGATGAAAATTCCGAAAAAAATGCGTCAGAAAGCAAAATCGATACAAATTGATGTTTAAATTAATATTTGACTGGAATATTTTAACAATTTTATTTGTAATTTTTTTAATTAAAAACTCAATTTAGAGCCTAGTTTTTACATATCAAGGAAACAAAATGCAAATTAAGAACGCTCCCGGGGATGAATGTTGGAGTAGAAAAAAAAAATTCTTTGAGCCCCACGATTCCCTGACCTTTCCCTTTGATGCTTTTTATTCTTTCCTCTCTTTTTCCCGTATATGAAATTAATTTGAACAGCAGAGAATAATAAAAGGGTGGTCATTGCGGAAAAAGGATACTGGAATATAGAAAAAATGGTTATGTAACGGAAATCTAAATGATATCTTTTTTTTTAAATGAGCTTTTTTTTTGTTTTACATAATTTTTGTTAAATAACTGAGAAAATATTCGTTTTTTTAAAACTAATAATAATTATTTGTGATAAATCGTTTGGGTTGAAAATGAAAAATGTTTTTGTTTAGGGGTAGGTGATATCTGTTGATAAAAAGTTGAAGTATGAAAGCCCCGATGGCTTCTTCTATCTCCCGCTAGGGATCATGCGAATTAAAAAGGGTAGACTAAAAATTCGTTAGGCTATTATCTAATGTTTAAACCGTTTTTAAAATAACAATTACTTCTTAAAAGAGGTAACTTTTTTAATTAACTGAAGCTTCTTCAAAGAGAAGGAATAGTACAAAAGTGGAAGTACAAAGGTGGGGGAAGTATAATTTTAAGTTTTATGGAAAGGGGATAAGTTTAAGTTTTATTTAACATTTTCCAAGTTATTTCAGCTTTATTCTGGCGGAGGACTTCTCGATCATGGTGAACGTCTTGCATATTAGCTTCCCTTCCTTTTTAACTTAAGGAGAACGAGCTTTATAAAAAATTTCCGACGATTTTTAGTGCTCAAATATAGGAAAGTAATTTTAGGGGCGAAAGTGCTGCGATCTCTTGTTTTTGAAACAAAATGCTCGGGCAGTTTGATGGCCCTTAAAGAAGTTATTGTGATACCCTCCACGTCGGGTTTTGGGGAAGGGTCTTCCTGACCCCGGAGGGTCAAATCGAATATTGCTCTTTACCGATCTCAACTTTGTCTGTGGTGCCGTCCGGCCGTCTTTTTTCAGGAACACATTACGGCCACAGTTTTTCACCAATTTTTACCAAATTTCTTTAGCCGGTGGACAAGAATGTAACGAGGGCGATTTTCCCCTAAGTGCGAGTAATACTTCCCCTTCAGTAATACTTCTCCTCTGTGATAATTCCCCCTCCCTTCCTTACAATTCCCCTCCGACCCTCATACTTCCCCATCCCACCCTTATACCTCCCCCTCCCTCCCTCATACTTCCCCTTCCTCTCTCATACTTCCCCCTCCCTCCATCATACTTCCCCCTCACACCCTTACACTTCCTCGTCCCTTCCTCTTACTTCCCCATCCCTCCCTCATACTTCGAATCCCCCTCCCTTTTATGCTTCCCCCTTCCTCCATTACACTTCCCACCCCTTATACTTTCCCTCCACTCTCCCTCCCTTATACTTCCCCTCCACTCCCCCTCCCTTATACTTCCCCCCTCCACCCCCTCCCTTATACTTCCCCCTCCCTTATACTTCCCCTCCACCTCCCCTCCCTTATACTTCCTCTCCCTCCCCTCCCTTATACTTCCCCCCTCCACCCCCTCCCTTATACTTCCTCCTCCACCCCCTCCTTATACTTCCTCCTCCACTGAACCTTATACTTCCCCTCCACTTCCCCCTCCCTTATATTTCCCCCCTCCACTGAACCTTATACTTCCCCCTCCACTCCCCCTCCCTTATATTTCCCCCGTCCACTCCCCCTCCCTTATACTTCCCCTCCACTCCCCCTCCCTTATACTTCCCCTCCACTCCCCCTCCCTTATACTTCCTCCTCCACTGAACCTTATACTTCCCCCTCCACTTCCCCCTCCCTTATATTTCCCCCCTCCACTGAACCTTATACTTCCCCTCCACTCCCCCTCCCTTATATTTCCCCCGTCCACTCCCCCTCCCTTATACTTCCCCTCCACTCCCCCTCCCTTATACTTCCCCTCCACTCCCCCTCCCTTATACTTCCCTCCACTCCCCCTCCCTTATACTTCCCCTACACTCCCCCCCCTTATACTTCCCCTCCACTCCCCCTCCCTTATACTTCCCCTCCACTCCCCCTCCCTTATACTTCCCCTCCACTCCCCCTCCCTTATACTTCACCTCCACTCCCCCTCCCTTATACTTCCCCTCCACTCCCCTCCCTTATACTTCCCCTCCACTCCCCCTCCCTTATACTTCCCTACACTCCCCCTCCCTTATACTTCCCCTACACTCCCCCTCCCTTATACTTCCCCTACACTCCCTCCCTTATACTTCCCCCTCCACTCCCCCTCCCTTATATTTCCCCCTTGCACTCCCCCCTCCGTTATACTTCTCCCTCCTATATTTTTACTTCTCTTTAAGGAAGTTTTCGTTGGAAGCTCTTCAAACAAGTACTTTTTCGCCAAAACGTTTTCAACATTTTAAGAAGAATAATAATATTTGGAATATATTGCGGGAATTTTTTGCAATATACATATATTGGGAGAAGTGGAAGGAGGGGAAGTATAAGGGTGGGAGGGTGAAGTATAAGGGGGGAAGGGGAAGTATAAGGGAGGGAGGGGGAAGTGTAAGGGGAAGGGGAAATATAAGGGAAGGAGGGGATAGTATAAGGGAGGGAAGGAGGGGAATTATAAGGAAGGAATATTGATGATATATTAAATAATATTTGGAGAATAATATTGAGAAAAATATTTCGTGAAAATCAAAGCAATTGAAGATTTGTACTTCAAAAAATTTTTTTACGAATCTTTGCCAAACTCAAAAATTGCTGCAAAAATTATTTTAAATTGGCAAGTATGTGTGAAATTTGGATGAAAATTGCGGCAGTGAAGTGTTCCGGAAAAAAATTAGACGGACGGCCGGCCGGAACCGTAGACAAAGTCGAGATCCACATGGTCTGAGTGAACCTTCCACAAAATCCCGAAAATTAAGAGTAAAATATCTTCTGATACTTTCATCTGATTGGTACTTCCACTCCTATAGCCCTCGCAATCTTTTTGCTAATCCTCAAAAATACAGTCAGCAAACCCTATAGAAAAGGTCACATAATTAAATGACGTTATAAAACAGCTGGGAGTTTAAAAAATAAAAATTTCTCATTGGCTAAATTCAACATCGTTAAAAACCATCTTCTTTTATTGTCTTGGTATTTCATGAGAGAAAAATAAAAATTTGATTATAAAAATTTTCTGCACAAGAGTTTTTTCCTTCTTCATCTCACGTATATTCGAGACGTTTAATAATTCAATTTTTAAAATATTTCACATTTCGTACACATATTATCTTTATATAAATGATGTAGGTAGCAGAAAGTCCCATGAAGGTGAAATAGGAAAGAAAATATTCAGAGTTCGTCTTCTTCAAACTTCTTTACAAGATTACAAAAGATCAATACAGATCCGCTTTCAACGTATATAAAAGAAATCTTTGTTTCCTGTCTCATCTCTCCGTGTCACTTTTCGAACATTCGTTTCTCTGATATTCTTGAAAAACTTCCCGCCCGATACGTATTTTATTTAATAAATTCCATCATTTTAAAGGAATGAAATCAAAAAAGTTGGTAGCCCTGATGGATTTTTGGAGAAAAAAGAAAATTTGAAAATGTGACAGAAATTTTGCTAACTTTCCCGATGGAACTAACGTATTTCCCAGTCTTTTGTCTAAGAAAATGTATTTTTAAAAAATTTTTGCGGCCTTGGGGTATGTTTTCAACTAAAAAAAACAACTTTTTAATGACGTTTTTCTTCCAATAAAGAAGCGTTTCGCCGGATTTCTGTTGCCTTTATCCGAGATTCTCTTAATAAAGTTTTCGGTACGGGGGCTTACTTTGTCAAGTCGGAGCCGGATGAGCAACTCGCGTTAAAATAGCATTAACTTCTACAATAAGCTTCTTAATCCGTCTAAAATGCCCTTTTCTTAAGAGGAAAATAAAATGTTTAAAAACTAGCCTGGAGGCCTGAAGAAACTTCCTCAAAGTAACGTAATTTAATTCGTCCCTTCTGTCGAAAACATTTTTTCAGTATTTAGGTAGAAAAAAAAGGGCGAAAACACCTCAAATTTCTCCCTAATATTAGGTGTACAAAATGAAACTCAGCCACAGGGTAAATTTGAATTTTGTAGATTTTAGCCGAGTTTCATTTTGTACACCTAGTAGTTCATTTTTTCAAAATTTTAAACATTTTAGGCGTTAAAGTCCATCAAAAGTTGATCTTCTCCGTGTAAGAAGGTTATTGAAGTAAAACCATTAAGAAGGTTAATTTTTAAAGGCTTGTAAATCGTAAACCGTTACAGATATTGAAAAAATGCACTAAATAAAATCTGTTGGAAATTTAATTCTCTTTAATTTTTATTTTATTCATTTTTTCTCTAGGACGCACTGTTTTCAAGATAAATTTATTTAAATAAAAATTATTTTCCGAAAATGGTGCATTCTAGAAAAAATAATTAAGTACAAATTTATAGAGAACTAAATTTCCTACAATTTTTATTTATTTGGTGTACAAAATGAAACTCAGCCACAGGGTAAATTTGAATTTTGTAGATTTTTTTAGATCTATTTTCCCCAATTTTGTGTTCCGAAAAATGCGACGGACGGCCGGCCCCACAGACAAAATCGACAAACATGAATGTGAAAATCACAATAAAATTCTCTTTGAGGAAGTTTAAACACAATCCAACTTTGAATACAGAAAAGTTTTTTGTGATTCCTCCCTTTCTCTCAGAAAAATGTCTAGGTGGCCCCGGGATTTTTCGTGGGTGTTAAAATAGTTTTATGGCCGCCATATATTTTCGACTAATGTCCACGGTTCAATAAAGGACCAGATAGCAAAACGTAGTTCTTCCCAAGCGGTCAACTCTAATAAAAAAAAAAAAAGAAAAAAAAGTTTTTCATATTTCCTCTCGAATCATAAAGATAAAATTTTTATAGTAGAAATAAAAGTATAAATTTAATATCTAGAAATAAAGCAAAGCCCCGACATTCCGAATGCCATATTATACAGATTTGTTGACAAGAAAAAAATTGTTTAAAATAAAATGTCCAAATTTTTATTATAATATAATACGTATTTTATATCAAAGCTTAATTTAACTTTAAATCCTAAAACAATCGCCGATGGGGGTAAAATAACGAAATTCTTACCCTATCCGAACGAATAATAAAAGCGCAGGTCCGTGGAGCTCCGCTCGCTAAACTTCACAGTCGGGTTTCGGACGTGTCTGGGAATCGTTCCCCCTTTTCGAAGACTCGTTAATTTTTTAAAAACACGTAAACGTGAGTTTTAAATTAACAAAAATTTATCGAAAAAAAATTTTTTTTTTCAATGGAGATATAAATAAATCTGAAATCAAAAATTGGAATTTTTCATCAGGTAAGATTTATTTTTAACATCAATTATTAATGTTTTAAATAGTATGGTATACGTTTTTATTGAATTTCTTTCATCTTTAAAAAGAAATCATACATATTATGTGTACAAAATGAAACTCGGCTAAAATCTACAAAATTCAAATTTACCCTGTGGCTGAGTTTCATTTTGTACACCTAATAAATAAAAATTGTAGGAAATTTAATTCTCTATAAATTTGCACTTATTTATTTTTTTCTAGGGTGCATCATTTTCGGAAAATAATTTTTTTTAAATAAATTTATCTTGAAAACAGGGCGTCCTAGAGAAAAAATGAATGGAATAAAAATTAAAGAGAATTAAATTTTCAACTGATTTTATTTAGTGCATTTTTTCAATATCTGTAACGGTTTACGATTTACATGCCTTTAAAAATTAACCTTCTTAATGGTTATACTTCAATAACCTTCTTACACGGAGAAGGCTTTGATGGACTTTAACGCCTAAAATGTTCAAAATTATGAAAAAATGAACTACTAGGTGTACTGAAACTCGGCTAAAATCTACAAAATTCAAATTTACCCTGTGGCTGAGTTCATTTTGTACACCTAATAGATTATTTTTTAAGTTTACGTTTATTAAGAATCATTAATATTGTTTAAATTAAAACAAAGAGTTATTTATTTAAGTATGGATATTATCTTTCGGCATTTTTAATTTTAGATCAATAAAGACTTATGGAACAAATTACAAAGGTTTATAAATCCCTAAAGCGTGTTCATTGGAAAGAAAAAAAAATCAAAGCAGAGAATTTTCGATCTAATTAAGTTCATTAAACGGATTAGTCAAATCCCCCCCTGAAATGCCTCGAATTCCACGCTGTTCATTAGCGTAGCTACTTCCCTTTAATATTCGGTCAAATTTCGATTTATGAAATTACCAGAATCGTCCTCAATCGAGGGTAAAAAAAATGAGGAAAAATTTAAACTTTTTTGTGAGAATATATTTTGATGTTGTGAAAGGGAATCGTGATAAAGAGAGGGGAGATGTCACCGGTTAGAATATTGACTCGTCATATTGTAGCATGCGAGTCATATCTGACGTTTCTGATGTCGCTTTATCGAGAAAACGTTCTCCTGAAATTGACTGACGAGAGAAGATACTAAACTAGTTTTATAACGTTGATGTTTTCGTATTATTTTGGTAATTTTAATATTAATTATCAGGGATTATGCTGGGATAGAGTACTCAGACTAATTAATAAAATTCATCCCTGAAAGAGAATGCCAATTCGTTTTTGGGGGTTTTTCTACGTCCCAGAAGTGTTTTCGGGGCAAAAAACGCAAAAAAAAATTTCGACCTTTAAACCCGTTTTTCTCGCTTATTTCTGCGTCTCGGGGTTTTTGAGGGCAAAAACGGGTTTTTCTACGTCCCAGAAGTGTTTTCGGGGCAAAAACCCAAAAAAAATTTTCGACCTTTAAACCCGTTTTTCTCGCTTATTTGTGCGTCTCGGGGGTTTTTGAGGGCAAAAACGGCGTTTTGGGGGTTTTTCTACGTCCCAGAAGTGTTTTCGGGGCAAAAAACGCAAAAAAAAATTTCGACCTTTAAACCCGTTTTTCTCGCTTATTTCTGCGTCTCGGGGGTTTTTGAGGGCAAAAACGGCGTTTTTGGGGGTTTTTCTACGTCCCAGAAGTGTTTTCGGGGCAAAAAACGCAAAAAAAATTTTCGACCTTTAAACCCGTTTTTCTCGCTTATTTCTGCGTCTCGGGGGTTTTTGAGGGCAGAAACGGCGTTTTTGGGGGTTTTTCTACGTCCCAGAAGTGTTTTCGGGGCAAAAAACGCAAAAAAAATGTTCGACCTTTAAACCCGTTTTTTTCGCTTATTTGTGCGTCTCGGGGGTTTTTGAGGGCAAAAACGGCGTTTTTGGGGGTTTTTCTACGTCCCAGAAGTGTTTTCGGGGCAAAAAACGCAAAAAAAATTTTCGACCTTTAAACCCGTTTTTCTCGCTTATTTTATTTTATTTTTATTTTTATTTTTATTTATTTACATCAAAATTAATAAATTTTATAGTAATTGTCAAACAAAATAACTAGAACAGGAAACAATTACAATTAACACTTTTAAACAATTAACAATTTTTAAATATTTTTATCTCACTAGAAAAAGGAACATAAATTATAGGTATATCACAAGTCACTTAGATCGCTATTCAAGAATTCCTCATATGAGTAGATGGGGTTCTTAATCAGCCACCCCTTTACTCTATTAGTGAGTGGCAAGAGAGGCAAAACTGAAATTGTGTGAGGCAATTTGTTAAAAAATCTGTAGCTCCAATATCGCTGACAGGTAAGGCTTCTTTTTAATCTATTAAACGGGACTACAAGATCACCTCTGTTTCGAGTGTCATGTGAGTGCACGTCCTCAAATGTTCTTAAATTTACTGAGGCAGACTTAATATGTTTTATACATCCCAGAATGAACACACTTGGTAACGTCAAGATTTCCAGTTTAATGAACGAACTACGAACATCATCACGGTAACCAACATCATCCAGAACACGAACGACTCTCCTCTGTATGGCAAATACTTTTTCAACATGACAACTATGACCCCAAGCTGTTATACCGTAGGTAATGTGAGAATGAAAAATTGCAAAATAAATTGACCTTAATTTATCACTGCTCAACTCTTTCTTTAATAACCTCATAAGATACGTTTGAGTGCTTAACTTTTTGCAAAGATTATCACAATGAACCTCCCAAGACAACGTTGGGTCCAGATAAACACCAAGAAATTTTACACTATCCAAATTGCTTAACATACCTAACTGTCTCGTAGAAAAAATGAGATTCATCGTTTTCTTATCATTTGACAAAAGCCTATTTGAACTGAACCAATCTTTGATGTCCCTTTCCATCTGGGAAGCTTCACCCTTAACAACATTCAAGACAGGATTTGAAATCAGGGATGTCGTATCATCCGCAAACTTAATAAACTTATACTGAGGAAGACAGTTTTGCAGATCGTTGAAAAAAATTATAAACAGAATTGGCCCTAAGACTGAGCCTTGCGGAACTCCCACTGAAACTTCTTTAAATTCGGACTTGTAGCCATCAACCATAACAGCTTGTTTTCTATTTTGCAGAAATGAAGCAATTAAATCTAAGCTCCCCTGAGCCATATGATATCTTTTCAATTTTCCAAGCAATAGCGAGTGATTAACACAATCAAAAGCTTTCGTGAGATCAAAGAATGAGATACTAGTAAAATACTTCTTCTCAAAGTTTTCTATAATGCTTTGTAACAGCTCCATAATTGCCATTTGAGTGCTCAGATTGTTTCGAAAACCAAATTGACAAGGAGAAAACAGCTTATTCGCTTCAAAAAACTCTACTAGGCTTTCTTTCATGAGTTTCTCTAAAATTTTAGAGAAAACTGGCAAGATTGAAATCGGTCGGAAATTCGAGAGTTCCTCAGGTGAACCCCCTTTGAACAGGGGCAGAACTATACCGTATTTTAAGCAGTTTGGAAAAACATTTGACGAGAGACAGCAATTTATAAGCGAGGTTAAAGGTTCAATTAACCCAGGTTTAATTAATTTTATTATAGTGGTGGATAGACCATAATAATCACTAGCATAACTACATTTTAAATTATCAATCGTTTTTGCTACCTGATCCGAAGAAACAGTGGAAAACTGAAAACTTTCAGAATGGTTTATAGGTGTTTCAAAGCTCAAGGGATTTAAGCTGGAGATCGGCAAGGACCTCGCTATATCATGCGGCACACCGACATAAAAGTCATTCAACTCCGATGGTGTGAACTTAGGAGTAGTAGGTATGGAGTTTTTACCTCTGCGCTCATTTACAATATTCCAAATTGTTTTTTGAACGTTTGGTGACGCTTTCAGGCGACAGTCATTGAAAGACAACTTAGCTTTTTTAATTTCCGATCTATAGAGACTCCTATGGGAATTTCTCAATTTCAGTAATTCAACCGACTTATAAGTCGCATACATGTCATTTAAAAGTAACAGATAATCCCTCATATTACTTAATTCTTGGGTGAACCATTTGTTAGAAAGTTTACGAATCCCGACTGGAACTTTTTTACAAGGTAAATAAAAATTTACTGCATCCACTAACAATTTAAGGAACGATGACCATTTTGACTCAACCTCAGTTGTGGATCCTAACTCATCTTCCCACCTAATAAGACTTAGGTGGGTCAATAGTGATCCCAAGCTTGAGGGATCAAGTGGCCTGATGAGCTTAAAAGAGGACTTTTCCTGACCTTCGACACCCTGGAGGGAAAAAAAGATTGGGTTATGGTCGGAGAAGGTGATCTTATCGACTTCGATTTGAGGATTAAATTTAGAGTCTGACTCGACGAAAATATTATCTATACAGTTATTATTCCTAGTATTTGAGTGGACGACATGCATAAAACCCAATGAAGTAAAAAAATTTAAAAAGTTTTTCGACAATGAGGCATCTGACCCGATGTTAACATTAAAATCACCAAAAAAGATAATCTCATGATTGTATTTGGATTTACAGGTTTTTACTACCTTATCTATTACCTCAAAAAACGATTCAAAACCATTAATTGAATTCGGTGGCCTATACACACCTATAACTATGACACCTACAGTTACCAAGATAGCTGCAGCTATTTCACAAACATTCTCAATCGAAAGAGAATTGATAGTATTTAGGGGTTGAGAAGTTACTCTTCCATTTGACAAAACCATAACTCCACCATGGTCAGATCCACTTCTACAGAAGAAGGAGACCAGGTTGTAACCAAGGAGTTTAAAAACCGATATATCAGAATAATTTAACCAATGTTCAACAAATACTGCAATATCAGGAGCAGTTTGCCTAGACGCAAAATAGGCCTCAAGAAGGTCCGCTTTATACTTGATCGATCTTATATTTAACAGCAGTGCACTCACATGAATTCGTTTCATAGGAGATCCAGGAACTTGAGAGGAGCTAGTTAGTCATAACGATTCAGCAGGAGTATCAATTTTATCAGCAGGCAGAAAGCCCCTAAAAACAGAGAATATGACACCATTGGGCCACAAATTTTCATCATAAATTACCTCAAACTCACTTTCATGCACCTCGACACAAAATGATGAATAAGTATCATGCCTTGTTTTGATCTTGGTACAACTTGCCTTTAACAAATTTAGCGGTTTCAAAAAATCCAAAATAGTCTGACTAGTTACACCTGGTCCAAGTCTAGATACGAATAGACGTTTCGTCCGAACTGGCCTGTCTGCTACTGCCAGAGACGACTCTGAAGCTATTCCGACTTTCTTCCTCGTAATCCGTGGTCGGCGATTTTCTTTAGTATCAGTATCCGGTACCAAGCTCCCTTTAGGAACAACCACATCAACAATAACTGGCTGGGTGGTTGTTTTTCCAGCTTCCGAGTGGGCTTTTTTCGTTATTTGAGAATAGCTGGGACTCTGGGAGGTTCTGTTTGTATCGGTGGTTTCCAGACTCGCCCCACAGTGCTTACATCTGAAATACCCAATTTACCCGTATCACCATGAGAATCCCGGCGTTGACAGCGCAGACTGACGGAATTTTCGCGCGGCGACTCCTCGGTAGGTACAGATGTTTTGTCTTTTCCTTTTTCCCGCCTTTTTTTGGCTATTATCAATCTTATCATTCCTTCCAGGTTTTATGTAATTTTCCAACATTTCCACTTTTTCCTCTAAGAGTCCAACCTTCTCTTTCAGCCATGTGTTTTCTTCAATTAAACGTTTCGAATTCAATTCATATATACCTTGAACGGCAGCAGCTAGCGACGTTAACGCTTGATGTGTCGTTTCTTGACCTTTCAGAAGAAATCTCATCAGACTCAGGGAATCACCATTTAGTTCCTCCGACCCATCGTTCATATTGCATTTTTCAAATTGCTTCGTAGCAGAATTTATCTCAATGAGATCGATATCCAGATTTACAGGCTCTATTAACACGTTGTTTCCGCCTTTAGGGTTAGGATCACAACATATCACTTTAGACTCATTTATCGCGAGAGATTTCAGTTTCGCACAGCTTATGTGGTAACGCGAGTCACAGTTTTCACATATTACAAAGTTTTTTACTGTTGCTTTTTTACACTTGGCACAAAATACCGGAATATCCGGGAGCCCGAAACTGGGAGGTGGTGATCGGGCCACTGCCATCATGAAATTCGTGCGATTCGTGAAATTATTTGTGCGTCTCGGGGGTTTTTGAGGGCAAAAACGGCGTTTTTGGGGGTTTTTCTACGTCCCAGAAGTGTTTTCGGGGCAAAAAACGCAAAAAAAATTTTCGACCTTTAAACCCGTTTTTCTCGCTTATTTGTGCGTCTCGGGGGTTTTTGAGGGCAAAAACGGCGTTTTTGGGGGTTTTTCTACGTCCCAGAAGTGTTTTCGGGGCAAAAAACGCAAAAAAATTTTTCGACCTTTAAACCCGTTTTTCTCGCTTATTTCTGCGTCTCGGGGGTTTTTGAGGGCAAAAACGGCGTTTTTGGGGGTTTTTCTACGTCCCAGAAGTGTTTTCGGGGCAAAAACGCAAAAAAATTTTTCGACCTTTAAACCCGTTTTTCTCGCTTATTTCTGCGTCTCGGGGGTTTTTGAGGGCAAAAACGGCGTTTTTGGGGGTTTTTCTACGTCCCAGAAGTGTTTTCGGGGCAAAAAACGCAAAAAAAATTTTCGACCTTTAAACCCGTTTTTCTCGCTTATTTCTGCGTCTCGGGGGTTTTTGAGGGCAGAAACGGCGTTTTTGGGGGTTTTTCTACGTCCCAGAAGTGTTTTCGGGGCAAAAAACGCAAAAAAAATTTCGACCTTTAAACCCGTTTTTCTCGCTTATTTCTGCGTCTCGGGGGTTTTTGAGGGCAGAAACGGCGTTTTTGGGGGTTTTTCTACGTCCCAGAAGTGTTTTCGGGGCAAAAAACGCAAAAAAAATTTCGACCTTTAAACCCGTTTTTCTCGCTTATCTCTGCGTCTCGGGGGTTTTTGAGGGCAAAAACGGCGTTTTTGGGGGTTTTTCTACGTCCCAGAAGTGTTTTCGGGGCAAAAACGCAAAAAAATTTTTCGACCTTTAAACCCGTTTTTCTCGCTTATTTCTGCGTCTCGGGGGTTTTTGAGGGCAGAAACGGCGTTTTTGGGGGTTTTTCTACGTCCCAGAAGTGTTTTCGGGGCAAAAAACGCAAAAAAAATTTCGACCTTTAAACCCGTTTTTCTCGCTTATCTCTGCGTCTCGGGGGTTTTTGAGGGCAAAAACGGCGTTTTTGGGGGTTTTTCTACGTCCCAGAAGTGTTTTCGGGGCAAAAACGCAAAAAAATTTTTCGACCTTTAAACCCGTTTTTCTCGCTTATTTCTGCGTCTCGGGGGTTTTTGAGGGCAGAAACGGCGTTTTTGGGGGTTTTTCTACGTCCCAGAAGTGTTTTCGGGGCAAAAAACGCAAAAAAAATTTCGACCTTTAAACCCGTTTTTCTCGCTTATCTCTGCGTCTCGGGGGTTTTTGAGGGCAAAAACGGCGTTTTTGGGGGTTTTTCTACGTCCCAGAAGTGTTTTCGGGGCAAAAACGCAAAAAAATTTTTCGACCTTTAAACCCGTTTTTCTCGCTTATTTCTGCGTCTCGGGGGTTTTTGAGGGCAAAAACGGCGTTTTTGGGGGTTTTTCTACGTCCCAGAAGTGTTTTCGGGGCAAAAACGCAAAAAAATTTTTCGACCTTTAAACCCGTTTTTCTCGCTTATTTCTGCGTCTCGGGGGTTTTTGAGGGCAAAAACGGCGTTTTTGGGGGTTTTTCTACGTCCCAGAAGTGTTTTCGGGGCAAAAAACGCAAAAAAAAATTTCGACCTTTAAACCCGTTTTTCTCGCTTATTTCTGCGTCTCGGGGGTTTTTGAGGGCAAAACGGCGTTTTTGGGCGTTTTTCTACGTCCCAGAAGTGTTTTCGGGGCAAAAAACGCAAAAAAATTTTCGACCTTTAAACCCGTTTTTCTCGCTTATTTCTGCGTCTCGGGGGTTTTTGAGGGCAATAACGGCGTTTTTGGGGGTTTTTCTACGTCCCATACGACCTAAAAGGTATTAGGTGAACTATTTTCCGTTTACTATTCTCTCTAATTTTTTCAAAAAAGTTTGTAGGAGGGGGAAGTATAATGGAGGGGGAAGTACAAGGGAGGGGAAGTATAACGGAGGAGGACGTATAAGGGAGGGGAGTATAAGAGGGAAAGTATACAAAGAGAACAGCGATTGTCTAGGGTGCGGACAAACATGAGGATATAACTGTAAAATGCCTAAAAAGCGTCTAATTCTCATGGGTAAACAGAAATGTAAATATTACCTTAAAGTAAATTTTATTAGTGAATCAAACCTTGCGGAAAATAAACTCAATCAAAATTAAATAAAAGAAGTAAATATTTAATTTTTTTTAAAAGGCGTCATAATCACTAATCAGCTAAAAAGGTTTTCTGTAAACAATAGGCTGAAATTAAAGGTTCCATTGTTACCTCAAAATCAATATAGTCATGGAAAATTCTGAGGGGGGAAAATGTCTTCCGTTTTTTGGTTATCATGACGTTTTTCGAAAAAGAAAGTACTGGTTTGAAGAGCTTCCAACGAAAAGTTCCTTAAATAGAAGTAACAGTATAGGAGGGGGAAGTACAACGGAGGGGACGTACATCGGAGGTAGAACTATATGGGAGGGAAGTATAACAGAGGGGATGAATAAGGGAGGGAAAGTATAAAGGAGGGGGAAGTATAGCGGAGGGGAAAGTTTTTTTTTTTGAACATTTTTCCAAGTTTTCTTTTTTTTTTCGAAAATTTTTTAAAGTAATTTTCAAAGTTTTTTTTTTGAAAAATTTTCCGAGTTTTTTTTTTTTCGAAAAAATTTCAGTTTTTTTGGAAAAATTTTCAAAGTTTTTTTTTTCCAAAAAATTTCGAAGTTTTTTTTTACATATTTAAAAATTTTGTAACTTCTTTTTTTTTCGAAAATTTTTTTTAGTGTCAAGGTAGAAATAGTGGGCTCTTTGGCCGAGGGATGTGCCTCTCGTAATGGGTAGAAGTATGAAATTTCTCCCTACTATAAAAAAGAACTGGTTTGAAGAGCTTCCAACGGAAACTTCCTTAAAGAGAAGTAACAATATAGGAGGGGGAAGTATAACGGAGGGGACGTAAAACGTAGGGGGAAGTATATGGGAGGGGAAGTATAACGGAGGGGGAAGTATATAGGAGGGGAACGTTAGACCAACCATTACGCATAGCAGTAAGGTCGTGCGGGCTAACCTGAAAAAACACGTTCTCAGAAGTAGCGATATTACAAAAGCAGACTAATTATGTTAGGATAGCAGCCCCGGGAAATGAAATGGATTATGAAATGTGAAATTCCGGGATCCTGGGATTTTAGGGGTTGATTTAGAAAGAAAAAAAAATTAACAGAATTACCTAAAAAAATTGAATACAAAGAAAATGATGTGGAAATTTCGTTTTTTTGTACTTCTTTGAAGAGCTTCTACCGAAAGCTTCCTTAAAGAGAAGTAAAAATATAGGAGGGAGAAGCATAATGGAGAGGGAAGTACAAGGGAGGGGAAGTATAACGGAGGAGGAAGTATAAGGGAGGGGAAGTATAAGAGAGAAAGTATAACAAAAATTTTTTTTTATAATGATGTAGCTCAAAATATTCTCAAGACTGAAAAGCAACGGCTGAAAAGCAAATTTTGAACTTTTTTCATTTAAATTTCTAGTTTTTACCTTGTTTTTAGTCATTTTAGACAGAGAAAATATGGTTTTGATTCAAAATTTCAATATTTAGTGTTTATGAGATTAAATTGCCAACCTTGGTTTTTAGAAGGGGGAATTCTACAAAATTTACGCTGAAAACTGTTCAATTTTTGAAGTTATTAAGTTTAGATGCCGTCTTCTCAATAGGAAAACAAAGAGTATCGAGATGAACGTAAAAAGGAAACGCGGGAGAACTTTGGTTAAAGGAAGAAATTGTTTGAAAATGAACGGAAACGCGGTTTTCCCCGGTCGTGTTTGGCGAAAGACGGTTTTCGGGTAGGGTCTGTTTGCTGTCAGCTAATTAAAAACGTTTGGATGGCTGGCGCGATACTTTTAGCCCGGGTTTGAAGTCGTTTATTTACATTCATGAATAATGAAGAGGAATTTAAATGAGACGGGTCGGATTCCGTGTGGGACCCCCCCAGTCGTACCAATGCTAGGTTTTTCAAAAAGCAAGCTTTAAACCGCCCTGTTTCAAATTAACTAATTAACAAACACCATGAAACGTGATTGTAATGTAATCAAAAGTAAATAAAAGTGTGTGTGGGACGCCATGAAGTCATTGATCCTGCTGTTTTACAGATTCAAGATTTTTTTTGGACACGTTTTAAGGATTTGAAGTGATAAAAAAAAGGGCGGGATTGAGGACGTTCCGGAAGGTAAACGAGGAATACAAGAGGTCGAAACAAGGGAACATTTATCTTAATATTTCTGTAAGATTCCTCTAGGGGCCGTGACGAGGGCGGCCTCTGACTAAGGGCCCCAATTTAGTGGCTTCTCTACATTTGGGACACACCAATCTCCCCTTTTATCCTACGAGGGTTCTATTCAACTCTCGACATTTTTCAACCTCTACAATCTTTCCATAAAAAACGTGACTTGTATTTTTTAGACGTTTTTAAAATAAAATTCTTTGAAGTCTGTTTAACCTAGAAAAATCGCTAGAAAGAATTTTGCCTAGAATCAGATAAAATAGTCAAATAATAAATTGACTCCAAATAATCAAAGCTACTGCATCCAGCTGGTCTTAACTTCCTAAAATAAGAAGTTATGTTTAAGTTTTTTCCGGAAAACGGCCACAATTTTCACCCGATTTGTACTTTTCACACAATCTCCCTTAGTCGATGAAGGAGAAAGTAACGAGGGCGATTTTATATTTCTTCATTCTATTATTTAGGAATTTTTGGCGTAAAAGAAAAATTTAGTAGGGAGAAATTTGATACTTCCACGCCTTACGAGAGGGACCTCTCTTGGGCAAAAATCCCATTATTTCTACATCGACACTTACAAATATTTTCGAAAAAAAAAAGAACTTAAAAATTTTTTCAGAAAAAAAGGGCTAATTAAAAAATTAAAAATCGGAAAATTTACAAAAAAATCTCGAAAATTAAAAAAAAAAAAACTTAAAAATTTTTCAAAACAAAAAAGAGGTAAATTTTTCGAAAAACAACTCCAAAAATTAAAAAAAAAAGCAAACTTCCCCCTCCGTTATATTTCCCCTCCCTTATACTTCCCGCTCCCTTATACTTCCCTTCTCTTATACTTCCCGCTCCCTAATATTTTTCTTCTCTTATACTTCCCCCTCCGTTATACTTTCCCTCCTATATTTTAACTTCTCTTTAAATGTCTGTTTTAACAACAATCCGACGATTTAAAGAAAGTTTTAGCAACACTCTGACTATTAAATGTCTGTTTTAACAACAATCTGACAATTTGACGACAGTTTTACCAACACTCTGACTATTAAATGTCTGTTTTACCTACAATCCGACGATTTAACGACAGTTTTAGCAACACTCTGACGATTAAATGTCTGTTTTACCAACAATCTGACGATTTAACGAAAGTTTTAGCAACACTCTGACGATTAAATGTCTGTTTTAACAACAATCTGACAATTTAACGACAGTTTTACCAACACTCTGACTATAAAATGTCTGTTTTACCTACAATCCGACGATTTAACGAAAGTTTTAGCAACACTATGACGATTTAATGTCTGTTTTAACAACAATCTGACAATTTAACGACAGTTTTACCAACACTCTGACTATTAAATGTCTGTTTTACCTACAATCCGACGATTTAACGAAAGTTTTAGCAACACTCTGACGATTAAATGTCTGTTTTACCAACAATCTGACTATTAAATGTCTGTTTTACCTACAATCCGACGATTTAACGAAAGTTTTAGCAACTCTCTGACGATTAAATGTCTGTTTTAACAACAATCTGACAATTTAACGACAGTTTTACCAACAATCTGACGATTTAACGATAGTTTTACCAACAATCCGACGATTTAACGAAAGTTTTAGCAACACTCTAACTATTAAATTACTGTTTTACCAACAATCTGACGATTTAACGAAAGTTTGACCAACAATCCGACGATTTAACGAAAGTTTTAGCAACTCTCTGACGATTAAATGTCTGTTTTAACAACAATCTGACAATTTAACGACAGTTTTACCAACAATCTGACGATTTAACGATAGTTTTACCAACAATCCGACGATTTAACGAAAGTTTTAGCAACACTCTAACTAATAAATTACTGTTTTACCAACAATCTGAAGATTTAAGGACAGTTTTACCAACAATCCGACGATTTAACGAAAGTTTGACCAACAATCCGACGATTTAACGAAAGTTTTAGCAACTCTCTGACGATTAAATGTCTGTTTTAACAACAATCTGACAATTTAACGACAGTTTTACCAACAATCTGACGATTTAACGATAGTTTTACCAACAATCCGACGATTTAACGAAAGTTTTAGCAACACTCTAACTAATAAATTACTGTTTTACCAACAATCTGAAGATTTAACGACAGTTTTACCAACAATCCGACGATTTAACGACAGTTTTACCAACAATCCGACGATTTAACGAAAGTTTTAGCAACTCTCTGACGATTAAATGTCTGTTTTAACAACAATCTGACAATTTAACGACAGTTTTACCAACAATCTGACGATTTAACGATAGTTTTACCAACAATCCGACGATTTAACGAAAGTTTTAGCAACACTCTAACTAATAAATTACTGCTTTACCAACAATCTGAAGATTTAACGACAGTTTTACCAACAATCCGACGATTTAACGAAAGTTTGACCAACACTCCGACGATTAAATGTCTGTTTTAACAACAATCTGACGTTTTAACGACACACTCTGTCTATTAAATGTCTGTTTTAACAACAATCTGACGTTTTAACGACAGTTTCACCAACAATCCGACGATTTACCGAAAGTTTTAGCAACACTTTGACGATTAAATGTCTGTTTTACCAACATTCTGAAGATTTAACGACAGTTTTACCAACAATCCGACGGTTTAACGAAAGTTTGACCAACACTCCGACGATTAAATGTCTGTTTTAACAACAATCTGACGTTTTAACGACAGTTTTACCAACAATCCGACAATTTACCGAAAGTTTTAGCAACACTCTGACTTTAACAACAATCTGACGTTTTAACGACAGTTTTACCAACAATTCGACGATTTAACGAAAGTTTTAGCAACACTCTACCTAATAAATGTCTGTTTTACCAACAATCTGAAGATTTAATGACAGTTTTACCAACAATGCGACCACCTAACGAAAGTTTGACCAACACTCTGACGATTAAATGTCTGTTTTACCAACTATCTGACGATTTAACGAAAGTTTTAGCAACACTCTGACGATTAAATGTCTGTTTTACCAACAATCTGACGATGTAACGACAGTTTTACCAACAATCCGACCATATAACGAAAGTTAGCTATAGTCTGACAATTAAGGAAGTCTTCTTTTTTTGTAGGGAGAAATTTTAACTTCCCACTCTATGCGAGAGTGACATCCCTTAAGCAGAAAGCCCAATATTTCTACCTTGATAGAAACAGTTTATTGAGACTTAAGTAATATTTACCAGCCAAGCGATACGCCAAAAAACTCGGCAAAAAAGGTGTTTTTGGCCAAAGGACGAAGAAAACGCCCAAAAATCGGGCTATAAAGTGGTTTTTTTTTTGGCAAAAACTCAGGAAAACTAGAAAATCAGCAAAGATGTAGCTGAAAATGCTAAAACATAAATAAGCCGTTTCTAATGGCAATATTTCATTATCTTTGTCTCGTAATTCCTTTATATTGTATACGCGAAATAAATAAACTTTATCTTATAAAAAAGGGGCCTTATCTAGGAAGTTTAACGTGTTGAAAGTTACCAACTTGTAAACTATTATTAAACTGTCGTTCATCTTTCGCTTGGTTATTGCTTTCGAACCTCTGAAAGTGTTTTTGTTGTAGAAAGAAAAAAAGGTACTAATTTTAAAACGTTATTTTCCGGACCTTTGTCTCCGGAAGTGGGCAAACAAAACATGCTTCAAACACTTGAGTATCTTTTATCGTACAAAAGGCTCCAGAAAGGACGAAATGAAAAAAGGAAAAAGGTCACTCGAGGTATCCTTTTTTCTATAACAAATCATTTTCTGGATGTTTAACAACTCGCAATAGTGTTTATAATTTCTTTTTTTGAATTAATTTTTTGTCGTAAACAATCCCAGATGTTTCTAAAGCCATTTTTTTCTGCCGTGAGTAGTAACATTTGTTGGTAGTTTTGGAAGGACAACAATGATCCGCGCTGGATGCGATCCAAGTAAGTGCCTACGGTCCGGAATATAACGTAACACTTCAACGACCCTTAAAGATAACATTTTCTTTTTATGATGTAGGCTCCGAGAGTACACTTTCCAGTATTAAATTGTTAAGGTTAGCATGTGCAAAAGGACCTTTTCTCAACGCCGTTATTGCTTTCTTAAGCGGAAATTTCAGAGCCTTTGAAGAATTTTTTTCCGCCTTTTTCTTACAAATAAACAATACCTATTTACAATTTAAAAAAAAAATACAAAAAGTAGTTGCTCTGACGGATTATTTTTGAGCTAATAAGGCTAACGAAAAGTCTGAGACAGCTGAAGCGATTTTGATTGGGTTTTGGGCAGAATCATCAGGTTGAATGTGCGTTAACTCCCTTTTAACTTCCTTAAGGAAGTTATTGTGATACCCTCGACGTCGGGTTATTGGGGAAGGGTTTTTCAGACCCCGGAGGGTCAATTGACAAGCATCTTTTCCGAAATTTTAACCGATAACATATTATAATCTAATTCATCAGTAATCACTGATTAATATACTACCTGTAAACCAGCATTTCGTGACGCCGCCAAGGGGAGCTTGAAAACGGGAGCTCGGCCGCTACATCTCTCCTCAAATTTTCTTTTGTCATACTAAACCCGAAAGACTTTGCGATCATGTGGGCTTAGTATATCGAGTGCCTCGATTTTCAAAGACACCCTCCACGTCTGGTTTTTGGGGTCTTCCAGACACCGGAGGGTCAAATCGAATATTGATCTTTACCGATCTCAACTTTGTCTGTGGTGCCGGCCGGCCGTAGCATTTTTTCCGGATTTGCTCCAGATTTTCACCAAATTTTCTTCAGTCGGTGAACAAGAAACTAACGAGAGCGATTTTCATTTTCGAAAAAATGGCAGATATATGTCTGTTTGAAATTTTAAAAAATTCGATGCTGCCGAACCGTTGGTTGAATTTTCTTTAATTAATTAATTAATTACTCCTTATATCTTTCACGATTTTTTGGTGTTAAAAAGTGATCATTTTTTTAAAGATTTATTATCATTTTAGTAGGGAGAAATTTCATACTTCCACGCCTTAAGAGAGGGACCTCGCTTGGCCAAAAATCCCATTATTTCTACCTGGACACATAGAAAATTTTTCGAAAAAAAAGATCTTAAAAAATTTTTCAGAAAAAAAGCGCAAATTAAGAAAATAAAAATCAGAAAATTTTTCAAAAAAACTTAACAATTTTTCAAAACAAAAGAAGAGGAAAATTTTTCGAAAAAAAAAAAAACTTAAAATTAAAGAAAAAAAAACAGACTTCCCCTCCTTATTTCCCCTCCCTTATACTTCTCGCTCCCTAATACTTCCCTTCTCTTATACTTCCCCCTCCGTTATACTTCCCCTCCTATATTTTTACTTCTCTTTAAATGTCTGTTTTAACAACAATCTGACAATTTAACGACAGTTTTGCCAACACTTAGACTATTAAATGTCTGTTTTACCAACAATCTGACGATTTAACGACAGTTTTACCAACAATTCGACGATCTAACGAAAGTTTTAGCAACGCTTTGACGATTAAATGTCTGTTTACAACAATCTGACAATTTAACGACAGTTTTACCAACACTCTGACTTTTAAATGTCTGTTTTACCAACAATCTGACGATGTAACGACAGTTTTACCAACAATCCGACGATTTAACGAAAGTTTTAGCAACACTCTGACGATTAAATGTTTGTTTTAACAACAATGTGACAATTTAACGACAGTTTTACCAACACTCTGACTATTAAATGTCTGTTTTACCAATAATCTTTTTTTTTTTTTCAGAAAAAAAAAGCGCAAATTAAAAAAAACTCGGAAAATTTTCAAAAAAAAAAAACTCGGAAAATTAAAAAATATGTTTTTGAAAAAAAAACATTCTTCTCCTTTACACTTCCCCTCCCTTATACATCACCCTCTTGTACTTCCCCTCCGTTATACTTCCCCTCCTATATATTTATTTCTTTTTCGTTGTTTTCGTTGGATGCTCTTCAAACTAGTACTTTAACGCGTTTTGGATCCCATTTTATTTTTTCACCGTCCACCTGAGCCTTAACCATTTTTATTTATTTATAAATATATTCTTAGTTTATTTTTTATGTGGGAATGAGAGGGAAGCACCCATTAGGAAACAGAAAGTACTTTTTTTTCCTCCGGGGAATCTCAATTAAAAAAGGACTCGTAATTGCATACATGGGGGGTTAGCATCGTTAATATTTTATTTGAGATTCTGAGAGGGCGGATGTGTACAATTTCGTTAATAATTAAACACTTTTGAACCTGCCAGAATGAAAATGGTTTCGTTAATAAGCAACTTTAAGTGTAAATTTTAAAAAGATTCTAGAAAAACACATGAGTTGAAGATTCTTCAATTATTGGAGGGAAAAAAAGGTTTAATAAGTCTCTCAAGGCCCGATTGACCTCAATTAAAACTTAATTGGACATTATTCCAGAGCTAAACGTCCCCTAATGAGATAAAAGGGCTTTCCGCCCTCCCATATTTTATTATAGGATCCTTTAACGTATTTATGACTCGATAAATTTCTCATGTCGGAGGTAAAAGATTATTCACTCCCCAATTACAGAATCGTGTCTGGTTTAAATTAAACGAAATAAAATATCTTTTAATCGATGGCAACACTGCGGAAACCTCTTCAAGGGTTATCTCTACATGGATCCAAAAGCTGACACTCACGCATAGAGCGGATTTCAGAGCAAACTAAAAGGAAACGGTCAACTTTTTAGGAAAAATTTAAACATTTTCGATAGGCTCGTTTTGGACGAGTGCCATTTTTCGTATTTGGCGAAATGAAACTGACCTCGAGACTGGAAATTCTCCGGGGAGGAGCTGTCAACGGGGTTTTTTTTTTCTCCTCCACCGGGGAAACAAGGAGTTCTCTTTCTCCTCTTTTATTTTTATCGCGTCTGGATTTATCGCCCTATAACGTTCTCCCCCGTTTCTCTCTTTTAGCCTTTTAGTTTCTTGTAAATTGGCGTGTTTTCTGATTGTCTGTGAGCAGAGTAAACGATTATATCGTTATACGTTAAAGGAGTCCCGTGAAGGAAAAAATATTGTTTTAGATTAAAGCTTTGTTGACCGATTCTTTTTATTTGAGAACCTCATTTTTAGAATGGATATTGTAAAAAGAGATATAAGGTAGACTTTTTGAGACGCTTTATGATCCGATTATTTTCACTTTAAAAATTGATGACTTTATTACTGGGAAAATTTGCTACATGGCCGTTTTTTCAGTTTTCCTCTCGCAATAAGAAAATCCTCTTTTGAAATTGGTTTTTAGAAGGGCCAAACAACAAATTTCAAAATTAAAATAAGATCATTTTTGGTAGCTCTAGATGTGCCGCCAAAATCTTTCGAATCTAAGATTTAAATTCCTCTAATCTAAGATTTATATTCCTAAAAAAGGGCTTATTGTGATAATCATCAGGAGCTGAAAAAATGTTTGAGAAAATTTTCCAAAATAATTTTTTTTTCTAAAATTTTGTTAAGTATCAAGGTAGAAAAGTACTGGTTTGAAGAGCTTCCAACGAAAACTTCCTTAAAGAGAAGTAACAATAGAGGAGGGGGAAGTAGATGGGAGGGGGGAAATATACAGGGTGTCCGGAAACACATGGCAAGCGTCTGGGAGAGCGTTAAAAAGTGGTTTTACGAAAAAAAAGTTAAATTTAAACCCCCCTTAATTTAAATCAAAGAATTTGATGGTGTAGTTTAAAATCCGCCTGGATATACAGGGTGTCCCAGACACAACCTAACTTCGTTATTTCAAATGAGAACCCCTATTTTTTATTTCAGATTCGTAATCTACGCAAAATTTCAAGTAGATTTGAGTACTCATATGACAATTTTGGACAACTTTTAAAAAATGTCAAAATTTAGCGTTTTTTGCGCTAAAATCCGTTAAAATTGACCTAGGAGACTCGTTTTTTTTTAATTCCACTTATTTTTTCCCGAAGAATCCAACTGTCTCAAATTTGAGTATCTTCGCATTCTGCATCACGAGATTTCGTCGCTAATGGCCTTTTTTCAAGTTTAACTCCAAATTCCATACTTCAAAATGGAAATTAGCGATTTGTTGACGGAATTTTAATTTTTGATGCATAAACACAAAAGACGCTGTAGCTCTTTCAAAATTTGTGGTCCGAAAGAAAAATTCCTTTCAACAAGCGCTAATTTTCATTTCTGAACTAAAAATTTGGGTTCATACTATATATTATTATTTATAAATTATTAAAGTTCTCATTTGAAATAACGAAGTTAGGTTGTGTCTGTGACACCCTGTATATCCAGGCGGATTTTAAACTACACCATCAAATTCTTTGATTTAAATTAAGGGGGGTTTACATTTAACTTTTTTTCGTAAAACCACTTTTTAACGCTCTCCCAGACGCTTGCCATGTGTTTCCGGACACCCTGTATAGGAGGGGGAAGTATAAAGGAGGAGACGTAGAACGGAGGAAGAAGTATAACGGAAGAGACGTAGAACGGAGGGGGAAGTATATGGGAGGGGAAGTATAACAGAGGGGGAAGTACAAGGGAACGAAAGTATAACTAAGGGAGGGAAAGTATAAAGGAGGGGAAGAATAAGGAACGGGGAAGTTTTTATTTTTTTTTTAATTTTCCGAGTTTTTTGTTTGTTTTAAAAAATTTCTAAGTATTTTTTTTTTTTCGAAAAATTTTCCGGTTTTTTGTTTCGTAAAATGTTCAAAGTTTTTTTTTTTTTTTTTTTTTTTTTTTTTTTTTTTTTTTTTTTTTTTTTTTTAAATGTTCCTAAGTTTTGTTTTCGAAAAATTTTTCGGGTTTTCCTTTTTTTATTATTTTTTTGTAAAATTTTCAGTTTTATTTTTGTTTTTCGTAAAATTTTCAGTTTTATAGTTGTTTTGAAAAATTTTCTAAGTTTTTTTCCAAGAATTTTCCGGGTTTTCCTTTTTTTTCGATTTTTTTTTTGACAAATTTTCTAAGTTCTTTTTTTCGAAAAATTTTTTTAGTGTCAAGGTAGAAATAATGGGCTCTTTAGCCTAGGGATGTGCCCCTCGTAATGGGTAGAAGTGTGAAATTTCTCCCTACTAAAAAAAAATAATAATTAAAAAGTGGCAATTTTTTTACACCAAAAATTCTTAAAAAATATAAGGAGTAATTGGTGAAAATTTGGTGAAAATCGGACCAACGCGACGGTTCGGCCGCAGCGAATTTTTAAAAATTTCAAACAGACATATCTCCGCCATTTTTTCGAAATTGAAAAATCGCCCTTGTTTGTTTCTTGTTCACCGACTAAAGAAAATTTGGTGAAAATCTGGTGAAAACCGGTTGAAAATTGAGGACGTAAAGTGTTCCGGAAAAAATGCAACGGACGGCCGGCCACACGGACAAAGTTGAAATCTCTAAAGATCCATATTCGATTTGACCCTCCGGGGTCTGGAAGACCCCTCCCCAAAAACCCGACGTCGAGGGTATCACAATAACATCTTTAAGGAAGTTATTAGATTTCCAGGAAAATCAAGATATTTAAGAAAATATATTGTTAACTTTTAAATTAGCCTGGTAAAGAAAACGAGTAAAAAACAAAGGCCTAGATTTCTTTACAATTAGACATTTCTCGTTAAGATCCTTTCATTTTCAGACTCCTCTTCTATCCTCGTCAGTTCTCGCAAAAAGGTAATTTTCCACCAATTTTCACCTTAAACGTTCACCCTCGGAAAACATTTTTTTTTTCACAGGCCTGTGAGGTAAAAAACTTGGTTTAACGAACCAAAACATTCATTTTTCCACAAAACAATTAAAGTAAAAACGGGAAAACAATATGGAGTTGTATTAAATCAATTTCGTGTTGACGTGTGGGCTAAACGCCGCCTAAATTAATTTGGCTCATGACTTAATTTGTAGTTTATAGTCGACAGTGTAAATTCTGGATAATAATTTAGTGACTAATAATATTTAAGTTCTAAGGTGTATTTTATCAAGGGAAAAGCGGAATTGGATAGAGACTCGTGGAAAGGTATTTCGACCTTAAGAATTTCACCTCCAAGTTGTGGCCGATCCTAACATTCCTCCAGCTTTTCCATTTGATTCCAAGTAAATATTTAGAATTTTGAAAAATTTCATAATAGATCAGATTGAAGAGATGAAGATCAAAGTTGACAAGTGTATTAGCAAGTTGCAAAATGGGGATGTTTCGGTCGAAAGGAAGACTGATATGACATTTCGCCCATATTGAAGTTCCCTTTCCTTCTAATGACTTATCATCAGTTTCGTTCTCTTCGCGACAAAGTTGAAATTGAACTTTCAAGCTTGGATATATCAAAAAGTCTAAGATACTCTTTCATGAAAATAGCATTTTTTTTAAAAAATCCCTGGTGTAGGGATCGATTTGAACGTTAAATCTCGCCCGTCTCATCAAACCGCATTTCAGGCATGACCTGTCGCGTATTCCCACTTTATCATGATAAATTATGCGGGGCCACACTTTGTTTTTGAGCTTTTATACCGACCGACCTCTTTTTTTATACAAGGTTTTTAAAAATTGGTCAGTGAATTAAAAAAAAGAGTGTTTTTGCTAAAATTAAAATTTTCTCAAAAAGTTTTAAATTTTTAAGAAGTTATTGTGATGACCACGTCGGGTTTGTGGGGTTTGTCAGATTTGTGTGTAAAATTTGTTTGTCAGATTTGTATGTACAATTTGTTAGTCAGATTTGTATGTAAAATTTGTTTGTCAGATTTGTATGTAAAATTTGTTTGTCAGATTTGTATGTAAAATTTGTTTGTCAGATTTGTATAAAATTTGTTTGTCAGATTTGTATGTAAAATTTGTTTGTCAGATTTGTATGTAAAATTTGTTGTCGAATTTGTTGAGAAATTTGACGTAATCTACGGTAGCGTTCCGCCCCCCCCCCCCAGGAATAAAAATAGCTTTGTTCCAACCACTGTTTGAAACTCCTGGAGCATGCGCAGAAGGACTGAAAAATCTATAGACAATATCAAATTTAATGTACTCTATGGTAGCGTTCCTCCCCGCCAAGAAATAGTAATAACTATGTTCCATCCGCAGTTTGAGACTGGTTAGAAACTCCTGGAGCGTGCTCAGTAGGATTTTCACGTCAAATTTGACGTCGGATGACTTTATATTTTACGTACAATCAATTTGAATGACGTCAAATTTTATTTGTCAGATTTGTATGTAAAATTTGGTTCTCAGATTTGTACGTAAAATTTGTTTGTCAGATTTGTATGTAAAATTTGATGTCACATTTGTTTGTCACATTTGTTGAGAAATTTGACGTGATATACGGTAGCGTTCCGCCCCGCCAGGAATTAATAATAGCTTTGTTTCAACCACAGTTTGGCACTCCTGGAGCATGCTCAGAAGGATTTTCACGTCAAATTTGACGTCGGATGACTTCATATTTTACGTACAATCAATTTGAAAAACCTCAAATTTGTTTGTCAGATCACAATTTTGTCTGTGGTACCAGCCGGCCGTCCGTAGCACTTTTTCCGGAACACTTTACGGCCACAGTTTTCATCCGATTTTCACAAAATTTTCACCAATTACTCCTTATTTTTTTGACGAATTTCTTGTGTTAAACAATTTTTTTACATTAATAACCATTTTAGTAGGGAGAAATTTCACACTTTCACGCCTTACGAGAGGGACCTCTCCTGGGCAAAAATCCCATTATTTTTACCATGACAGTTAGGAAAATTTTCGAAAAAAAAAAAAATGAAACTCTGAAAATTTTTTGAAAAAAAAAAAAAAAAGAAACTCGGAAAATTAAATAAAAAAAAAACTTAAAGAATTTTTTGTAAAAAAAAACTTAAAGAATTTTTTGTAAAAAAAAACTTAAAGAATTTTTTGTAAAAAAACTTAAAGAATTTTTTGTAAAAAAAATTAAAAATTTTTTGTAAGAAACTTAAACAATTTTTTGAGAAAAAAACTTGTAAAATTTTTCGGAAAAAAACTTGGAAAATTTTTCAACTTTCGTTATACTTCCCCCTCCGTTGTTATGTTCACCCTCCGTTGTTATGTTCCCACTCCGTTATACTTCCCCCTCCTATATTGTTCCTTCTGTTTAGGGAAGTTTTCGTTGGAAGCTATTAGGTGTACAAAATGATACTCGGCTAAAATCTACAAAATTCAAATTTACCCTGTGGCTGAGTTTCATTTTGTACACCTAATAAAAAAAATTGTAGGAAATTTAATTCTCTATAAATTTGGACCTAATTATTTTTTTCTAGGATGCACCATTTTCGGAAAATAATTTTTTTAAATAAATTTATCTTGAAAACAGTGCGTCCTTGAGAAAAAACGAATAGAATAAAAATTAAAGAGAATTACATTTTCAACAGATTTTATTTGGTGCATTTTTTCAATATCTGTAACGGTTTACGATTTACAAGCCGTAAAAAATTAACCTTCTTAATGGTTATACTTCAATAACCTTCTTACACGGAGAAGGTCAACTTTTGATGGACTTTAACGCCTAAAATGTTTAAAATTTTGAAAAAATGAACTCCTATGTGTACAAAATGAAACTCGGCTAAAATCTACAAAATTCAAATTTGCCCTGTGGCTGAGTTTCATTTTGTACACCTAATATATTACTACTGTAATCCTAATTATGATTATGATAATGCCCTTATTTGTCCCCAAACTATCAAATATCAATTTTTGTGGTCTCTTTTATAAAAAAAAAACTCTTAATTAAAAATTTAAAAGGGAAGTTTTTTTAGGCTTTCAGAGTTTTTTTCGTAATCATTTTTCTTTATAACTGTGTTATCCGATTCATTTTAATATCTAAGCTACCTTTGTCGACGGTTCCCTTTTTTCCTGATTATCTTCATGGTAAAAAAGGAAAAAAGGTCGAGTAGGTAACCAGTTTCTTGTTAAAGCCCTTATCTTAACGCCAAGGCGAAATGTAAACTCTCATTTAAGAATCTTTCCTATCCGGCCTCATTTTCTTTTCTCTTTTTTTGTACAAAAAAAAAAAAATACTTTGCGTTAGTGATTAAAGGATAATTTTGAATTAGGAGTTGAGATTAGAGTTGATAAACGGTGGTTTAACCTAATTAAACTTATGAAGAGCGGGTATCATATTATTGTAGTCTGTTATCGCAAGGACCACGACTGAAGTGCTAATCAACCTCGAGGGTTTTCGAGGGGGTTTGAAAATTAATTTTGGAGTACCCTACATGGGTACATGAAATTTCCGTTGTAGAAAATGATCTAACTTCTCCGTATGTAGCTAGAAGATAATCTCGGGACGGTCGTTTCAAAGAAAAGTTTTAAAAGTTAGTTTTAAAGTCGAGAATCGACTCGGCGGGAAGCTTCTTAGATTCGGATACTCGGAGCAGAAGTTCAGAATCATGACAATGAAAACCAGAGAGTTTAGTAATTGGATAGAAAGCAAGGAAGAGGCAATTAGACGTTTTAGATTTCAAAGCTGGGTTAATTCATAATTAAAACGATTTTCGCCTCTTGACTTTAACACGTAATTAACTAGCAAAAATTCAATTCTCGCTCTGATAATCGAGTTTCGGACTTGTCTTGTTTTTTGAAGGATTTAAAAGCTTTGTAGGGCATGTTGGCCAAGTCAATTAGTATTTTGTCGCGCAAGTATCCGGAGGCCATAAACAAAAGGGGAGGACAAGTGGGTTAAAGTAAACAAAACTCCAGATCCCACCCTCCCTACACTTTTCCCTCAGATTTAACTTGTTCCGAGGGGACGCTTGAAATAAATACTACTTTTATAAGTATACTTATACGACCAAGTTTTAAACGCTTTTATATGATATTCTGAATACTTTACGGTTACCGGGATAAAAACAGTGTTTTGTCACAAAATTAGTTTGTGCTCCGCCTTTCTGCTCATTAAAGTATCCCAAGACAGAGAGTAAGTGCCATAAAACCCTGTGAAATGGGCGATTTTAAGTAAGTAAAACCTAGGAAAAACCTCTAAGCTCGTAGAAAAATGTTTTTTGGGCCGCGCTTAAGCATCTCTTTAGAAGAAAAAGTGGTTTTTAGGCCAAAGGATTGAGGAAAACCAATAAAAAAGCTCTTTTAATGAAGGTTACAAAGTCAGAAAAAGAAGAAATTGTGTACGAGTTAGTTTCTCGTTCCGTAAACTGAGAAAAACTCTTAAAAATTCAAAAACAAAAAGGGTTTTCACGGTCGAAAGAGGTTGTTGACATTCAAAAATTCGCAATGGGAGTTTCTCAGGTGAAAAACTGATTAAAAACCCGAAAATATGGGGGAAAAAAAATTTTTTTGGGGGGGTAAAAACCAAAAAACTACCCTTGAAACCCTATAAAAATACTGTTAAAAGGGGTTTTCTTGGACAAAAAAATGTAAATGAAGGCCATAAAAAGAGTTTTTAAACGATTTTTTTGCGCGATAGAATGATTAATCCGAAAATTCAGAAAAATAACTGCCGGCAGGCCGGTACCACGTGGTATACGTGTGGGAGAGCGTTAAAATGTTGTTTTGTGAAAAAAAAATAAAAGTTAAATGTAAGCCCCCCCTATTAAAATAAATTGATGGTGTAGTTTAAAATGCGTTTGGATATACTGGGTGCCCCCAACAAAGCCTAACTACATTACTTAAAAAGAGAACCCCCTTTTTTTTTTTATTACAGATTCGTAATCTGCGCAAAATTTCAAGTTGATTAGACTATTAATATGTCCATTTTTGACAAATTTAAAAACTGTCGAATTTTAGCGTTTTTCGCGTTAAAATTCACCAAAGAAACCCTTTTTTTTTTTCTTTTTAATTCCACTTATTTTTGTCCAAAGATTCCGATTATCACAATTTTCAATTATTTCAGAAATAAAAATTAGCGGTTTTTGAAGGGATTTTTCTTAGCATACATTTTTAAAGAGCTACAGCGTCTTTTGTAGTTGTGCATCCAAAAAAAAAAAAAAAAAAAAAAAAAAGTTGTATCCAAATGCATCTCGTGATGCAGAATGCAAAGATGCTTGAATTTGTGATAATTAGAATCGTTGGACAAAAATAAGTGGAATAAAACAAAAAAAGAGCCTCTTAGGTCACTTTTAACGGATTTTAACACGAAAAACGCTAAAATTTGGCCTTTTTTTAAGATGTCAAAAATGTTCATAGGAATAGTCAAATCAACTTAAAATTTTGCGTAGATTACGAATCTGAAATAAAAATATGGGTTCTCATTTGAAATAACGAAATTAGGTTATGTTGGGGGCACCCTATTGTATCCAAACGCATTTTAAACTACACCATCAAATTCTTTGATTTACATTAAGGGGGGTTTACTTTTAACTTTTTTTTTTCATAAAACCACTTTTTAACGCTCTCCCAGACGTATGCCACGTGTTTCCGGACACCCTGTATATTCGATTTGAAACTCCGGGTTCTGGAAGACCCTTCCCCAAAAACCCGACGTGGAGGGTATCACAATAACTTTCTTAAGGAAGAAAAAAAAAAATATTTTTAGTGCAAAGTAAATGCCAAACTCCCATAAAAATTTTATAAAATCGCGGCATTTTTTTAGCCGAAACGGAAAATAACCCAGAAGGTATATTTTGGGTAAAATAAAATGAATTTAAAACAATGTACTCTTAATAATAATTATTGTAGGTGGTGAACCGAAAAGCAAACTGGATGGATGTAAACGCATGAAATAAAGCGAGCGTTATCCTCGAGCGGTTTTCGATTTACCATTGTTCAACCGGTTGATGTACATAAGAGCATCCCATGTCAGATTAATGAACTTCCCACCCTCGTAAAGTAACTTCCGGTTTGTACTTTGAATGAGAGGTTTCGTTTGTTCGGAAATACACTATTGGTGTTAAACCTTTGTTATAGTAGAATCTAAACCGGTTTAAACGATATGATTTGTATAAATGTATACGCGAACGAGGAAAACGAATGGCGTTCGAGTGGAAGGGTGTTAGCATTATTTCCCCTCCGAGACTTCCTATTTTCACTCTGTATTTAGAAAAGGGTACTGAGGATAACGCGGAACGAGACTCTTGGGTTCAATATTCGACTTTGCCATCGCCACTTTACACATGAAAATGTTCTCTTTAAAATTTCAAACAAAAAAGATAAGAAAAGAAAAACAAGGGCTCAGTTGGGAAGGGCTTCTTTTCCGATTTCACGCAGCTTAAGAAAGAACGGAGTTCTCCTCGGTTTTTCAACGGAGAAACCCTCTTTTCAAATTTTGAGCTTCCTTTTAACTTCCTTAAAGAAGTTATTGTGATACCCTCCACGTCGGGTTTTTGGGGAAGGGTCTTCCTGACCCCGGAGGGTCAAATCGATGGATCTATACCGGTTGAAATTGAAGTTTTTTTTAATTGTTAGAATACTGAAGGAGGAAGCCCAACGAGCCTAAACGAGCATCTTTTCCGAAATTTTATGGATTTCAGAGTAACCGATTACATATTATCATTTAACTCATCAGTAATCACTGATTAATATACTACCTGTAAACAAGCATTTCGCGACACCGCCAAGGGGAGCTTGAAAACGGGAGCACGGGCGCTTCATCTCTTCTCAAGTTTTCTTTTGTCATACTAAACCCGCAAGACTTTGCGGTCATGTTGGTTTAGTATCTCGAGCGCCTCGATTTTCAAAGACAACCTGATTATGTTATAGGTTTTTTGGAACAAAATTTTTTATCGCATTAATAAAAATTAAATTAAAAAAAAGGACTCACAATTAACAAATTTAAAAAAAACTTAGAAATTTAAAAAAAATAAATAAAAATAATAACTTCCCCCTCCGTTGTACTTCCCCTCCCTTATATTTCCCCCTCCTTTATACGTTCCCCTCCTATATTTTCACTTCTCTTTAAGGAAGTTTTCGTTGGAAGCTCTTCAAACAAGTACTTTTTTTTACAAGATTAAGCCTATTTTCCTTTTAAAACAGGGAAAATAGGCTTTTCCTGGGTTTTTCCGAAAAACAAAATTTTTGGGCGCTTTTGTCAACTCTTTGACTCTCTGATAAACCAAGCACCTTTTCATAAACTTTGCAACTCCTTTAAAAAGAACCATTAAGACGCCATTAGCCTAGCAGAAAATTTTAAGTCTATTAACAAATTTAATTATCATCTTAATAGGTTCATTAAACCTAATGGAAGTTAGGCGCTGTTAATTTGTAAAATGGCAGAATCAATTAATTTTGACATTTGAGAGCTGCTGAAATTAGGCAGAAGCGCAACCCAACCTGCCTAATACTAGGTTGCGGATATAATTTTGGTATTAATAATTTAAAAAAAGAGCTAATATAAACACGTTTTTATTAATTCTTTTCGGCGAAAATCTAAATAAAAAGTGGGTGTTTTATTGATGTTGGGAATGTTTAAGAACTCTTTTTGAATCCGAATGAAGTCCCTAACTTTCAAGTTCTTTTTCTTGGAAGTTTGACCACTTCAGAATAATGAATATAACACTGGATGCCTGATTTTTTTTTCACCCTCTCTTTTTCCCCATTTTTTTTTTCTTTTTGCTTGTTCGAATTGTTAACCGGGAGATTTTCTCGGCTTTGAGAATATATTTTGAGCTCCCCCCCACAGTTTGCCAGCCGCCTGGGATTCATAAAATTTTCATAACAATACAAGAATGTCGTTTTACTGACTTTTTTCATTTGTGAATTTCGTTTTTTTAAAACGTTATTTTTAATAGTTTTCTATTGTTTATTTAAAGATTTATCTATAGGCAAAAATGAGAAGGGAGAGTCCCACGCAATTTTTTTTCCTCGATTTTTCTTTGGGGACCCCCGTTTTTTTAAAGACTCCCTTGATGTTACGGCCAAGAGAAACCCTTTTATCACAATTTTAAAGAGTATACCTCAGTTTTTTCTTTGTCAGGAGATTTGTTGGTAGTTATTGGATATTTGTCAAGAAATAAGCAATTTACAGGATTTTGGACAGTTTTTTACAGCATCTAAAAATACTTCAGAGGAACGAATATTCAATAAAAAGAAATATTTCAATTCTGATTGAATCTCTCTTCCTCTGTTGTATTTTTATCAATTGGTAAGTGTGCAGTAAACCTACATAAACCCTTAATAATTGATGTTTTTCACAGAATTGCCAGAAAACCTCCTTATATTTGATAAAATTTATTGGGGAAAAAATATTTTTGTTTTTTCTTCGAAAAATATTGTTGGGACAAATACGGGGTTTCTAAAGCGTTTAGGTGTAGCTTGAAATTGCGAATACTATCATTTTATCTTCCTTAAAGAAGTTATTGTGATACCCTCCACGACGGGTTTTTGGGGAGAGAGGAGACCCCGGAGGGTCAAATCGATCTCCAAAAAAAAAAAAAAAAAAAACCGATCTCAACTTTGTCTGTGGTTCCGGCCGGCCGTCCGTAGCATTTTTTTTCCGGAACACTTTACGGCCACAGTTTTCATCCGATTTTCACCAAATTTTCACACAAATTTCTTTAGCCGGTGAAGAAGAATGTTGAATTTCGAAAAAATGGCGGAGATATGTCTGTTTGAAATTTTTAAAAAATCGCTGCGGCCGAACCATTGGTCCAATTTTCACCAAATTTTCACCAATTACTCCTTGTATTTTTAAGAATTTTCGGTGTAAATAAATTGCCACTTTTATTTAATTATTAATTTTTTTTAGTAGGGAGAAATTTCATACTTCTACCCATTACGAGAGGCACATCCCTAGGCCAAAAAGCCCATTATTTCTACCTTGACACTTAAAAAAAAATTCGAAAAAAAGAACATTAAAAATTTTTCAAAAAAAAACGCAAAAAAAAAGGAAAACCCGGAAAATTTTTGGACAAAAAAAAACTTAGAAAATTTTCCGAAAAATAAAAACTTAAAAAAATTTTTGACAAAAAAAAGGAAAACCCGGAAAATTTTTGTAAAAAAATACTTAGAAAATTTTTCGAAAAAAAAAAGGGGAAAAAAGAGGAAAACGCGGAAAGTTTTTGGACAAAAATTAAAACTTCCCACTTCCTTATTCTTCCCCTCCTTTATACTTTCCCTCCCTTGGTTATACTTTCGTTTCCTTATACTTCCCCCTCCGTTATACTTCCCCCTCCGTTATACTTCCCCCTGCGTTATACTTCCCCCTGCGTTATACTTCCCCCTCTGTTATACTCCCCCTCCCATATACTTCCCCCTCCGTTTACGTCCCCTCCGTTATACTTCCCCCTCCTATATTGTTACTTCTCTTTAAGAAAGTTATCGTTGGAAGCTCTTCAAACAAGTACTTTTCTACCTTGAAACGAAAAAAAATGTTTTCAATAGTAGTGATGTGAAAAGAATACTGTAAAATTCGGATGCTATTTTTGAAAAAGAAATATTGAGTACAATATTTTCGGATCGAATTTTGTAAAAATGCCAGGAAGTTAATTACGAAGAGATTAGGTTTCTTAGTAGTTGTAAAGCTGTGATTAATTAATTAGTGTACGTTAGAGAGCAAACACGGACCAATTAAGCATTTAATTAGAACGATTTTCATAAGTGGAGAGGCTTAAGGTACACGTGAAGTCGATTTTAGCTTTTCAATAAGGCTTAAGAGTTAAAAACGATAATCATGTTAATTAGTGTTGAAGTAGAAACTCCTAAGTTGCTCCGGTTTTGGTGGTTTGCCCTCTGAGGGGGGCTGTGAGATTCCCTTTTAATTCCAACTTTAAACCTCGAAACTCCGTGTTTCCTGATAAGCAAAACGCCCTTTCGCGACAAACCCTAAGCGTCATGCGGAGGACTTGGCAAACGATTTGTACGCCGCTAATTTAAAAGAACGCCTTTCTAATTAAGTTTTCCTTTTACAAAATGTTCGATGGCAGCGAGCTAGAATCTTGGAATTAGGAGCGTTCTACATTTGGACATAGAGGATTTACATCCGCTCTGATTGAACAAGATCTATTAGAGCATTAGACCAGACAAAATCCTATTCCGCATACCTTGTTTGTTACGAACACCCCTCATGTTCACAATGTTTAAAACTTCTAACAAAGGCAATTTGTTTGTAGAGCATTTCCACAACTTTTACCTACCCACTTTTTAAAAAAATGTCCTCTTTTTTCTATTAGGTGTACAAAATGAAACTCGGCTAAAATCTACAAAATTCAAATTTACCCTGTGGCTGAGTTTCATTTTGTACACCTAATAAATAAAAATTGTAGGAAATTCAATTTTCTATGAAGTACTTAATTATTTTTATGGGGGCACACAACTCATCCGAAAGTATTCTCATCCGAATGTCAACTCATCCGAAAAATAATAAAAATAGAAAAAATATAAACAGACAACTCATCCGAATGTATTCTCATCCGAAAAAGGGGCGTGGCCGTTTCGGATGAGTTGACAGTCGGACGAGAATACTTTCGGATGAGTTGTCTGTTTATATTTTTTTTAAATATTATCCTTTAATAAAATAGAAAACAGTGAATACAACTCATCCGAAAGTATTCTCATCCGAATGTCAACTCATCCGAAAATTAACGTACAAAAATTGCTGCGTCGTAGAAATGAGGCAGCGTTCGACCCCGCAAGTCACGGTTGGTTTGTTTGTTTATTTTTGCGAGGATCAGCTCGTTTTGTGACACAAGGGGGTTAATTTTATTCCTCTCGCGAGGATGTGCTCGTTTATGGCAAAAGGGGGTTAATTTTTTTCCTTTCGCGAGGATGTGCTCGTTTTATGACAAAAGGGGGTTAATTTTTTTTTTTTTCTCGCGAGGATCAGCTCGTTTTATGACACAAGGGGGTTGATTTTTTTCCTCTCGCGAGGATGTGCTCGTTTTATGGCAAAAGGGGGTTAATTTTTTCCTTTCGCGAGGATGTGCTCGTTTTATGACAAAAGGGGGTTAATTTTTTTTTTTTTTCTCGCGAGGATCAGCTCGTTTTATGACACAAGGGGGTTGATTTTTTTTCCTCTCGCGAGGATTTGCTCACCCTGTAGGCTGCCCTGGGATGGATAATAAGCTCGGTACGCCCAAAAAGGAGTTTAAAACTTGCTGGGGTGGAACGCTGCCTCATTTCTACGACGCAGCAATTTTTGTACGTTAGTTTTCGGATGAGTTGACATTCGGATGAGAATACTTTCGGATGAGTTGTATTCACTGTTTTCTATTTTATTAAAGTATTATATTTTTTTTAAATATAAACAAACAACTCATCCGAAAGTATTCTCATCCGAATGTCAACTCATCCGAAACGGCCACGCCCCTTTTTCGGATGAGAATACTTTCGGATGAGTTGTCTGTTTATATTTTTTCTATTTCTATTATTTTCGGATGAGTAGACATTCGGATGAGAATACTTT
Source organism: Orius insidiosus (assembly GCA_014119065.1). Taxonomy (NCBI): domain Eukaryota; kingdom Metazoa; phylum Arthropoda; class Insecta; order Hemiptera; family Anthocoridae; genus Orius; species Orius insidiosus. The sequence continues at coordinate 91,998 of JACGAQ010000141.1, forward strand.
CGGATGAGTTGTAGGCACCCATTTTTTTCTAGGATGCACCATTTTCGGAAAATAATTTTTTTAAAATAATTTTATCTTGAAAACAGTGCGTCCTAGAGAAAAAATGAATAAAATAAAAATTAAAGAGAATTTAGTTTCCAACTGATTTTATTTTGTGCATTTTTTCAATATCTGTAACGGTTTACGATTTACAAGCCTTTAAAAATTAACCTTCTTAATAGTTATACTTCAATAACCTTCTTACACGGAGAAGGTCAACTTTTGATGGACTTTAACGCCTAAAATGTTCAAAATTTTGAAAAAATGAACTACTAGGTGTACAAAATGAAACTCGGCTAAAATCTACAAAATTCAAATTTACCCTGTGGCTGAGTTTCATTTTGTACACCTAATAATAAATAACACTTTTGGTCGCCGGAGAAATTCCAGCTTTAGAGTCACAGGTTTTTCTTTAATTACAAACTAATTTCAAACCAGTTCCATGTCCGCGCATGCGCATTAAACTTGTTGTTTCGACATAAAACTGTTTCTGTCGGGCATAATGCATCTCAACATAAACTAGGGAGAGCGAAAGAGCAAGCCTACTTTCGCCGTTTAAAACGCGATTATGCCGAAACGACAAAAACCTTAAAAATTGATTGTTCACCATAATGCAATTCGAGATAACGCATTTCACCATAAGCTAGAAAAAGCAAGCAGGCAGCAAATGGTTTATGACTCAAAGTGGTTAATTTTTTTCCTCTCGCAAGGATGTGCGAATTGCATTATGATGAACTGTCCAGTTTGAAGTTTTTTGTCGTTTCACCATAATCGCGGTTTTTACACGGCGAAAATAGGCTTGCTCTTTAGCTGTCCCTAGCTTATGGCGAAACGACAGAAACAGTTTTATGGCGTAACGACTGAAACAGTTTTATGGCGAAACGACAGAAACGGTTTTATGGCGAAACGACAGAAACGGTTTTATGGCGAAACGACAGATACGGTTTTATGGCGAAACGACAGAAACAGTTTTATGGCGAAACGACAGAAACAGCTTTATGACGAAACGACAGAAACAGCTTTATGACGAAACGACAGAAACATTTTTATGGCGAAACGACAGAAACATTTTTATGGCGAAACTACATAAACAGTTTTATGGCGAAACGACAGAAACAGTTTTATGGCGAAACGACAGAAACAGTTTTATGGCGAAACGACAGAAACAGTTTTATGGCGAAACGACAGACACAGTTTTATGGCGAAACGACAGACACAGTTTTATGGCGAAACGACAGAAACAGCTTTATGACGAAACGACAGAAACAGCTTTATGACGAAACGACAGAAACAGCTTTATGACGAAACGACAGAAACATTTTATGGCGAAACGACAGAAACATTTTATGGCGAAACGACAGAAACAGTTTTATGGCGAAACTACAGAAACAGTTTTATGGCGAAACGACAGAAACAGTTTTATGGCGAAACGACAGACACAGTTTTATGGCGAAACGACAGACACAGTTTTATGGCGAAACGACAGACACAGTTTTATGGCGAAACGACAGACACAGTTTTATGGCGAAACGACAGACACAGTTTTATGGCGAAACGACAGACACAGTTTTATGGCGAAACTACAGAAATAGTTTTATGGCGAAACGACAGAAACAGTTTTATGGCGAAACGACAGAAACAGTTTTATGGCGAAACGACAGACACAGTTTTATGGCGAAACGACAGAAACGATTTATGGCGAAACGACAGAAACAGATTTATGGCGAAACGACAGAAACAGTTTTATGGCGAAACGACAGACACAGTTTTATGGCGAAACTACAGAAATAGTTTTATGGCGAAACGACAGAAACAGTTTTATGGCGAAACGTCAGAAACGGCTTTATGTCGTAACGACAGAAAAGTTTTATGGCAAACGACAGAAACATTTTTATGGCGAAACGACAGAAATAGTTTTATGGCGAAACGACAGAAACAGTTTTATGGCGAAACGTCAGAAACAGTTTTATGGCGAATCGACAGAAACAGTTTTATGGCGAAACGACAGAAACAGTTTTATGGCGAAACGTCAGAAACAGTTTTATGGCGAAACGACAGAAACAGTTTTATGGCGAAACTACAGACACAGTTTTATGGCGAAACTACAGAAATAGTTTTATGGCGAAACGACAGAAACAGTTTTATGGCGAAACGACAGAAACAGTTTTATGGCGAAACGACAGAAACAGTTTTATGGCGAAACGACAGACACAGTTTTATGGCGAAACGACAGACACAGTTTTATGGCGAAACGACAGAAACAGCTTTATGACGAAACGACAGAAACAGCTTTATGACGAAACGACAGAAACAGCTTTATGACGAAACGACAGAAACAGCTTTATGACGAAACGACAGAAACATTTTATGGCGAAACGACAGAAACATTTTTATGGCGAAACGACAGAAACAGTTTTATGGCGAAACTACAGAAACAGTTTTATGGCGAAACGACAGAAACAGTTTTATGGCGAAACGACAGACACAGTTTTATGGCGAAACGACAGACACAGTTTTATGGCGAAACGACAGACACAGTTTTATGGCGAAACGACAGACACAGTTTTATGGCGAAACGACAGACACAGTTTTATGGCGAAACGACAGACACAGTTTTATGGCGAAACTACAGAAATAGTTTTATGGCGAAACGACAGAAACAGTTTTATGGCGAAACGACAGAAACAGTTTTGGCGAAACGACAGACACAGTTTTATGGCGAAACGACAGAAACGATTTATGGCGAAACGACAGAAACAGATTTATGGCGAAACGACAGAAACAGTTTTATGGCGAAACGACAGACACAGTTTTATGGCGAAACTACAGAAATAGTTTTATGGCGAAACGACAGAAATAGTTTTATGGCGAAACGACAGAAACAGTTTTATGGCGAAACGTCAGAAACAGTTTTATGGCGAATCGACAGAAACAGTTTTATGGCGAAACGACAGAAACAGTTTTATGGCGAAACGTCAGAAACAGTTTTATGGCGAAACGACAGAAACAGTTTTATGGCGAAACTACAGACACAGTTTTATGGCGAAACTACAGAAATAGTTTTATGGCGAAACGACAGAAACAGTTTTATGGCGAAACGACAGAAACAGTTTTATGGCGAAACGACAGACACAGTTATATGGCGAAACGACAGAAACGATTTATGGCGAAACGACAGAAACAGATTTATGGCGAAACGACAGAAACAGTTTTATGGCGAAACGACAGACACAGTTTTATGGCGAAACTACAGAAATAGTTTTATGGCGAAACGACAGAAACAGTTTTATGGCGAAACGTCAGAAACAGATTTATGGCGAAACGACAGAAACAGTTTTATGGCGAAACGACAGAAAAAGTTTTATGGCAAAACGACAGAAACATTTTTATGGCGAAACGACAGAAATAGTTTTATGGCGAAACGACAGAAACAGTTTTATGGCGAAACGTCAGAAACAGTTTTATGGCGAATCGACAGAAACAGTTTTATGGCGAAACGGCAGAAACAGTTTTATGGCGAAACGACAAAAACAGTTTTATGGCGAAACGACAGAAACAGTTTTATGGCGAAAAGACAGAAACAGTTTTATGGCGAATCGACAGAAACAGTTTTATGGCGAAACGACAGAAACAGATTTATGGCGAAACGACAGGCACAGTTTTATGGCGAAACGACAGAAACAGTTATATGGCGAATCGACAGAAACAGTTTTATGGCGAAACGATAAGTTCTTTAAAATGATAGTTTCCTTTATGTTCAACTGCGTTATGTTGAAACGACAAGAGTGTTAAATATCTTCTTTGTGGTGATATGTATTATGTTCAAATGTATTATGGCGAACGTTTTCGACTATTTTCTTTATGTTGAGTTGCAGATTTTTTATAGTGAACGGTAACTCGCCATTTCTACTATTTTATGGTCTAATGCATTATGGCAAACCGCATTATGTCGACACGTACACACTCTTTACAAAATAAAGGGTTTTGGACCTTTTTAAAAGGATTTTTCACGATGTCCTTCAGTCTTTGTTCTCATCTGAATTGTGGAATTTTTTAGTATCTGATAAAGCCATTTTAAGGAAGGGGAATTAACGATTACTAGCCTGTCTCCTCATATTTCCTCAAGTTATTGGGTCGTTGTTGTTTAATCTCCGCATTAGATCTTTCTCGGAAGGCGAAAAGCGCGTTATCCGAGTTGTCGATGAGGTAGTTAAAAGACGTCTCCGATAAAGGGCGGCTGAATTATAGTCGAAAGGAACCCGGAATTATTTCGCCGCTAATTATTTTCCCGTCGGCCGTTATGACCTGGAAATGTCATTCTATAATGTTTAGTTATCTCGAATACAATTAGCCAGTTTAATTAATCTCGTTTCGAATTTCTCAAACTGAAATGGAGAATTTTCGAGATGTCCGTGAAGGATCGGGTCTCTTCGAAACTGTTCGCTATTCGCTAATTGACAATCAATCGCTCATTAAAATTCCGTTTCTGTGCAAATAGAGTCCTCATGGGTTCCGATTTACATTTTAAACGGTTGGACCTTCGATACCCCGATGACTTTAGACTACAGGATATTAAAGTCGTAATCATTAAATTCTCATCATCAAAATACACTGGTTAAAGCGTACGATCGAAATTCAAATCTCTCAGTCAAATACCATTTGAGCTTAAAAATCACGGGATTCTAGGGCGTTTCATACTTTTCGACGAGAAATCGTCCAGTTTACTCTATTTAAAGGAGTTCTGGTCAAGAAAAATCCATTTTACAGATTTTCTTCCGTAACCATCCGTATACCTGCTGATCTCAACTTTTTCTGAGGTATTAACTTCCTTAAAGAAGTTGTGATACCCTCGACGTCGGGATATTGGGGAAGGGTCTTTCAGACCCTGGAAAGTCAAATTGAATATTGATCTTTACCGATCTCAACTTTGTCTGTGGTGCCGGCCGGCCGTAGCATTTTTTCCGGAACACTTTACGGCCATAGTTTTCAACCGATTTTCACCAGATTTTCGATTTTTGAAGTTCGAAAAAATGGCGAAGATATGTCTGTTTGAAATTTTAAAAAATTCACTGCGGCCGAACCGTTCTTCCGATTTTCACCAAATTTTCACCAATTACTCTTATATTTTTTAGTAATTTTTGGTGTAAAAAAATTGCCACTTTTTAATCATTATTTTATTTAGTAGGGAGAAATTTCATTCTTTCTACTATCTATTACAAGAGGCCCATTATTTCTACCTTGACACTTAAAAAATTTTCAAAAAAAAAAAATACTCCTCCCTCCGTTATATGTGTTTTCCCTCCCTTATACTTCCCCCTCCTTTCTACTTTCCGTCCCTTATATACATTCCCCCTCCGTTATACTTCCCCCGCCTATATTGCTACTTCTCTTTAAGGAAGTTTTCGTTGGAAGCTCAAACCAGTACTTTTATCCGGTGAACAAGAAATTATTAAACTTGGAAATTTTTCGAAAAAAACCTTCCCCTCCTTATACTCCCCGTTATACTCCCCCCTATATTTTTACTTCTCTTCAAGGAAGTTTTCGTTGGAAGCTCTTCAAACAAGTATTTTTTTTAGTTTTTGGGAGGAAAATGTCATTTTTGTTGAATTTTTGAGTGTTTGCGTTTTAATTGGTGCCCAATGGATATAATTGCAAAAAAAAAAGTTAGATTTTAAAGCTTGAAGTACGCTTTTGTTTTACAACTCGAAAAACCAATGTTTCTTTTTGTCCCCTAGGTAACCTGTATAATCTTATTGCTCTGCATTATTCATTAAAAGACTAATACCTCCGAAAAAAAGACACCTTTTCCTTCCTTTTAGGACAGTTTATTCCAACGTCCGGAGGTAAAAAAAGCTCATTAAAAAACCAAGAAATATAATTATTCTTTAAGGGTTAACAAGGGGCGGGTTTTGTTGTCGGAACTAAAGGCCTTTTTCCTCTCCGGAAACTCGGAAGGATAAAAAATTCAAAAGACGAAGGTGCACGGGAACCTACATCGTTTTAAGAATGCATCCGTCGGTCCCTGATACTCCGCATCTCTTCGATTTTTTTTTCTTAAATTTTAAAAGTTTTTTTCGTGCGAGAATTCAAGTTAAAAGGTGAATAAATAGAAAAGCTGTGATTGAAAGGGCCTGCGGTTGACGGAAATGTATTCCATGTGTCAATATTTACAAACTTGATAGAAATGCCAACGCAAAACGATACCTGCTTCTCTTTGTATCCATGGTTTTAAAACACATTTTTTTCAACTTAGTGACATTCTTTGTTTTCAAAATCCATATATATCGAATTTCAGATTTTTTCTCGTCCATAAGACAGAAAATCACTAGTTTTTATACTTTCGGGTGTTTTATCACTTTTAGATGGAGAATCCCACTGATTAAACTAAGCAAGATTCGTGCAATTCCGAATTAATAAAAATTCTTTTATTTCTCCTTCATTTTATGACGAAATTATGTTGAAATGAGGACAAGGTGTTTTTATGACAGTTGATAGGAGGCATTAGTTCACAATGTCAACGTAAATAAAAACAAAATTGTTTTCCTATTATTTTCTTTATTACAAAACCAATAAAAAAAGCTATAAATGATCATAGTCGATGGGGGAAAAGTACTTTTATCGACGTTATTCAATAACTAACTTCGAAATTTCAATATTACTTTTTTTTTCTTCACAAAAAATAATCAAAACGACAGGAATATCAGGATTTATTAGAAAACCTTTAGAAGGGAAACTCTGAAAACATCACCAATCATGGACTATTATTAGGCATTCAGGATGGTGACGTTGATGTATAAACTTGGGGAAGAAACTTGCCAAGAATATTTTTTTTACATTTTTTTTGTCCCTAAATTGTAAGAATGGTTTTCAAGGAATAAAAGTGTAAAAAATAATTTTATAAAACCTTTTAATACGAGTTTTTGAGATTACTTAAGAAAGTTTTAACTTCCACTTCTTTTGGCTTAACTCCTCAGTCTCTTATTACTTGCTTCTGAAGATAACTTGCGGATTTTAGACGCCAGAATTGATTTTGAAGGTTCGTTCACCTTTTATAAACTTCTCGCAATAAAAGAGGCCCTTTTGATCTTTTTAAGGTTAAAGTTTCTTTTTTGCTCTTATTTAACTTTTTTTTTCCCTCTCATGTGGCCGATATCGTGATTATTTTTTTCCCATTTCCCCCCTCCTTTTTTTTTCTGTTCCAACTGTAGCTTTTACATGCCATTATTGCGGCCTTCTGAAAGCATTTTCACGGGCAGTTAAGCCGGAAATGTTGTTTGGCGGTTTTAACTCGTTTAATTAATAGGCGGGTATCAAAAGGATTAATCTAGCGTGGAAAAACGATTTTATTAAAAAAAAAAATTATGCGCTTGAAGAATTATTCAAAGGTTCAATTAATATTTAGTTTTTAAGTTTCGGAAAATCAGATGTTGGGTAAAATGGAAAGTAGGAACGCGGCAACGTTCCGCCCCGCCAATCAAAACCTGACCATTCATCTTACCCTCCTTTTGTACTTCCCCCTCCATATGCTTCCCCCTCCTTAAACTTCCCCTCCTTTATACTTCCTCCTTCTTAAACCTTCCCTCCTTTATACTTTCCCCTCCTGTATTGTTCCTTATCTTTAAGGAAGTTTTCAAATTAGTACTTTTTTTCGAGCGGCAGAAACAATCTAAAACTTTCCTTAAAGAACTAAAAAACCAAAGATAAGGAGCAAAAAAGGAGGCGAATTTCAAGGAGGGGAAGTACAAGGAGGGTAAGTACAAGGAGGGGATGTATAAAGGAGGGGAAGTTCAAGGAGGGGGGAGTATAAAGGAGGGGAAGTTCAAGGAGGGGGGAGAATAAAGAAGGGGAAGTTTAAGGAGGGGGAAGTATAAAGGAGGGGAAGTTAAGGAGGGGGAAGTATAAAGGAGGGGAAAGTATAATGGAAGGGAAGTATAACGGAGGGTGAAGTATAAGGATGGGATGTACAACAGAAGGGTAGGTAACAGTATTTTCAAGCATTTAGAAATTTTTTTCTTTTTTCAACTTTTCAAAGTTATTATTCCAATTTTTTTTCCGAAAAATTTCGACGTTTTTCGATTTTTTCGTAAAATTTTTTTCAAGTTTTTCCATGTTTTTTTTTTTTTGGAAAAAACTGCAGTTTTTTTTTTTTTTAAATTTTTAAGTCTGTTTTCTAAACAGACAAAGTTGAGATCGGGAAAGATCAATAGTCGATTTGACCCTGCGAAAAACCCGACCTGGAGGGTATCACAAAAACTTCTTTAAGGAAGTTTTAAAAAGTCGCCATCGTTTTAAATTTTGTGTGAATATATTCAAATTGTTGGTATCACAATAGGTTGGATTTAAAGTTAGAAACGATCCAAGAATATTAAAACATGAAATATTGAAATCCTGCTCTTTCTCTCTTTTTAAAAATATACAAGGAGGATTTCCACACGTTTTTATATCCCTTTCCTTGTATTCAAGTGGCGCCCCCTTGACCTTCCGACCGAAGGCCTTTTTTCCGTTCTAAAATTCAAAGTACGAGCTCGCAATCCTTCCTCTCCGCTCCATTGCCTTTATTGAATTTCAATAGAAAAAGTCCACGCACAAAAGGCAAACTCCGCCAACTATTCCGTAGGAATTGAGAATTTTTTTTTATTCACCACCAGCATATTTTATTCACTATAAAATTAAACAAACGAAAAAAGGTCCACTTACAGGTTGTAAACCATCAAAGACGTTCCCTTTTTTATTCTTTCAAAACGAAACTTGGGTTTAAAATGTGGGCCAGTGTAATAAAAACTCTTTTATAAAACAAGGGTATTTACTCAAGAAAAAAGAAAGAAAGAAAAGTCGGGTTGAAGAAGTCATTTACTTCGCTTTAAAAAGATAATTCTTTTTCTCCCCTTTTTTTTTTTAAACCTTTTCTGGATTTTATACCATCCCGTAATTAGCAATTTGGTCCTTCGAATTACAATAATTTTTTTCTTAAAAAAATCTAAAGATTTTATTTTCTGGAAGTCAAGTTGGAAACTGTATTATCATCCGAAAGTATTCTCATCCGAAAGAATTCTCGTCCTAAAACTAACGTACAAAAATTGCTGCGTCGGAGAAATGCGGCAGCGTTCCACCTAAACAAATTTTAAACTCCTTTTTGCGCCTACCGAGCTTATCATCCATCCCAGGGCCGCCTACAGGGTGAGCAAATCCTCGCGAGAGGAAAAAAATTAACCCCCTAGTGTCATAAAACGAGCTGATCCTCGCGAGAAAAAAAATTAACCCCCTTTTGTCATAAAACGAGCACATGCTCGCGAGAGGAAAAAAAATTAACCCCCTTGTGTCACAAAACGAGCTGATCCTCGCAAAAATAAACAAACAAACCGACCGTGACTTGCGGGGGAGGAACGCTGCCGCATTTCTCCGACGCAGCAGTTTTTGTACGTTAGTCTTAGGACGAGAAGACAGTAGGACAAGAATACTTTCGGATGAGATGTGTGAACCCCAAAATTGCTGTAACAACACCCAATATTATAACAATTAATTAGCAGTTTGTTGGTATAAATCGAAAAACAACGTTTTATTTGATAGAATTTTATTTTTTTTTTTAAATAAACGAAGAGATGTACGACGTCCCATTATGAAGCGTGTTATTCATAAACTCAAAGCTTTTGTTTTGCCCATTCTCGACACGAAGTTCAGTCAGTGTTAGGGGCCCTAAAAAAAGGGGAGTCGGATGGAAAAGGCTGACAGGAGCAGCAAACGACACTTTGTCTACCCCCCTTTTTTCATGCTATCTTTTTTGAAGGGTATTTCAATCGTCAAAATGCTTTTGTCCCGAATTCTCTACCATCCCACCTGAATGATTCCTATAATATCTCTTTTCAAAGAAAACATAAATTTAAAATAAAATATTTCAACATCAAACATCCCAAAAATGTCGGATTTCGTCCGAGTTCAGAGGTAAAAAAGTAACACAAGCCTAACAAAATTGTTTATAATTTATTTCTTCGATACAAAAAAAGAAGATAAAAAAAGCACCTTTCTAAAATATGTCGTGGGTAATTAGTCTTCTCCATCCTCTTGTTGTGTAATTAGTGACATTGTCCCTGAAGCAAGACTCAGCCCTTTGTGACCAAATAAGGGCGGATTTACTCCGACCTTTTTTTCTGCAGCACCTTTTGTGCCTTTACATTAACAAAAAAAAATATCATTTACTCAAAATATATTTTTTGAAGGAGTAACTAGCCCTGTTTACTCGGAAAAAAAGGGAAATACCAACGGAAAAACGAAGAAACTTTGGCGAAACACGCACTTTGTGGTCGCTTCGGAGCGCAGCCTACCGGGTTTATATGTGTCGTAATAATGCATTTGACCTGCACATTTTAGGACGAGAAGACAGTAGGACGAGAATACTTTGGGATGAGATGTGTGCCCCCGGTTCCGGTTCCGATATATTTTTATATATCGCCTTCCCTAGCCACGACAGGAACTTCACTCTAAGATGCTCTTTGAGGAAGTTAAAATAATGAAATTTTAAATTTCTACTCAAATTTTCATAATATTAAAGAATAAGCGAGGTTCATAATTTATTTGTAAGGGTTCCTTTTATTTTTAATAAATACTCAAATCCTTTCATCACTTTTACTTAACCTGTAAAAAATTCATTTTTTGGAGCAAACTTTGCCTCGTATATCGAACTCTTTTACTTCCTCTCGGCTTAATTTTAAACCTGTTTTCTAATCTTGTTAAGCTCTCCCTAGTCCCCAGCTTTTAACTAGGTGCAGAGAAAATCCCTAAAATATTTTATTACCGCTTGAAAGTATAAAAAAAAAAATTCTATTTTACTTTGAAAAGAAGTTTAAATGGATTATTGATGAGTGCCATAACGACTCACGTGTCAAAGTTCTCAAAAACTGTTCTTAACTTGGCATTAAATTGACATTTATCATTTCGTTTCTGGATGAAATATGAGCACATTATTGACATTCTTGTTTAAACAGCGCTTGGGATTGGAGAAAAAGTTGGTAGATCTTCTAAGAGTGGAGAACAGTGGAAAACTATCTTTAATGGAAGACCTATAGAGGGGATAGGGGCTCGCAGTTCCTTTGACTCACGGACAAAAGGTCATCAACCGATAGATCGGGGATAACGCCGTTCAACATAACGCATTTCACCCTAAAGCTGTTGAACATTAAAATTAAATGAAATGTATTCTCATCCGAAAGTCTTCTCGTCCTACTGTCTTCTCGTCCTAATGTCTTCTCGTCCTAAAAATAAGTGTAAAATAAAATATTACTTAAAATTAAAAGAAAGGTATTCTCATCCTAAAGTATTCTCGTCCTACTGTCTTCTCGTCCTAAAACTAACGTTCAAAAACTGCTGCGTCGGAGAAATGCGGCAGCGTTCCACCCCAGCAAGTCACGGTCGGTTTGTTTGTTTATTTTTGCGAGGATCAGCTCGTTTTATGACACAAGGGGGTTAATTTTTTTCCTCTCGCGAGGATTTGCTCACCCTTTATGCGGCCCTGGGATGGATGATGAGCCGGTAGGCGCAAAAAGGAGTTTAAAATTTGTTTAGGTGGACGCAGCAATTTTTGTACGTTATTTTTAGGACGAGAATACTTTCGGACGAGAATACATTTCATTTAATTTTAAGTAATATTTTGTTTTACACATATTTTTAGGACGAGAAGACAGTAGGACGAGAATACTTTCGGATGAGAATACAGTTTATATTTTTTCTTTTTCTATTATTTTTAGGACGAGAATACTTTCGGATGATAATACAGATTATATTTTTTTCTTTTTCTATTATTTTTAGGACGAGAATACTTTAGGACGAGAATACTTTCGGATGAGAATACAGTTTATATTTTTCTTTTTCTATTATTTTTAGGACGAGAATAGTTTAGGACGAGAAAATGTACTTTCGGATGAGATGTAGGCACCCAGAATACTTTAGGATGAGAATACAGTTTATATTTTTTCTTTTTCTATTATTTTTAGGACGAGGATACTTTCGGATTATAATACAGTTTATATTTTTTCTTTTTCTATTATTTTTAGGACGAGAATACTTTCGGATGAGAATACAGTTTATATTTTTCTTTTTCTATTATTTTTAGGAAGAGACGTACTTTAGGACGAGAATACTTTCGGATTATAATACAGTTTATATTTTTTCTTTTTCTATTATTTTAGGACGAGAATACTTTCGGATGAGAATACAGTTTATATTTTTTCTTTTTTTATTATTTTTAGGACGAGAATACTTTAGGACGAGAAAATGTACTTTCGGATGAAATGTAGGCACCCAGAATACTTTAGGATGAGAATACAGTTTATATTTTTCTTTTTCTATTACTTTTAGGACGAGAATACTTTCGGATGAGAATACTTTCGGATGATAATACAGTTTATATTTTTTCTTTTTCTATTATTTTTAGGACGAGAATACTTTAGGACGAGAAAATGTACTTTCGGATGAGATGTAGGCACCCAGATTACTTTAGGATGAGAATACAGTTTATATTTTCTTTTTCTATTACTTTTAGGACGAGAATACTTTCGGATGAGAATACTTTCGGATGATAATACAGTTTATATTTTTTCTTTTTCTATTATTTTTGGGACGAGAATACTTTAGGACGAGAATACTTTCGGATGAGAATACAGTTTATATTTTTTCTTTTTCTATTATTTTTAGGACGAGAATACTTTAGGAGGAGAAAATGTACTTTCGGATGAGATGTAGGCACCCAGAATACTTTAGGATGAAAATACAGATATTTTTTCTTTTTCTATTATTTTTAGGACGAGAATACTTTCGGCCGAGATGTAGGCACTCCAATTTTGTTCAACTAGTTAACAAAGCCCGTGTAAGCCATCCACGGGCAGACGAATCACTACGCCAACGTCTCCTGAACTTTGGTTCCGAGTAAACCAATTCGTAAATAGCCTTTCATTTTAAAAATTTAAAGCCGGAAATTATCAATTCCGTTTCATTAAGCTAATGTACCATGATACGTCTCTGGAGATAACGATTTTCGCGTGGGGGAGAGAAAAGTGGAAAACGCCCAAATAAAGGTCGGGATTAAAAGCGATTTTTGCGGGGGAAAAACAGTCGAAAACGAGGGAGCAGATAAAACGCACGGAAATTGAACTCGGGACGACACCTTATCGAAATTTTATTCCGACATTTTTATTTGCTTTAATACCATTCGGATCGGAATTTTTCCGGTAACGCCGAAAGCAAACAGCTACATAGTAAGATAAACATGTTGTATCCCACGGTTTTGTGCACGATTTGATGAATATTTCAAGCTTCCTCCTACGCTCAAATATTTAAGCAGTTAACTACGATGTAAAGGTTCCGATTTTGCATCAAAACCAATAATTTTACGTCTAGCCCTATATTAAAAAATAAATCCAATGATGTTTTAAAGCCATAAAACTGAGAAACCCTCGATTAAAATCAAGAGAACTGTAGTTGAAAAAAAAATTCAATAGCTTCTAAAAACTGAGGGAAACGAAGAAACGAAAGAGTTCCTCCTCGATAAGACGAGGAAAATTACCAAAAATCTAGTGGTTTAAAATTTAGATAAAATCGCGATTTTTTGGACAAAAACTGAAAAAAATAAAAGTTCTTTGGCAAAACAATATTTTAACCTCTTTAAACATTCACGCAGTATAATCCACCTATAAAATAAGAAAATTCCGTTACGAAAAGTAGTCGCGATAAGACGCGAGCGGAGCTGAGTTTTGAAGATAATACAACACATTGGCCGCTAAGCCGCTTATTTCCACTCGACGAATCTAGAATAAACTCGATATTTATTATTTAGAATTTAACCTAACTTTTACTTCTGTACCATTCTTTATGAGATTTTAACTTCATTAATGAAGTTAATGTGATGAACCCTCGACAGGGTTTTTGGGGATGGGTCTTCCAGACCCGGAGGGTCATTTCAAACATTCATCTTTACCGATCTCAACTTTGTCTGTGGTGCCGGCCGGCCGTCCGTAGCATTTTTTTCCGAAACACTTTACGGCCACAGTTTTCAAAAAATTCACTGCAGCTGAACCATTGTCCTATTTTCACCAATTACTCCTTATATTTTTTTAAGAATTTTTGGTGTAAAAAAATTATCATTTTTTTCAAACATTAATTATCATTTTAGTAGGGAGAAATTTCACTCTTCCACCCGCTACGAGAGGGACCTCCCATGGCCAAAAATCCCATTATTTCTACCTTGATACTCAGAAAATTTTTCGAAAAAATAAAATGTAAATAAAAAAAGCGCAAAAAAAAGAAAACTAAAAAAAAATTTTGAGAAAAAAACTTGGAAAATTTATCAAAAAAAAATTTGAACATTTTTTGAAAAAAAAAAAAAAACAAACTTCCCCCTCCGTTATACTTCCCCTCCCTTATACTTCCCCTCCCATATACTTCCCCTCCCTTATACTTCCCCTCCCATATACTTCCCCTCCCATATACGTCCCCTCCCTTATACTTCCCCCTCCAATATTGTTACTTCCCTTTAAGGAAGTTTTCGTTGGAAGCTCTTCAAATTAGTACTTTTTTTTATTGTTAAGCGTATTAAATGTTTATTTTTATGCAGTTTATTCTTCAACCGTTTCGAGTGCCCTTGTAAATCTCGATAGCGGAAAAACATTCCTGATCCAATTCATCCGATACATCAAAAATTTAAAAATTCGAATATTCCACAGTTTTCAAATTTACTTAGAAAATAAGAGTGGAAGTCAATTTGAAAGGAAAAAAATGAAGTTGTTCTAATTTAATTTCGCTCTTCCACTTCCTTTCGTTAGAGGAATTTATTTCTTCCCTCTAAATTACCCTTCTCTATTTTTCTTACACTATTTTTACTTTCTAAAACTGAAATTGAATTACCTGGTGAAGGGTCCAAAAAATTTATTAATATTAAATATACTGTAATTGTATTGTGTAGCTAAAGAGTAAAGCGAGGGAGCAGTCATAAGTTTTTGATTGATTTGGTGTGTGAGTTTCGGGTCGTTTTCTACTGTAGAAACATCAGTTTTATCAGGTTTTTGGGCGTTTAACATCTTTTTTACCAGGGTTTGGTTAGTTCTCTTCGATTTTGGATGTAGAAACACCATTTTTATTGGGTCTTTGATGTTTCAACACCTTATTGGTTCGAGGTCATTGAGGTCATTGGTTCTTGATATTTCCGTACTATTAGGTGTACAAAATGAAACTCAGCCACAGGGTAAATTTGAATTTTATAGATTTTAGCCGAGTTTCATTTTTTACACCTAGTAGTTCATTTTTTCAAAATTTTAAACATTTTAGGCGTTAAAGTCCATCAAAAGTTGACCTTCTCCGTGTAAGAAGGTTATTGAAGTATAACCATTAAGAAGGTTAATTTTTAAAGGCTTGTAAATCGTAAACCGTTACAGATATTGAAAAAATGCACTAAGTAAAATCTGTTGGAAATTTAATTCTCTTTAATTTTTATTCTATTCATTTTTTCTCTAGGACGCACTGTTTTCAAGATAAATTTATTTTTTAAAAAAATTAATTTCTGAAAATGGTGCATCCTAGAAAAAAATAATTAAGTACAAATTTATAGAGAATTAAATTTCCTACAATTTTTATTTATTAGGTGTACAAAATGAAACTCAGCCACAGGGTAAATTTGAATTTTGTAGATTTTAGCCGAGTATCATTTTGAAGGCAGTAAAAAATTTTTTTGTTTTGAACTTATGACCCTTCGGCGTTGGTGTTTTTAGGTCAAAACAATTCTCTCTTTTTCCATTAAACATTACAAGATCCAAAGGAGAAAATAGAGGGCTTGCTTTCAGGAAATTGTCCCTCAAACACAGACAGAGTAGGCCTTTTGAAATAGGCCCCGAGGAGCAAAAGAAAAGTTTCCCTAGGGATAAAGACCTTTCAGACGCAATTATAATGAAAAAAATATATAGTTTAAAAAAAGTTTTAAATAAAAGGGGTTATTGTTATTAATTAAAGACGCTTGACATGGTCTCAATAAACGAGATCTGTGCTTGGAATACAATGCCCGTCTATAGGGAAGTTGAACACAATCTCCCTCACGTCTGTGAATAACAATGCATTAACCTACTTAAAGCCTTCTATGTTAAATGGCATAGGGGTGGTTAAATAATTCAAGTGTTGAAACCGATAGGCAGAAACTTATTCCCCTTTTTTGACCCTAGATAGCCACGAATTTCTTAGCGACAGAAAACAATCCCCGGGAGGCTTAGATCGTGAAAGGTTTTTTTTTCTAACCCCGTGGGGTTGTTTTTACAGGCGTTGTAAATCGATTCCCAAGCCTCTAAAGTAGATAGAATTAGCCATTAATTTAAAGACGCATTGTCCGAGAGATAAAAGAGGCCGCGGTGCGGCGGGATGGTGTGGAACGGGAGGGAAAACGAGCTTTTAAAGTATTATCTTGTTTGGTCTCGGATTTTCCTTGCATTGTCCCATCCCGTAGTCGCATTTTACCGAGTAAACAGTTTTTTCTTCTTTTTTTTAGTTCTTCATTATGAAATTATAATTTTTTTTTTTAATTTTAAAAGTCAATATTTAGGCGATTATAAGATTAAAAAGCCCCGTTTACACGCTGCGTAAACTAACAGACGTTTCTCCCCTATTTTTTCGGAGTGTATACATGTCGACATAATGCGGTTCGCCATAATGCATTTGAACATAAAATAGCAGAATCGTGAGTTACCAAGCAACAAATAGTCAAAAATTTCACCATAATGCATTTCGACATAATGCATCTTCAAAGAAGAGATTTAAACTTGTCGTTTCGAAACTAGGAAAAGCCAAAGAGCAGGCAAGTCCTCCTAAGAAAAAAAAACCTCCTCGTTTTTCGAGGCTTTTTAGAGAAGCATATCCTTTGTGACTTTTTGCAGTTTATGTCGGAATGCATTATGGTGTGTTTTAAGGTATTTTGTCGTTTCGCCATAATCGCGTTTTAAACGCCGAAAACAGGTTTGCTTTTTGGCTATGCCTAGTTTATATTGAAATGTGTTCTGCCTAAACGACGGAAACCGTCGAGCTGTACTGACAAAGTCGTTTATGGCGAAACGCTTTATGTTGAAATGCATTATGCTGAAACGCAATATGGTAAACTGCAGATTTTGAATGTTGAAATGCACATTTTTTATATTCAACTGCTTTAGGGTAAAATGCGTTATGCCGAACGGTTTTCTTCCTTTTATAGACATTTCGACATAATGCGGTTCGCCATAATGCATTTGATCATAAAAAAGCAGAAATCGTGAATTTCATTGTTATAAAAGGCGAAAGTAGGCTTGCTTTTTGGCTATCCCTAGTTTATATTGAAATGTGTTATGCCTAAACAACTGAAACCGTCGAGCTGTTCTGAGAAAGTCGTTTATGGCGATACGCTTTATGTTGAATTGCATTATGCCGAAACGCAATATGTTAAACTGCAGATTTTGTATGTTGAAACGCACATTTTTTATATTCAACTGCTTTAGGGTAAAATGCGTTATGCCGAACGGTTTTCTTCCTTTTATAGAGTGTATACATGTCGACATAATGCGGTTCGCCATAATGCATTTGAACAAAATAGCAGAAATCGTGAATTACCGTTCATTGTTATGAGGCGAAAGTAGGCTTGCTCTTTGGCTATCCCTAGTTTATATTGAAATGTGTTATGCCTAAACGACGGAAACCGTCGAGCTGTACTGAAAAAGTCGTTTATGGTGATACGCTTTATGTTGAAATGCATTATGCCGAAACGCAATATGGTAAACTGCAAATTTTTAATGTCGAAATGCACATTTTTTTACTGCTTTAGGGTAAAATGCGTTATGCCGAACGGTTTTCTTCCTTTTATAGAGTGTACACATGTCGACATAATGCGGTTCGCCATAATGCATTTGAACATAAGATAGCAGAAATCGTGAATTACCGTTCATTGTTATAAAAGAAGAAAGTAGGCTTGCTCTTTGGCTAACCTCAGTTTATATGAAATGTGTTTTGCCTAAACGACGGAAACCGTCGAGCTGTACTGAAAGAGTCGTTTATGGCGATACGCTTTATGTTGAAATGCATTATGCCGAAACGCAATATGGTAAACTGCAGATTTTTAATGTTGAAATGCAAATTTTTTATACTGCTTGAGGGTAAAATGCGTTATGCCAAACGGTTTTCTTCCTTTTATAGACATTTCGACATAATGCGGTTTGCCATAATGCATTTAAACAAAATAGCAGAAATCGTGAGTTACCAAGCAACTCATCATGAAGAAATAGTCAAAAATTTTCATCATAATGCATTTTGACATAATGCATCTTCAAAGAAGAGATTTAACACTTGTTGTTTCGAAACTAGGAAAAGCCAAAGAGCAGGCAAGTCCTCGTAAGTAAAAAAAAAAACCTCCTCGTTTTTCGAGGCCTTTTTGCCTTTTTCCAATTTATGTCGGACTGCATTATGGTGTGTTTTAAGGTATTTTGTCGTTTCGCCATAATCGCGTTTTATCGCCGAAAATAGGTTTGCTCTTTGGCTATGTCTAGTTTATTTTAAATGTGTTATGAAACCGTCTGTACCTACTGAAAAAGTCGTTTATGGCGATACGCTTTATGTTGAAATGCATTATGCCGAAACGCAATATGGTAAACTGCAGATTTTGAATGTTGAAATGCACATTTTTTATACTGCTTGAGGGTAAAATGCGTTATGCCAAACGGTTTCTTCCTTTTATAGACATTTCGACATAATGCGGTTTGCCATAATGCATTTAAACAAATAGCAGAAATCGTGAGTTACCAAGCAACTCATCATAAAGAAAATAGTCAAAAATTTTCATCATAATGCATTTTGACATAATGCATCTTCAAAGAAGAGACTTAACACTTGTCGTTTCGAAACTAGGAAAAGCCAAAGAGCAGGCAAGTCCTCGTAAGTAAAAAAAAAACCTCCTCGTTTTTCGAGGCCTTTTTGCTTTTTTCCAATTTATGTCGGACTGCATTATGGTGTGTTTAAGGTATTTTGTCGTTTCGCCATAATCGCGTTTTTAACGCCGAAAATAGATTTGCTCTTTGGCTAAGCCTAGTTTATATTGAGATGAGTTATGCCCACACGAAGGAAACCGTCGAGCTGCACTGAAAAAGTCGTTTAAGCCGAAACGCTTTAGGTTGAAATGCATTATGCCGAAACGCAATATGGTAAACTGCAGATTTTGTATGTTGAAATGCACATTTTTTACATTCAACTGCTTTAGGATAAAATGAGTTATGCCGAACGGTTTTCTTCCTTTTATAGAGTTTTTACATTTCGACATAATGCGGCGAAAGCAGGCTTGTTCTTTGGCAATCCCTAGCTTATATGAAATGTGTTATGTGATATGTCTAAACGACGGAAACCGTCGAGCTTTATTGAAAAATTCGTTTATGGCGATACGCTTAATGTTGAAATGCATTATGCCGAAACGCAATATGGTAAACTGCAGATTTTGAATGTTGAAATGCACATTTTTATATTCAACTGCTTTAGGGTAAAATGCGATATGCCGAACGGTTTTCTTCCTTTTATAGAGTGTATACATGTCGACATAATGCGGTTTGCCATAATGCATTTGAACATAAAATAGCAGAAATCGTGAGTTACCAAGCAACATAAAGAAAATATTCAAAAATTTTCACCATAATGCATTTCGACATATTGCATCTTCAAAGAAGAGATTTGACACTTGTCGTTTCGAAACTAGGAAAAGCCAAAGAGTAGGCCAATCCTCGTATGTAAGTAAAAAAAAAAAAAAAAAAAAAAAAAAAAAAAAAAAAAAAAAAAAAATAATGACCCTGCGGTAGCAGGGACTAAAAGGTAGATTTCTTTTCATGATTAAAATTAATATGTGTAAACACAAAATATAATTATGTTATAAAAATGATGATATAAGAAAAATTGCGCCACTGAGCCTCTAGAAAAACATCTGATAATTTTATTAATAAAATATTTAATAATTTCCCGGTATAAATTCAAATTTTTTTTTAAGTTTAGCTAGATCAATATTTTGCGCCTGGCTCGTCCAAACCTGCTTTAATTAATTTTTTACACGCCCTCGCAGAGGTCTTAAAGTTTTTTTTTGCAAAAGGACTAGGATTTCAATAGAAAATGCCAATTTTGTCTTTTAAGCCCTAAGTAAAGTAGGTGAATCGCTGGTCCGATTTCAGCCATTAACGAACTCGTCCGAGCTATTGAGATAAAAGCTCTAAATACCGGAAATCGTCACCCTCACATTAAAATTGCTCCAGTTATCGTGCTAATATATATATATATATATATATATAAACTTTTCAACTGAGGATGGTTTTGGGGTCCAGGAGGTATGAAACGAAAAACGTATAGAAAATTTTTTGAATCTGCGACTACTTGGTACATTACAATAGGTAGATTTTTGAAGAAAAGAAATCTACCTAAAAAAAAACCTCCTCGTTTTTGGAGGCCTTTTTGCCTTTTTCCAGTTATGTCGGAATGCATTATGGTGTGTTTTAAGGTATTTTGTCGTTTCGCCATAATCGCGTTTTATCGCCGAAAATAGATTTGCTCTTTGGCTATGCCTAGCTTATATTGAGATGAGTTATGCCCATACGACGGAAACTGTCGAGCTGCACTGAAAAAGTCGTTTATAGCGAAACGCTTTATGTTGAAATGCATTATGCCGAAACGCAATATGGTAAACAGCAGATTTTTAATGTCGAAATGCCCATTTTTTATATTCAACTGTGCGAAAATGCGTTATGCCGAACGGGTTTCATCCTTTTTTTCGAAATTTAAGAATCATGGTTCAAGATTGCGTGCAAAATTTAGTGAAAATTGTGTACAAGAAAAAAATGCTGCGGGACCACAAGTTGAGATAGGTATAGAACCACCTTTTGTGCACGAGTCAAAGAGATTGCGAGCCCCCCCCCCCCCCCCCCCCCCCCGACTCATACTGATTATTTTTCTGCTTCACGCAGATTTCCCAACATGAAGGCCCTAGATTTATTAAGACGTCTGTATTCAATGTAGGCAGATGATGTTTCTACGTCAACCCCCTTCGTCGGTCACCTCTCAACTATTTATGAAATACAATATGCAAGGAAAAAAGCTTAAATTCTGTAACATTTAAGCTTACAAGTTGCTAAGTAAACGTCATGTTCGCTCCGTTGTTTGTGAACGAGAGTGTTCCCTGAGTGAGAAATGCGCGCCCTTAGAATTGTTTCCCGGGGCGCTTGTTTGAATACAAAAGGCTTCTTGAATTGTCATCCTATGCGACAAGGGTGGTTTATTGAGAAGAGCTCATTGGTGCCCACATCTCGGATACAGAGTATACTTAAAGGACATTATCGCCTCCATTCCTTTTCTTTCACGTCAAACCTAAAAATATTATCTTTATAAAAAAAAAAGTTTTTCCTCTCTATAAATCTGGAGACTTTTCCTACCTAAAAAAACCACTTTTCTTTCAATATCCGACCAATTTGTAGAGCCTCCAAAACGGTATCAATTTTGTCGTTTTCTTGGAAACCCCTCCGGAATTGAATAGCGCGGTTTTCTCTCCAGTAGGAGACAATTTATCGTCGGTCTCCATTGCCAATTGCTAAATCTATGTTTACTCCCGTTGACCAAGAATAAACAATTTACAGCTATTGTCCCTTCTTTTATGGCTATCCGAAGCGAAATTTACAATAAGAACTAATTTACGATTTATCGACTATCGAAGAAAAGATGAAAAAAATGTATCTTCCTTAAGGAAGATATTGTTTTACCTTAAATTTTCAGCTTTTCGGGGAAGGGTCTTCCATATCGCGGAGGGTCAAATCTAATATTCATCTCTACCGATCTCATTTTGTCTTTGGTGCCGTCCGTCCGTAGCATTTTTTCCGAAACACATTACTTCCAGAATTTTCAACTGATTTTCACCAAATTTTCACAATATTTCGAAGAATGGAGATAGGTATGTCTGTTTAAAATTTTGAGAAAAAGAAAATACTAGTTTGAATAGCTTCCAATGAA
Organism: Orius insidiosus; assembly: GCA_014119065.1. NCBI lineage: Eukaryota > Metazoa > Arthropoda > Insecta > Hemiptera > Anthocoridae > Orius > Orius insidiosus. The sequence continues at coordinate 114,045 of JACGAQ010000141.1, forward strand.
AACTTGCTTCAAAGAGGAGTAAAAATGTAGGAAGGGGAAGTATAAAGAGGGGAACATATGTTAAAGAGGGGAAGTATAAAGGAGGGGAAGTATAACGGAGGGGAAGTAAAACGGATGGGGAAGTAGAAAAATTTTTCGACTTTTTTTTTTAATTTGCCTATTTTTTTTTTTGAAAAATTTTCCGTTTTTTTTGTTTTTTTTTTAATGTTCCGATTTTTTTTGACAAATTTTTAATTTTTTTTTTAATTTTTCGAGTTTTTTTGTAAAATTTTCGGAGTTTTTATTTGACAACGAAAACTTGCTTTAAAGAGGAGTAAAAATATAGGAAGGGGAAATATAATGAGGGGAATATATGAGGCGCTCCGGGTACGAAGGGCGAACTCGACATCGGACAAATTTTTTTAACTTCCTTAAAGAAGTTATTGTGATACCCTCGACGTCGGGTTTTTGGGGAAGGGTCCTCCAGTTTTTTTTTTTCATTTTCAGATTCTAGACCTCTTGGTGAATACACCCATATAATTTTTATGTTGAGTTCGCCATTTTTTCCCCTTTAAATACGTAAAAACCGAAACTTTAAAATGTGAATATCTCGGAACTACGTTTTGTCGAGTTCGCCCTTCGTACCCGGAGCGCCTCATATGTTAAAGAGGGGAAGTATAAAGAAGGGGAAGTATAAGGAGGGGGAAGTATAACGGAGGGGAAGTATAACGGAGGGGAAGTAAAACGGAGGGGGAAGTAGAAAAATTTATCGAGTTATTTTTAGAAAAATTTTTCGACTTTTTTTAATTTGCCTATTTTTTAAAAAAATTTCCTATTTTTTTTTTTGGAAAATTTTCCGTTTTTTTTAATTTTCCGATTTTTTTACAAATTTTCCCATTTTTAGGTAGATTTCTTTTCTTCAAAAATCTACCTATTGTAATGTACCAAGTAGTCGCAGATTCAAAAAATTTTCTATACGTTTTTCGTTCATACCTCCTGGACCCCAAAACCATCCTCAGTTGAAAAGTTTATATATATATATATATATATTTATTAGCACGATAACTGGAGCAATTTTAATGTGAGGGTGACGATTTCCGGTATTTAGAGCTTTTATCTCAATAGCTCGGACGAGTTCGTTAATGGCTGAAATCGGACCAGCGATTCACCTACTTTACTTAGGGCTTAAAAGACAAAATTGGCATTTTCTATTGAAATCCTAGTCCTTTTGCAAAAAAAAACTTTAAGACCTCTGCGAGGGCGTGTAAAAAATTAATTAAAGCAGGTTTGGACGAGCCAGGCGCAAAATATTGATCTAGCTAAACTTAAAAAAAAATTTGAATTTATACCGGGAAATTATTAAATATTTTATTAATAAAATTATCAGATGTTTTTCTAGAGGCTCAGTGGCGCAATTTTTCTTATATCATCATTTTTATAACATAATTATATTTTGTGTTTACACATATTAATTTTAATCATGAAAAGAAATCTACCTTTTAGTCCCTGCTACCGCAGGGTCATTATTTTAAAATAAATTTTCAGAGTTTTTTTTTCAAAATTTTTTTCTAAGTGTCAAGGTAGAAATAATGGGACTTAAGCCCAAGAAAGTTCCCTCTCATATGGGGTGGAAGTAAGAAATTTTTCCCTACTAAAATGATAATTAACGTTAAAAAAAAATTAATAATTTTCTTACATCAATAAATCGTAAAAAATAAAAAGTAATTAATGAAAATTTGGTGAAAATGGGACCAACGCAACGGTTCGTAGGGAATTTTTAAAAATTTCTAACAGCCATATCTCCACCATTTTTTCGAAATTCAAAAATCGCACACTATTTCTTGTTTACCAGCTAAAGAAATTTGGTGAAAATGGGTTAAAAACTGTGGTTTTCCGTAAAAAAAATGCTACGGCCGGCCGGAACCACAGACAAAGTTGAGAACGGTAAAGATCCATATTCGATTTGACCCTCCGGGGTCTGGGAGACCCTTCCCCAAAAATCCGACGTGGAGGGTATCACAATAACTTCTTTAAGGAAGTTAAAAAAGAATTGAAATAACTTTAAAACTGTGAAATACTTAAAATTTGTACTTCCCCCCTTTATACTTACCCCTCCTATGTCATTCCTTCAATTTAAGGAAGTTCTAGTCGAGGCTATCTCCAGACAGGTTTATTCTAGATTTGAAAAAAACCTAGATAAAAATTCTGTGTAACGAGCCTATAAAAAGTAAATTGGATTTCAAAACCTAAAATGTGCACCCTTAAATCCACCTACACACAGAAGAAAAAACGCCTAGAAATCCACACAACTTCCTTGAATTGCAAAATCCACCCTATTGCCATTCCACAAGAATCTCAGTAATAATATTACATTGAAAGTTTCCCTCCATTCTAAAGAATCTATTTCAAAAGAAAGTTTATTTGCACGAAAAAAAAAATTTAATAAAGAAAAATTTTTAGATATAAATAATAAAAGCTTAGAAATTAGAAAAAGGTCTCAGAAAGTTTTCGAACATACTTTATCCTATCCTTTCCGCCTTCTAAGTACCGTAAGTATAATCTGCTTTAGAGAAGCAAGGGATCCTGTTTTACATTTAAATTGAAAACGAAAAGCTGTATAGCTTTGTAAAAGAGGAAAGCAGAGTCTAATTCTTACAGTGTTGTATGAGGTTCACATTTTTAAGATTAAGAGGAAGGAATAAAAAAATCTAATAATATAAAAGAACATTAGCATTTTCACGGAATAAAAAGTGCAACCGTTTCACGTTATTTTATGAACTTTTCCTCATTGTGCTTTTTGCAAAGAGTTTTTTTTGGATGTAAAATTTAGGTTAATTTATTTCCTAATTAAAACGAGGAAGAGTTCTGTTCATGTATTGTAATTTAATATTATTATTCAAGCATTATGTTGTCTACTATATTAAACTAATGAACCTTTAATAACTTTACCTTCAACAGCATTGGAGCCTAAACAGGATTACGAAATTGGAGAATACATAATTAATGAATGGCATAAGTTTAAGTAGATCAGGGAGTTTTTTTAATCACACTTTTTTCTTTAATTTTGGTTGTTTCACTTCCTAAAAGAAGTTATTGTGATACCCTCGATTTCTGGTTTTTGGGGAAGGGTCTTCCAGACCCCGGAGGGTCAAAATTGATCTTTACCGATCTCAACTTTGTCTGTGGTGCCGGCCGGCCGTAGCATTTTACGGCCACAGTTTTCTACCGATTTCACCTGATTTTCACTAAATTTTCTTTAGTCGGTGAAAAAGAATCCAACTAGGGCGATTTTTAGGGCGAATTATCAATTTTCTACATTAATTATAATTTTAGAAGGGAGAAATTTCATACGTCCACCCGTTACGAGAGGGACCTCTAATGGGCAAAAATCCCATTATTTCTACCTTGATACTTAAAAAAATTTTCGAAAAAAATGTACTTAAAAAATTTTTTGGAAAAAAAAAAGCTCCAATTTAAAAAAGAAAACGAAAAATTAAAAAAAAAACTACCTAATATTTAAAAAATAATAATAATAAAACTTCCAAAAATTTTCAAAAAAAAAAAAAAAAAAAAAAAATTCGGAAATTTTTCAATACAAAAGTTGGAAAATTTTTCGAAAAAAAATCATTTGTTCGAAAAAAAAAAACCTCGGAAAATATTTCGAAAAAAAGAAACAAAAAAAACCTTGGAAATTTTTTGGAATAAAAAACTTTCCACTCCGTTTTATGTAGGTACCTACTTTCCTTCCCTTATATTTTCCCCTCCGTTATACTTCCCCCTCCGTTATAATTTCCCCTCCCTTATACCTCCTCCTTTATACTTCCCCCTGCTTTATACCTCCTCCTCCTTTATACTTCCCCCTCCGTTATACTTCCCCCTCCTTTATACTTCTCCCTTCTATATTTTTATTTATCTTAAAGGGAAGTTTTCGTTGGAAGCTCATCAAACAAGTGCTTTTTTACTTGATAACCAAAAGATATGCTTTGATAATATCGTTTCCGTGCGTAGGAAGCGCAACTTCCTTTTTTAAGTCGCCCTTTTTTTCCTCTACCTTAACAAAACGCAATTATTACTAATAATTTTTTTGTAAAGCTTAATTAGTGGAGTCGGTTGTATTAATTAATTTTTTTCCGGTTTACAGGTTCGTTCACTCTCCTTGAACTTCGAGGGAGTTCTGACTTATAAAAAAATATACATAAAGACTTTCCGCTTGCACGAAATAAGAATTCAATCTCTCGACTGTTTGAGAATCGCATGAAAAGTAGAAGAAAAAGCCTGGGAGTCAAATTTGTAAGTTAATACTTTTTCCCTCCTTCCTCACAACAAACGAAAGACGATTGATGAGACTGTTGACTTCCTAGGTCTGAATAATGTCCCTTTTTTTTTTTTTTTTTTTTTTTTTTTCACTTCTCAACGAGAATTTAATATCGGTTTTTATTATTATAATTATAAATAAAGCTTTTCAACTTCCTCAAGCAGTTAGTGTGACACCCTGCACACTACAAAGTAAAAATCAAGGTAGAAACTGAAGGAGATCTAGTGGATTTTTTACCTCAAAACTCTTGATTTTCATGAAATTCACCTAAAAAATGGCGTTTTTATTAAAAAGTGTATTTTTTTTGTTGAAACTAAACTTATTAGAAACATTTTCTAATTTATTAGATACAAAATAATTTTTTTCTGTTGGAAAAACAAACTGGCGACACGTTTCCGGCAATGAAACAAAACAGATTGGCATTTTGTCAAAAGAGCGAGAAAATTAGGTCAGGGAATATTTTGAAGCTCCCGAAGGATCATTACGAGAGGTAAACACGTGTAAAAAAAAGGGGAAACTTCCCTTTCAAAATGTTAACAAGGGAGAAAACCAACGCTAACGAGGTTTAAACAATGAGTAAACTATATTTAAACAGCCTAAAAGTTTTTTTTTATATTGAATGACCTCATATTCCGCAATCACCTATAAAATTTCCGCGGACCGTCGAATTATTCATATTCACCACATCTCGAACAATTTGTTTCCGCCATCCAATTTCCTCACTGAAAATCACCCCCTGAAATGGCCGTTTGTTTTAATGTGTGTGTTTCGACCACAAATTGACTTCGTTGTTTTCAGTCTGATTCCATCGGAAAATCGTCAATTTTATATAAAAAAAAAGAATTTTTCTCGAATAAAAATTGACTAAAGTAACCCCTTTTTATTTCTTTCCCCTAACGCTTTTCATACAAGAAGGGGCTGGAAGTCGGAGAAAACTGTAACTTCTCGAAAAACGGACCTCCTCCCCTCAATCGTTTTTCTTTACGGGCGGAAAGACTAGGTCAAGTAATTGAAGCCCATTGTTACGTTTCTACCCAAACTTTTTTTTTTCTTCTTTCTTTTACAGAATAAAGTAAAATCACGGTTTATCAAAATAATTTTTTTGCGATCTCCGTAATGGGAAAATTATTTAGGACCGTGCCAGTACCATATTGCTGTGGCGAAAAATCGATCTGGGAGGAAAGGTTGACCAGCTGGATGCAATAGAAGTCAGAATGTTTGAATTTAAAATTTTTCAAGTCTTCAGTCGTGCGTAAGTTTCTCCTGAGAGGGGTGAGACGAAGCCCAAGATTTTTTAAATGGACGATGCTCCAATGATTGCAATCCGTTTTGGCATTAATTAATTTTTACATTTTCATTGGTCAAAATGGAAGTTGGCCATTCGGCGAAAATACGAAATAATTTAGGAGTTATGAAATTTTTGAAATGTAATTAACTTTATGAAAATTCAAACGAAACGCATTCGATCTAATTTGCCGGGATGAAGATTGAGTTTTAAAAAATGGACAGGAAACTGAATTATTAAAAGAAGAGGCAATATTGACGGTGGAATTGATTGTTGGGAGAGACAATTGAAAAAAATAGAAATCCGGTCTTTTTTTACGTCGACGACACGCGGTTTGAAAAACGAGATTTCCGGCGTGGATGGATCGAGACAAATATAGTTGTCTCCCTTCTCTCCGGCGTCGTTTTTGTCTTGGAAGACGAGGCTAAGATTAGAAGGCGATTCACCTCTTCTATATCCCATTCAAAAGAAACATCGGGAGGACAGCAATTTGTTGTTATTTCACACCAGAAAACACTAACAGAAATAAACTCCATACTATTTTTGTTAGAACACAAAAAGAATTCGGTTTACGCCACAGTTACACACAACCTTCCTGAATAGTTAACAAGAAATTATCTTCTTCGATTTTTTAATTTTCTCCCTCCATATACTTCCCCCTCCTTAATACTTCCCCCTCCTATATTCTTCCTTGAAGTTTTCGTTGGAAGCTCTTCAAACTTTTTGTCCACGAAACCCGCTTTTTTCCCGTTTTTTGGGCGTTTATCTCAATTTTGTCCCAAAAACTTAACATATTCAAAGCAATGGAGGAAGACTCGTATGGTTCAACAGTAACTCCGCTTGACTGCGACACTTTTGAAGAAAATTTTTGCATTGATTTTATGAAGTTTTCGGTTTATTACATACCTAGATCATAGTTTATGTTTACAGGATTTGAGTTTCAATTTAGTGGTAATAATCTACTAATCAACAAGTGATTGCCGTGATATGCTGGTTATTCGATAGGGCGCTCTAATAGATGATGCAGGGTAATATATTTTGAATTGACTAGGAGGGAAGTCTCTCTAATTATTAGTGTTACTTGTTTCAATAACAGCCCGTACTCTATGTACCTTTAATCATGACGGCTCCCTATGATTAAAGGGCAATTAATCAATCGTTGTTATTTGTCACTTAACCTCCCCATGGCTTATTCAAGTGATTAATTAGTCGTTGGTGCTTTGATCACGCTCCGCCTCTTCTTCGAGTCAAGCAGAGCTTTTATCAACGGCTAACAACCTATTGAGTTCTATTGTACGATCTTAATTTGAGATACTCGAGCTTTTCTCAGAACAACTTTATCAAATAAGATATTTTGTTTAAAGGGGTTGGGTATCGGCTGATTTTACTGAAATGACGTTTGTACTACATTTTTCTGGTGATCTTTGCCGATAATGAGGTTGTCTGCTCCGCCGCGCCGGCCGCCCGTAGCATTTCGTTAGCAAAATCATTAGCTGTTCCGACCGCAGTTTGAAACAGATTTGAAACTCCTGGAGCATGCGCAGAAGGACTCAAACGTCAAATCTGACGTCGCTCAAATCGTTTGTCCGTCAAATATGACGTGCAAATCCTTCTGCGCATGCTCCACGAGTTTCGCGGTTGGAAAAAAGCTATTGTTTTACCCACACTTGTCGGGTTTTTGGGGAAGGGTCTTCATCAGTAAAAACATCCTGATTATCGGCGCCAACACCCAAAACTCGATGAAGCGAATTTAGTCTCTCTGTCTACCCCTTATTTTTTGAGAAGTTCCCATTGGGGGAAACCCCAGACAAGTATTTTATGAAGACAAACATGGAAGTAATGTTTGTCGTCAAAAGCGGATTACGGGACCAGAATGTTTACATGGCATAAAAGCATCTTAAGATTTTTTTTTTTTCAAATCGGACATTTTCTTGAGGAAAAGCGACCCCTGTCTTCTCTAATTGTAAACTCTAAAACTAATGCCCGGTGCTTACGCAGGAAGCGGCAAACAAGGGCGCCAGCAATAATAACTTTCCAGAAGTTTGACGTCCGTTATTAATCTATGGAGGGCTCCGTCAACGGGCAATTTATAAAACTGTTGTGGCTTTTAGACTAATATTTTACGAGAAAATATTTTTTAGTTCATATGATTTCAACGTAAGGGAAAAGAAAACAAACCTTAAGCCTAAAATACCATGCGAAAAATCACGTTAAAATGACCAAAAGTCAAAATTAGTGGCGGGCGATCTTATGCGGGTGACCTACTGACCGTATTAAGAAGGCGAGGGGTTACATAGGGGCCCTTTCTGCTTCCGGGTAGCACAAAAAAACCTTTTCGTTTGATTCTAGAGCTTCTTCATCTGTTTTTTGACCTGTGAATGCCAATACCACTTTGATCTTGGTCTATTTTTCACCGTCTTTTGACAGAGAAGCACCCTTTGTGATCGTTTCTTACGATCTAATGGCCAAAAATACCAGTTTCTCCATATTTTTGGACTTATTTTCTTGAGTAATTGGACGCAAAACCAAAGAAAGGCCCTTTTGGGCCTTTATTTAAGATCTCCACTGGCCGAAAAACACCCTTTCCACTAGAAATCAATTTCACTATTGCCATATAAACACCCTCTTATATCATTCTATAAGATCCACCGGTAACATGTAATATGGCAACATGGAGCATGTGAAAAAAAATTTATTGAAAAAAAAAAGATCCACCGGTCAAGAAACACCATTTTTACTAGAAATTAATCCCTCTTTGCCAGATAAACACACATTCATATATCATTCTATAAGATCCACGCCCGAGAAACACCCTTTCCACTAGAATTTAATCGCTTTTTTTTCCGGATAAACACCCTTTTAGACCATTTTATAAGATCCACCGTTCAAGAAACACCCTTTTCACTGAAATTAATCGCTCTTATGCCAGGTAAACACACTTTTGTATCATTCTATAAGATCCACCGGTCGAGAAACACCCTTTCCACTCGAAATCAATCGCTCTTTTGCCTGATAAACATTTTATATCATTCTGCAAGATCCACCGGTCGAGAAACACCATTTTCACTGAAATTAATCGCTCTTATGCCAGGTAAACACACTTTTGTATCATTCTATAAGATCCACCGTTCAAGAAACACCCTTTCACTTGAAATCAATCGCTCTTTTGCCTGATAAACACATTTTATATCATTCTGCAAGATCCACCGGTCGAGAAACACCATTTTCACTAGAAATTAATCCCTCTTTGCCAGATAAACACACTTTTATATCATTCTAGAAGATCCACGCCCAAGAAACACCTTTCCACTAGAATTTAATCGCTTTTTTCCGGATAAACACCCTTTTATATTGTTCCTTAAGATACACCGGTCGAGAAACACCCTTTCCACTAGAATTCCATCGCTCTTTTGCCAGATAAACACCCTTTTAGACCATTTTATAAGATCCACCGTTCAAGAAACCCCTTTCCACTAGAATTAATCGCTTTTTTCCGGATAAACACCCTTTTATATCGTTCCTTAAGATACACCAGTCGAGAAACACCATTTCCACTAGAAATTAATCCCTCTTTGCCAGATAAACACACTTTATATCATTCTATAAGATCCACGCCCGAGAAACACCCTTTCCACTAGAATTTAATCGCTTTTTTCCGGATAAACACCCTTTTAGACCATTTTATAAGATCCACGCCCGAGAAACACCCTTTCCACTAGAATTTAATCGCTTTTTTTCCGGATAAACACCTTTTAGACCATTTTATAAGATCCACCGTTCAAGAAACACCCTTTTCACTGAAATTAATCGCTCTTATGCCAGGTAAACACACTTTTGTATCATTCTATAAGATCCACCGGTCGAGAAACACCCTTTCCACTCGAAATCAATCGCTCTTTTGCCTGATAAACACATTTTATATCATTCTGCAAGATCCACCGGTCGAGAAAAACCATTTCACTAGAAATTAATCCTCTTTGCCAGATAAACACACTTTTATATCATTCTAGAAGATCCACGCCCAAGAAACACCTTTCCACTAGAATTTAATCGCTTTTTTCCGGATAAACACCCTTTTATATTGTTCCTTAAGATACACCGGTCGAGAAACACCCTTTCCACTAGAATTCCATCGCTCTTTTGCCAGATAAACACCCTTTTAGACCATTTTATAAGATCCACCGTTCAAGAAACTCCCTTTCCACTAGAATTTAATCGCTTTTTTTCCGGATAAACACCCTTTTATATCGTTCCTTAAGATACACCAGTCGAGAAACACCATTTCCACTAGAAATTAATCCCTCTTTGCCAGATAAACACACTTTCATATCATTCTATAAGATCCACGCCCGAGAAACACCCTTTCCACTAGAATTTAATCGCTTTTTTTCCGGATAAACACCCTTTTAGACCATTTATAAGATCCACGCCCGAGAAACACCCTTTCCACTAGAATTTAATCGCTTTTTTTCCGGATAAACACCCTTTTAGACCATTTTATAAGATCCACCGTTCAAGAAACACCCTTTTCACTGAAATTAATCGCTCTTATGCCAGGTAAACACAATTTTGTATCATTCTATAAGATCCACCGGTCGAGAAACACCCTTTCCACTCGAAATCAATCGCTCTTTTGCCTGATAAACACATTTTATATCATTCTGCAAGATCCACCGGTCGAGAAACACCATTTTCACTAGAAATTAATCCTCTTTGCCAGATAAACACACTTTTATATCATTCTAGAAGATCCACGCCCAAGAAACACCTTTCCACTAGAATTTAATCGCATTTTTTCCGGATAAACACCCTTTTATATTGTTCCTTAAGATACACCGGTCGAGAAACACCCTTTCCACTAGAATTCCATCGCTCTTTTGCCAGATAAACACCCTTTTAGACCATTTTATAAGATCCACCGTTCAAGAAACCCCTTTCCACTAGAATTTAATCGCTTTTTTTCCGGATAAACACCCTTTTATATCGTTCCTTAAGATACACCAGTCGAGAAACACCATTTCCACTAGAAATTAATCCCTCTTTGCCAGATAAACACACTTTATATCATTCTATAAGATCCACGCCCGAGAAACACCCTTTCCACTAGAATTTAATCGCTTTTTTTCCGGATAAACACCCTTTTAGACCATTTTATAAGATCCACGCCCGAGAAACACCCTTTCCACTAGAATTAATCGCTTTTTTTCCGGATAAACACCCTTTTAGACCATTTTATAAGATCCACCGTTCAAGAAACACCCTTTCACTGAAATTAATCGCTCTTATGCCAGTAAACACACTTTTGTATCATTCTATAAGATCCACCGGTCGAGAAACACCCTTTCCACTCGAAATCAATCGCTCTTTTGCCTGATAAACACATTTTATATCATTCTGCAAGATCCACCGGTCGAGAAAAACCATTTTCACTAGAAATTAATCCTCTTTGCCAGATAAACACACTTTTATATCATTCTAGAAGATCCACGCCCAAGAAACACCTTTCCACTAGAATTTAATCGCTTTTTTCCGGATAAACACCCTTTTATATTGTTCCTTAAGATACACCGGTCGAGAAACACCCTTTCCACTAGAATTCCATCGCTCTTTTGCCAGATAAACACCCTTTTAGACCATTTTATAAGATCCACCGTTCAAGAAACCCCTTTCCACTAGAATTTAATCGCTTTTTTCCGGATAAACACCCTTTTATATCGTTCCTTAAGATACACCAGTCGAGAAACACCATTTCCACTAGAAATTAATCCTCTTTGCCAGATAAACACACTTTATATTTCTATAAGATCCACGCCCGAGAAACACCCTTTCCACTAGAATTTAATCGCTTTTTCCGGATAAACACCCTTTTAGACCATTTTATAAGATCCACCGTTCAAGAAACACCCTTTCACTTGAAATTAATCGCTCTTTGCCAGATAAACACCCTTTTAGACCATTTTATAAGATCCACCGTTCAAGAAACACCTTTTCACTGAAATTAATCGCGCTTATGCCAGATAAACACACTTTTGTATCATTCTATAAGATCCACCGGTCGAGAAACACCCTTTCCACTCGAAATCAATGCTCTTTTGCCTGATAAACACATTTTATATCATTCTGCAAGATCCACCGGTCGAGAAACACCTTTCACTAGAAATTAATCGCTTTTTGCCAGATAAACACACTTTTATATCATTCTATAAGATCCACGCGAGAAACACCCTTTCCACTAGAATTTAATCGCTTTTTTTCCGGATAAACACCTTTTATATCGTTCCTTAAGATACACCGGTCGAGAAACACCCTTTCCACTAGAATTCCATCGCTCTTTTGCCAGATAAACACCCTTTTAGACCATTTTATAAGATCCACCGTTCAAGAAACACCCTTTCACTGAAATCAATCGCTCTTTGCCTGATAAACACATTTTATATCATTCTGCAAGATCCACCGGTCGAGAAACACCATTTCACTAGAAATTAATCGCTTTTTGCCAGATAAACACACTTTTATATCATTCTAGAAGATCCACGCTCGAGAAACACCCTTTCCACTAGAATTTAATCGCTTTTTTCCGCATAAACACCCTTTTATATCGTTCCTTAGATACACCAGTCGAGAAACACCCTTTCCACTAGAACCCTTTCCACTAGAATTCCATCGCTCTTTGCCAGATAAACACCCTTTTAGACCATTTATAAGATCCACCGTTCAAGAAACACCCTTTCACTTGAAATTAATCGCTCTTATGCCAGATAAACACACTTTTGTATCATTCTATAAGATCCACCGGTCGAGAAACACCCTTTCCACTCGAAATCAATCGCTCTTTGCCAGATAAACACACTTTTATATCATTCTAGAAGATCCGCGTCGAGAAACACCCTTTCCACTAGAATTTAATGCTTTTTTTCGGGATAAACACCCTTTTATATCGTTCCTTAATATACACCAGTCGAGAACACCCTTTCCACTAGAATTCCATCGCTCTTTAGCCAGATAAACACCCTTTTATATTTTATAAGATCCACCGTTCAAGAAACACCCTTTCACTGAAATTAATCGCTCTTTGCCAGATAAACACACTTTTATATCATTCTGCAAGATCCACCGGTCGAGAAACACCCTTTCCACTAGAATTAATCACGCTTTTGCCGATAAACACATTTTATATCATTCTGCATGATCCACCGGTCGAGAAAAACCCTTTCATTAGAAATTAATCGCTTTTTGCCAGATAAACACTTTTATATCATTCTAGAAGATCCACCGGTCGAGAAACACCCTTTCTACTAGAATTTAATCGCTTTTTTCCGGATAAACACCCTTTTATATCGTTCCTTAAGATACACCGGTCGAGAAACACCCTTTCCACTAGAATTCCATCGCTCTTTGCCAGATAAACACCATTTTAGACCATTTATAAGATCCACCGTTCAAGAAACACCCTTTCCACTAGAATTTAATCGCTTTTGCCTGATAAACACATTTTATATCATTCTGATCCACCGGTCGAGAAAAACCATTTCATTAGAATTAATCGCTTTTTGCCAGATAAACACACTTTTATATCATTCTAGAAGATCCACCGGTCGAGAAACACCCTTTCTACTAGAATTTAATCGCTTTTTTCCGGATAAACACCCTTTATATCGTTCCTTAAGATACACCGGTCGAGAAACACCCTTTCCACTAGAATTCCATCGCTCTTTGCCAGATAAACACCATTTTAGACCATTTTATAGATCCACCGGTCGAGAAACACCCTTTCACAAGAATTTAATCGCTTTTTTCCGGATAAACACCCTTTTATATCGTTCTTAAGATACACCAGTCGAGAAACACCCTTTCCACTAGAATTCATCGCTCTTTAGCCAGATAAACACCCTTTTATACCATTTTATAAGATCCACCGTTCAAGAAACACCCTTTCACTTGAAATTAATCGCTCTTATGCCAGATAAACACACTTTTGTATCATTCTATAAGATCCACCGGTCGAGAAACACCCTTTCCACTAGAATTCATCGTTCTTTAGCCAGATAAACCCTTTTAGACCATTTTATAAGATCCACCAGTCGAGAAACACCCTTTCCACTCGAAATTAGCAGCTATTTTGCTGATAAACACCCTTTTATATTGTTCTATAAGATCCATCGTTCAGAAACACCCTTTCCACTAGAATTCTATCACTCTTTTGCCAGATAAACACCTTTTATATCATTCTATAACATCCACCGGTCGAGAAATACCCTTTCACTAGAATTTAATCGCTCTTTGCCAGATAAACACCCTTTTATATCATTCTATAAGATCCACCGGTCGAGAAACACCCTTTCCACTAGAAATTAATCGTTTTTTTGCCAGATAAACACACTTTTATATCATTCTATAAGATACCGGTCGACAAACACCATTTCACTAGAAATTATCGCTCTTTTGCCAGATAAACACCTTTTATATCATTCTATAAGATCCACCGTCGAGAAACACCCTTTCCACTAGAATTTAATCGCTATTTTCTCAGATAAACACACTTTTACATCATTCTATAAGATCCATCGTTCAAGAAACACCCTTTCCCTAGAATTTAATCGCTCTTTTGCCAGATAAACATCCTTTTATATCATTCTATAAGATCCATCGTTCAAGAAACACCCTTTTCACTGGAAATCAATCGCTCTTTTGCTGGATAAACACACTTTTACATCATTCTATAGATCCACCGGTCAATCCACCTACAACAAAGGATTTTTGAGCCTTTTTCCCGGCATATTAGGCACATAATCGCCTATTTTCTTCGGTGTTTTTTTAAATTGTTGACCTAGAAACCATTTTTCACTATTTTGTTTGGGCGACTCACTCACCCGGTACTCTTTAAGAAGCTTTTCATTGGTCGTCCCAGAAAAAAAGTGTTCTGGATGAATCGAGTTGATTGTATTTTTTTAATAGACGCGCCAGCTGCCAGAAACAGATGAGAAGTCAAAAAACCGGAAACGCCACCGTGTCTAGACCGGTGGCTTCACGTGGAGATAAAAAAAAAACTATGATTGAGGCCCTTTCAGAGATGACGAAATGAGAAAAACATGTGACGTACGTTTGGTGTTAAGTCGAAGCGAAAGTGGTGGGGGCGGAAATAAAAAGGAAAGAACAACGCTCCGAGTCATAAAGAGGTGGTGGGGGGCTCCGAGAACCTCCGCAAAGCGGACACTGTTTTGTTTATTTTTAGTGGGAACCCACGGTGACTACGCGAGTCGCGTCTTGTGAAATACCCGAGTGAAAAATTTTTATACGCTTATGGATTAATTCTATGATCAAATCCTGGATTAAATCAAAACTGAGGTTAGAAATTTTTTTTTATTACTTCCTGAATGCAGCTTCAATGTCAAACTTATCTTTATTTACCAATATTCCACGGCCTTTTTTATCTCCAGTTTCTAGAATTTTTATATTTGAGTCTTTTTTTTAACTTCCTCAAAGATTGTCACACCATGTTTTTAAAGTTTTCTTTCCTTCACTGATAAGCGATATTTGCCCATGGTTGTCTGTTGTGCCGGCCATCAGTCGCGAGTTTTTCTGAGGGGCCATTATCAAATTATTCCTGATGATTTCAAGAATAAAGAATAGATTGGCAATTATTTATTTATTTTAAACAATTGTCAAAGCTTTCGATAATAAATTAAAAATTTTTTCAAACACATTTCCCTATTTAATTCATTCGAAAAAGTAATAATGTATGAGCAAAACTAATGCTGTTTCTTGGTATAAATATTTGGTTTTAATAACTTGTCAGAAACATTTCATTTAAATTTTTACCTTTCTAAATAGAATTCATTTTTTATTTAGTTTTTTCTCTCACTGTGGATTGATTTGGCTTGATAATAACTTTATTTTTACTTTATTCTTACATTATTTATAACTTCCTTAAAGAAGTAATTGTGATACCCTCCACGTCGGGTTTTTGGAGAATCAAATCTTGATCTTTACCGATCTCAACTTTGTCTTTGGTGCCGGCCGGCCGTAGCATTTTTCCGGAACATTTTACGGCCACAGTTTTTAACCAATTTTCACCGAATTTTCACTTCAAAATTTCTATTTTCCTTAGTCGAAGAACGAGAATGTAACTGATTTTTGAAATTTGAAAAAATGTCGGAGATATGCATGTTTGAAATTTTATAAACCGCTGGTCCGTTTTTCACGAAATTTTCACCAAATATTAGGTGTACAAAATGAAAATTGTAGATTTTAGCCGAGTTTCATTTTGTACACCTAGTAGTTGACCTTCTCCGTGTAAGAAGGTTATTGAAGTATAACCATTAAGAAGGTTAATTTTTAAAGGCTTGTAAATCGTAAACCGTTACAGATATTGAAAAAATGCACTAAATAAAATCTATCGGAAATTCAATTCTCTTTCATTTTTATTCTACTCATTTTTTCTCTAGGACGCACTGTTTTCAAGATAAATTTATTTTTAAAAAAAAATATTTTCCGAAAATGGTGCATCCTAGAAAAAAATAATTAAGTACAAATTTATAGAGAATTAAATTTCCTACAATTTTTTTATTAGGTGTACAAAATGAAACTCGGCCACAGGGTAAATTTGAATTTTGTACACTTAATACTCCTTATATTTTTTACGAATTTTGAAGTAAAAAACTATCAATTTTTAATTACTATTTTATTTAGTAGGGAGATGTTTTATACTTCCAACCGTCACGATAGGCACATCCCTAGGCAAAAGAATTAATATTATTTCTACCATGATACTTTTAAAAAATGTTCAAAAAAAAATCTGCAAATTTAAAAAAGAAAACTTAGAAAATTTTTCGGAAAAAAATTGGATAGTTTTCGAAAAAAAACTTCCCGCTCCGTTATACTTCCCCTCCTTTATACTTCCCCCTCCTTATACTTCCCCTCCTTTGTACTTTCCCCTCCTTCATACTTCCCCTCCTTTACTTCCCCCTCCTTTGTACTTTCCCCTCCTTCATACTTCCCCCTCCGTTATACATCCCCTCCTTTGTACTTCCCTCTCCGTTATACTTCCCCTCCTTTATACTTCCCCTCCTTTGTACTTTCCCTCCTTCATACTTCCCCCTCCGTTATACTTCCCTCCTTTGTACTTCCCCCTCCGTTATACTTCCCCTCCTTTATACTTCCCCTCCTATATTGTTCTCCTTCTTTTTAAGGAAGTTTCCGTCGGGGCCAGCTCCAGACCTGTTCTTTTCTAATTAAATGTGAATTTAATCACTAATTCAGTTACTATTTCATTCATTTATGTAAAATTAAACTTCTAGTTAATTTAAATTTATATTATATTAAATTTTGCTTGTAGTTTAATTTAATTAAGTGTTTAGCTCGCACGCAACGACTTTTGTTCTTCTGTAACCTGGAATTAATGTAAAATATAAGCCGATTCTAGGAAGCCAAAACAATAATGGAAGTTGAAATATTGCTTTATGATTTTACTTTAAAAATTTAAAATATTATGATTTCTGAGTATTGTTTTATCCTCATTGGCCTGTTTTGGGAAATGGTTTGAATTTTTAATTTGTTGAAACCTTCCTTAACCTTTTCCTTTAACTTAAGCAAGGTTTTTTTTTTAAATCATTAGAAAAAGGGGCCTACTCTCATTTTATAGAATATTTTGGAGGAAAAGTACTAGTCTGGAGCTGGCCCCGACGGGAACTTCCTTAAAGAGAAGTATCTATATAGGAGGGGGAAGTATATGGGAGGAGAAGTATATGGGAGGAGAAGTATAACGGAGTGGGAAGTATGTGGGAGGGGAAGTATAACGGAGTAGGAAGTATAATATGGGAGGGGAAGTATAACGGAGGGGGAAGTATAACGAACGGGGAAGTATAACGGAGGGGAAAGTATAAGGAAGGGGAAAGTATAACAGAGGGGGAAGTATAATGGAGGGGGAAGTATAAGGGAACGAAAGTATAAAGGAAGGGGATGTAGTAGGGAGGGAAAGTATAAAGGAGAATTTTCCAAGTTAGTTTTTTCAAAAAATTTTTCGGGCTTTTTTTTTTTTTGTTTTTTCGAAAAATTTTCTAAGTTCTTTTTTTTTGGAAAATGTTCTAAGTTTTTTTTGTCCGAAAAAAAAAAATTTTTTTTTTCAAAAAATTTTCAAAGTTTTTTTCGAAAATTTTCCGGGTTTTCCTTTTTTTTTTTTTCTCGAAAAATTTTGAAGTTTTTTTTTTCAAAAAATTTTCAAAGTTTTTTTTAAAAATTTTCCGGGTTTTCCTTTTTTTTTTTTTTTTTTTTTTTTTTCCGAGAAATTTTCTAAGTTTTTTTTTCGAAAATGTTCTAAGTTTTTTTGTCAAAAAAAAATTTTTTTTTCGAAAAATTTTCCGGGTTTTTTTTCTTTTTCTTTTCTTTTTTTTTTTTGAAAAATTTTTAAGTTCTTTTTTTCGAAAAATTTTCTAAGTGTCAAGGTAGAAATAATGGGCTCTTTGGCCTAGGGATGTGCCTCTCGTAAAGGGTAGAAGTACGAAATTTCTCCCTACTAATAAAAATAGTAATTAAAAAGTGGCAATTTTTTTGCACCAAAAATTCTTAAAAAATATAAGGAGTAATTGGTGAAAATTTGGTGAAAATCAGATTAACGGTTCGGCCGCAGCGAATTTTTTAAAATTTCAAACAGACATATCTCCGCCATTTTTTCGAAATTCAAAAATCCCCCTCGTTACATTCTTCTTCACTGGCTAAAGAAATTTGTGTAAAAATTTGGTGAAAATCGGATGAAAACTGTTGCCGTAAAGTGTTCCGAAAAAAAATGCTACGGCCGGCATTTGCCGGCAAACAATATGCCGGAGGGACGGACGGACGGCCGGCCGGCACCACAGACAAAGTTGAGATCGGTAAAGATCAATATTCGATTTGACCCTCCGGGGTCTGGAAGACCCTTCCCCAAAAACCCGACGTCGAGGGTATCGCAATAACTTCTTTAAGGAAGTTAAAAATAGATAGTAGGGAGAAATTTTGATTGTCCACCCCTGCTCTGTACAGGCCGGCTGGGGGAAGACTTCTATTTTTCTACCTCGGATGATGGAATGATTTTCATATCCCACGTTGGAGGGAGTTTTTATTTACGTTTTTTTCTTGTTGAGTTGTGGGGATTTGGTCATTCACAGTAATTCATTGTAGCGTGTCCGTGTAAAATTACGTTTTTCAAGGTTAGTGCGCGCGCCGTATGACCCTGGAGAAACGTATTAAAAATTATATTTTCTCATTTGAATTTGAATTTTTCTTTTTCTTCTCGGAAATGAAAAAATTTCAAAGAAACGAAGGTGAATGACCTTTTTTCATGAAACCACAGTTCAGATGAAAAAACTAAAGAAGTCTGGAGCCTAGGTCTACGGGAACTTCCTTCCAGTAAGGAGGATTAATATGGTAGGGGGAGCACTTTTTAACTTCCTCAATAAAGTTATGTATTGTGATACCCACGACGTCGGGTTTTTGGGGTCTTCCAGACCCCAGAGGGTCAAATCGAATATTAATCTCTACCGATCTCGACTTTGTCTGTGGTGCCGGCCGGCCGTAGCATTTTTTCCGGAACACTTTACGCTCAAAAATTTCGAAATTTTAAAAAAATTCGCTGCTGCTGAACCGTTGGTCCAATTTTCACCAATTACTCCTTATATTTTGTAATATTTTAAGAATTTTTGATGTCAAAAAATTATCAATTTTTTCAACATTAATTATCATTTTAGTAGGGAGAAATTTCACTCTTCCACCCGCTACAAGAGGGACCTCCCTTGGGCAAAAATCCATTATTGCTACCATGACACTTAAAATATTTTTCGAAAAAAAAAGAAAAAACTTCCAAAATTTTTCGAAAAAAAATAATAAAATTTAAAAAAGAATTTAGCAAATTTAAAAAAGAAAACTGAAAATTTTTCGAAATAAAAAACTTAGAAATTTTTTCGAAAAAAAAAATTTGAAATATTTTCGAAAAAAAAAAGAAACTTGGAAAATTTTTCAATTTTTCAAAAAAAAGTACTGGTTTGAAGAGCTTCCAACGAAAACTTCCTTAAAGAGAAGTATCTATATAGGAGGGGGAAGTATAACGGAGGGGACGTAAAACGTAGTGGGAAGTATGGGAGGGGAAGTATAACGGAGGGGGAAGTATACGGAGGGGGAAGTATAACGGAGGGGAAAGTATAACGGAGTAGGAAGTATAACAGAGGGGGAAGTATAATGGAGGGGGAAGTATAAAGGAAGGGGATTTAGTAGGGAGGGAAAGTATAAAGGACAATTTTGCAAGTTTGTTTTTACGAAAAATTTTCCGGGTTATCCTTTTTTTTTTTTTTTTTTTTTTTTTTTTTTTTCGATAAGTTTTTCGGGTTTTCCTTTTGTTTTGTTGTTTTTTTTTTTCGAAAAATTTTCTAAGTTCTTTTTTTCGAAAAATTTTATAAGTCTCAAGGTAGAAATAATGGGCTCTTGGCCTAGGGATGTGCCTCTCGTAAAGGGTAGAAGTACGAAATTTCTCCCTACTAAAAAAAAATTAATGATTAAAAAGTGGCAATTTTTTGCACCAAAAATTCTTAGAAAATATAAGGAGTAATTGGTGAAAATTTGGTGAAAATCGGATTAACGGTTCGGCCGCAGCGAATTTTTTTAAATTTCAAACAGACATATCTCCGCCATTTTTCGAAATTCAAAAATCGCCCTCGTCATATTCTTCTTCACCGGCTAAAGAAATTTGTGTAAAAATTTGGTGAAAATCGGATGAAAATTGTGGCCGTAAAGTGTTCCGGAAAAAAATGCTACGGCCGGCCGGCCGGCCGGAACCACAGACAAAGTTGAGATCGGTAAAGATCAATATTCGATTTTACCCTCCGGACCCCGGAAGACCCCTCCCCAAAAACCCGACATGGAGGGTATCACAATAACTTCTTTAAGGAAGTTAAAAAAACTTTGAAAATTATTTGAAAAACTAAAACTTCCCCCTTCGTTATGCTTTCCTCTCCGTTATACCTCCCCCTCCGTTATACTTCCCCTCCCATACTTCCCCCTCCTATAATGTTATTTCGCTTTAAGGAAGTTTTTGTTATAAGCTCTTCAAACTAGTACTTTTTCATCTGTGCGGAGAAATGCCCGTCTTGTATTTCTCCCTATTAAAAAATCCAAACTTTTTTTTAAATTCAGTTCTCTTTAATTCGTTAAGATCTTGGGGTTAATTTAAACTGATTAATTTTCATCCTCAGATATGACGGCGGAAACAGGTTGGCTCTCACCTGAAAAGTAGAAAAAAAAGGGGAAGTTCCTCTTTTACGGGTTACCACACGAAGACGACCTCCCCTGATGAATGTTCTGGTCGTAAAATCCCTTCTGTTACCCTCATTTTATTTTTTTCCCGCCTCCCGTTTTCCTCCCTACACGCGTCACGACCGGGATAATTAACACATTTGTCAACCCAGTTGGCATAACAATTTTTTTTTCACCCTCACCAAAATTAACTTCTTGACTTTAAATAAGTCCATTCTTTTCCATATAGAATTCGATCAAAGATTTATTTTCATTTAACACGAAATAACATTATCTCCATTTTTATAAAGAGAAAAAAATATCCAGTCTCAAATGTTCACATTTCTTGTAAGATTGATGACATCGGGACTCGATTAATGTCGCAAGCTAAGAAAGATTGAAAGTAGATCAGCTAGATGCAATAGAATTTTTCTCAGTTTTTTAGCCAAAAATAAATTTTTTACTTTTTTTTTTTGGCCTTGTTTTTCAGCTAACCCTATCATTTTTCCCTTATTTACCCTTGATTTTTAGGTAAAGAAAGCCCAATTTGAATTAAATCTGTACTTCCGGCTCACTGATTCTTCATTTTTTTAGGGAATTTTCATTCTTTTTATCAGCTATTCAAAAAACCCAATATTTTCCTTATTTTTTGTGCCTCTTTCTATATTTTTAGGCAAAGAAACCCCTACTTTCCCGACCATCGTTTAATGAGATTTTCTTTAAGTCTTTCCCTTCTTTTGACTAAATTATTAAGCGTTTTTTTTTTTTTTTTTTTTTTTTTTTTTTTTTTTTTTTTTTTTTTTCGATTTTTTGAATACATGATCTCCCCCTCTATACATAATTTTTGGACCTTTTTACTGGATTTCAGGTGTTTTTCTTGATTTTTAACTTCCTTAAAGAAGTTATTGTGATACCCTCGACGTCGGGTTTTAGGGGAAGGCTTTTGCGGACCCCGGAATATTGATCTTTACCGATCTTAACTTTGTCTGTGGTGCCGTCCGGCCGTCCGTCCGTAGCATTTTTTTTCCGGAAAACTTTACGGCCACAGTTTCAACCAATTTTCACCAAATTTTCTTTAGTCAGTGAACAAGAACCCTCGTTGGGTGATTTTTGAATTTTGAAAAAATGGCGGATAAGTCTGTTAGAAATTTTAAAAAATTCGCTGCGGCCGAACCGCTGGTCCGATTTTCCCCAATTTTCATTAATTACTCCTTATATTTTTAAGAATTTTCAGTAAAATAAATTTTCATTTTTTAAATAAATTATTTATCATTTTAGTAGGGAGAAATTTTACACTTCCACGCCTTAAGAGTGGGACCTCTCTTGGGCAAAAATCCCATTATTTCTACCTTGATACTTAAAAATATTTTTCGAAAAAAAAAACTTAAAACATTTTTTGAAAAAATAAAACTTCCCCCCCCTTTATACTTCCCCTCCGTTATTCTTCCCCCTTCTTATACTTCCCCTTCCGTTATACTTCCCCTCCCTTATACTTCCCCCCCTTAGTATATTTTGAATCTTTATCAATTTTAATTTATCATTATTTATTAATTTTTTTATCCAATTTTTGTCCCCTTCCTTATACTTCCCCCTCCCTTATACTCCCCCCTCCTGTATTTTTTACTTCTCTTTAAGGAAGTTTTCGTTGGAAGTTCTTCAAATTAGTACTTTCTGAGCGTTTTCTAGATTTTGAAATTTTTAAAGCAAAGAAACCCAATTTTACCAGTCAAAACGTAAAGTTTTGATCACAAAAAATCTGTTTTTGACATTTTTAGACGTTTTAGGATATGAATAAACTTGGGAAAACCGTGACGTCTGGTCGACGCTGCCATCGGGTAATAATTTGTTTAAATTTTGCTTTAATCACAAAACTACTTTTTCTCCCCATTTATAAACGAAGGGTAAAAATAGTACGCCCCAATTCACCCTCAAAGAGCCTTTCAGAAACATTTTCCTAGCGAGATATGAACATCATATATTTCGTGACCTAACTCGACAAAGCTAGAGAGAGAGAGAGAGAGAAAAAAATACGCACAGAAGTTATTAATTTATTACTTTTTTAAAATTAAATTTTTCATAAGCAAATTTCAACATTATAATTCACATTACACTTTATTTTATTAATATTTCATGAAGATTACGCAAAAAAATCCTTAAAGTTTAGAAAGGGGAAAAAATAAATTCCTTATTTATTCATTGCTACCGTTTTGTTTTGGGGATTTCAATTAATAATTTATTTTTGTTACATCATTATTTATAGCCTGACGACCTTTTAACTTTTCAGTATTTGAATAAATGTATAAGAACGAAGAACTGCTTTACAATTCAGATAATACGGAATATTTCCCTTTCCATATTACTAATTCTTCCTTTTTTAAGGAAATGGTCCTTTTTTATGTTATAAAATAATTTAAATTTTTTATTTCTCTTGGATTAAATAAATAATTCTGAAAATATGAAAGCAAATAGATTCTATGTCAACAGAGAACAAAGATAAAAAAAAAATAGAAACGGTCTCTATAAGGGGATTAGAATGAAACAGGTCAACCGATAAGAAAAGTAAATAGTTCTTTGGTCAGAAAATTCTGTTCCACTAAAACAATATTAAATATTTGAAAAAAGTATCCATTTTTTTATCGGGAAAAAATACAATAGGTAGATTTTAAAGAAAAAAAGTAAGGATTTTCATTATTTCAAAAATTTGTCTTTGAGATTTCAAAATTCAAACTTGTTTGGTAATGGGAGGGGGTTAATTTTTTCTCTCGTAAGCTCGTGTGGAGAGGGAAAAAATACTTACTTCCTTAAGGAGGTATGATGGTTTTTAAGTGAGTTGCTTTGCAAATTTTTCGTTGTTAACAACGGTTTTCGGTTTTTCCCTTCTAATTCGGAAACCGTCGCTCAAAACGAAAAAATGTCCTAAGTAAAAGTTGTAGGTACTGAAATTTACTACATAAATATCTTATTAGTTTTTTCCGTCAGAGCAATACTTTAGGAGATATGGAAGTATTTTAGTTGGTTGCTTTGCAACTTTTTCGTTGTTAACAACGGTTTTCGGTTTTTCCCTTCTATCTCGGAAACCGTCGCTCAAACGAAAAGACGTCTTAAGTAAAAGTCGTAGCTACGAAAATTTCCTACAAAAAGGCCTTCATTGGTTTTTTTTGTCAGAGCAATACTTAAGGAGATATGAGGGTTCTTAAGTGAGTTGCTTTGCAAATTTTTCGTTGTGAGCAACGGTTTTCGGTTTTTCCATTCTATCTCGGAAACCGTCGCTCAAAACGAAAAAACGTCCTAAGTAAAAGTCGTAGCTACGAAAATTTCCTACAAAATGGACTTCATTGGTTTTTTTGTCAGAGCAATACTTAAGGAGATATGAGGGTTCTTAAGTGAGTTGCTTTGCAAATTTTTCGTTGTTAACAACGGTTTCGGTTTTTCCCTTCTATCTCGGAAACCGTCGCTCAAACGAAAAAACGTCCTAAGTAAAAGTCGTAGCTACGAAAATTTCCTACAAAAAGGCCTTCATTGGTTTTTTTGTCAGAGCAATACTTAAGGAGATATGAGGGTTCTTAAGTGAGTTGCTTTGCAAATTTTTCGTTGTGAGCAACGGTTTTCGGTTTTTCCCTTCTATCTCGGAAACCGTCGCTCAAAACGAAAAAATGTCCTAAGTAAAAGTTGTAGGTACAAAGATTTCCTACAAAAATTTATTTATCATTTGCGTAAGTGCAATATTTAAGGAGTTATGAGGTTAAAACTAATAATCCTACAGAGCCTGTCTGAAAACTTAAAACCTTCATATCTCCTAAATATTGCTCTGACGGAAAAAACCAATAAGATATTTTATGTAGTAAAGTTTTGTAGCTACAACTTTTACTTAAAACATTTTTTCGTTTTAAGCGACGGTTTCCAAGATAGAAGGGAAAAAGAGAAAACCGTTGCTCACAACGAAATATGTACAAAGCAACCAACTTAAAACCCTCATATCCCCTTAAGGAAGTTTTTGCTGGAAGCTCTTCAAACTGAAAGTTCTTCAGGATTTTTTTTTCCTTTTTGTCCTTCACTTGTAGAACATGATGAAGTAAAAATGCATTAGGTATCCCTTTTTACAGTATCTTTCACGTCAAAAATATATTTGGCCCTTATCGCTTGAATTGTAGGGGTCGGAGATGAAAAAAGAAAAAAAAGGGCCCTTTTGTTGGAATTTTCTCATGTACATATTAGATATACAGGGTAGAAAACGCTTCGCTGACCCTTCGTTCCCTTTCATTTCAGCCCCCGACCGCCCTCGAACCATCCTCTCCGGCAGACCTCGTAATAAGCGCTACGTGAGTGGAATCAACGAGTTTTATCATGCGATTTTACTTTTTCGTATTCGTCAGGGGACGGGGGAGGCGTTTAAAAATGGATAGCCGCGGAGCCTCCATCGGGGGGGCCCTTATGATGGATCGATGACCGTAGAAAATGTTTACAAACGAACCTCTCTATCCGCTTTTGAACGATTGACACTACGGAAAAACACATTTTTCACCTTTCGACCTGATTTTTTTATGGAGGAAAAATTATAGCGAAAAGCCAAAATAAAAAATTTCTTCTTCTTCTTCATGTGTTGCCCTTCTTCTATTAGGTGTACAAAATAAAACTCGGTTAAAATCCACAAAATTCAAATTTACCCTGTGGCTGAGTTTCATTTTGTACACCTAATAAATAAAAATTGTAGGAAATTTAATTTTGTATAAATTTGTACTTTATTTTTTTCTAGGATGCACAATTTTTGGAAAATAATTTTTTTTTTAAATAAAATTATCTTGAAAACAGTGCGTCCTAGAGAAAAATGAATAGAATAAAAATTAAAGAGAATTGAATTTCCAACAGATTTTATTTAGTGCATTTTTTCAATATCTGTAACGGTTTACGATTTACAAGCCTTTAAAATTTAACCTTCTTAATGATTATACTTCAATAACCTTCTTACATGGAGAAGGTCAACTTTTGATGGACTTTAACGCCTAAAATGTTCAAAATTTTGAAAAAATGAACTACTAGGTGTACAAAATGAAACTCGGCTAAAATCTACAAAATTCAAATTTACCCTGTGGCTGAGTTTCATTTTGTACACCGTTCTTCCCTTCTTCCCTTCTTCTTTTCGTATAACCTGTAAGCTTCGGATAATATCATCTTCAATCCCACTTCATTCATCTCAATTCTACCAATTCAGTGTTGCCAACTTCTGGTTAAAAGTCCTTTAAAATGCTTTGGAAGCACGGTTGACCTTAGTTCTCTACAAGAAAAATCCACTATTGCAATCTCATTATGACTCCTCCTCCCTTGTATTTGATGTTACACAATGACTTTTTATTTTAATTATAGAAGTAATATAACAACCAATAATGGAGGAAGAACTGACCAATAATGAGGTGGCAATCATGGCTTTTCTATAGAGAAATATGGTTAACGAGGTTGCTTCAAATTTAGAGCACTTCCCGTTGTATACATTGAAACTCTGTCGAATAAGTCGCAGTAAAAAGATAAAAATGATGGTGATAGAGGAAATACATAACCTGAAGAGGCTTTTTGAGCCGAAACTCGTCGTTTTTTCCTCCCTTATTGGCTATCAAGCAACAAAAAAACTTTTAAAAGTACTGGTTTGAAGAGCTTCCAACGAAAACTTCCTTAAAGAGAAGTAACAAAATAGGAGGGGGAAGTATACAGGGTGTCCGGAAACACATGGCAAGCGTCTGGGAGAGCGTTAAAAAGTGGTTTTACGAAAAAAAGTTAAATGTAAACCCCCCTTAATTTAAATCAAAGAATTTGATGGTGTAGTTTAAAATCCGCCTGGATATACAGGGTGTCCCAGACACAACCTAACTTCGTTATTTCAAATAAGAACCCCTTATTTTATTTCAGATTCGTAATCTACGCAAAATTTCAAGTAGATTTGAGTACTCATATGACGATTTTGGACAACTTTTAAAAAATGTCAAAATTTAGCGTTTTTTGCGCTAAAATCCGTTAAAATTGACCTAGGAGACTCGTTTTTTTTTAATTCCGCTTATTTTTTCCCGAAGAATCCAACTGTGTCAAATTTGAGCATCTTCGCATTCTGCATCACGAGATTTCGTCGCTAATGGCCTTTTTTCAAGTTTAACTCCAAATTCCATACTTCAAAAATGGAAATTAGCGATTTGTTGACGGAATTTTAATTTTTGATGCATAAACACAAAAGACGCTGTAGCTCTTTCAAAATTTGTGGTCCGAAAGAAAAATTCCTTTCAACAAGTGCTAATTTTCATTTCTGAACTAAAAATTTGGGTTCTAACTTGAAAAAAGGCCATTAGCGACGAAATCTCGTGATGCAGAATGCGAAGATGCTCAAATTTGAGACAGTTGGATTCTTCGGGAAAAAATAAGTGGAATTAAAAAAAAAACGAGTCTCCTAGGTCAATTTTAACGGATTTTAGCGCAAAAAACGCTAAATTTTGACATTTTTTAAAAGTTGTCCAAAGTTGTCATATGAGTACTCAAATCTACTTGAAATTTTGCGTAGATTACGAATCTGAAATAAAAAATAGGGGTTCTCATTTGAAATAACGAAGTTAGGTTGTGTCTGGGACACCCTGTATATCCAGGCGGATTTTAAACTACACCATCAAATTCTTTGATTTAAATTAAGGGGGGTTTACATTTAACTTTTTTTCGTAAAACCACTTTTTAACGCTCTCCCGGACGCTTGCCATGTGTTTCCGGACACCCTGTATAGGAGGGGAATTGTAACGGAGGAGACGTAAAACGGAATGGGAAAATATGGAAGGGGAAGCATAACGGAGGGGGAAGTATATGGGAGGGGAAGTATAACGGAGGGGAATTATAACGGAGGACGTAAACGGAGGGAGAAAATGGGAGAGGAAGTATAACAGAGGGGGAAGTATAACGGAGGGGGATGTATATCGGAGGGGGAAGTATAAGGGAACGAAAGTATAACGAAGATAGGGAAAGGATAAGGGAGGGAAAGTATAAAGGAGGATTTTTATTTTAAAAAAATTTCTACGTTTTTTTTTAAGTTCTTTTTTTTTTCGGAAATTTTTTAAGTGTCAAGGTAGAAATTTTGCCTAGGGATGGCCTCTCGTAATGGGTAGAGTATGAAATTTCTCCCTAGGTACTAAAAAAAAAAAAAGATAAAAAAAGTGACAATTTTTTTACACTAAAAATTCTTAAAAAATATAAGGAGTAATTGGTGAAAATCGGACCAACGCGAACGGTTCGTCCGCAGCGAATATTTTAAAATTTCAAACAGACATATCTCCGCCATTTTTTCGAAATTCAAAAATCGCCCCCGTTACATTCTTCTTTACCGGCTAAAGAAATTTGTGTGAAATTTGGTGAAAATCGGTTGAAAACTGTGGCCGTAAAGTGTTCCGGAAAAAATGCTACGGCCGGCCGGCACCACAGACAAAGTTGAGATCGGTGTAGATCCATATGCGAATTTATCCTCCGGGGTCTGGAAGACCCCTCCCCAAAAACCCGACGTGGAGGGTGTCACAATAACTTCTGAAGTTAAAAGTACGAAAAATTGTTAACTATTCATTATCCTGACAGTGTTAGGACGGTTAGGCGAGGAAATGGGATTTTTCTCTTTTCTAAGATGAATGATTAAATTTGAAGAGATTTGTTGTCTTCAATTTAAGTTATCAGGAGGATATTTTCACTGGAAAAACTCTGAATAATGACCATATCTATATTATTTCTTCAGAAAAATAATTAAATACTCTCTCGCGAAATTATCATCATTTTTCAGAGAATTTAATTTAAATTCAGGTCAAAAAAAAGAGAGACAAAAAAAATAGAAGGGAAGTATTTTTTCCTCTTCCTTCAAGCTTATTCCCTCCCCCGAGCAAAAGGTTTCTCTCATTTTTTCGTTATTGATTTATAAAGAAATAAATTGAGTTTATATAAAATAAAAATAAAAAGGGATAAAAAAATTGGGTTTTATTTTTAAATTTGCTTAATTCTCAATAACAACTGGACCGGGTTTTCTGACTAATAGAAGCGGCGAAATCTGTTCCTGAAAGGGGGCGAGATTGATTTTCAAAAACCCCTCCTCCAACAGAACTAACCATCTAAGGCCATTAACTTCCTTATCGCCTACTATAAATCTTGACAGAAAAACCCAGATTATTTAAAAAAAAGAAAGAAAAAAAATTGAATATTTTAAGGGATGTGTGTATAAAAGAAGGTTTATCGGCCATGACATCGTTTCAGGTTCTCAAAGGGTCTTGTCTATTTCGTACGTCGTGAACAGTGGAGAAGCGGAATATATCACGGCATCCTCATGACAAAGGGTTTCTTTCTCGCGTTATAACAGTTTCCTTCTTTTTCTTTACACCGTTATGATTTATTTTCTCACCGGCCCTTAAGCCCGGTTTACACGGTGCGTGGTAAACGCGAGAAGAATCGCAGAAACACAAGAAAAGAGTGACAAAACACGAGCCCAAATCGGTCTTTTGACTCGTGTCAAAGACAATGTGAGCCCCATCATCACTATTACTGCCAGAGTTATGAACACGTCATATATGTTGAGCTCGTTTAATTTTAACTTCCTTGAAGAAGGTACTGTGATATCCTCCGCGATTGGTTTTTGGGAGGTTCAAATCGAATATGAGGCGCTCCGGGTACGAAGGGCGAACTCAACAAAACGTAGTTTCGAGATATTCGCATTTTAAAGTTTTATGTTACGGGCGAACTCAACAGAAAAGTCATGCCCTGGAATGGAAAAAGGAGTGGGGGTTGTGGACTAGGATGTGGAGTTCGCCCTTCGTACCCGCTCGGATATCGCAGTTAGAGCTTTGACGCATATCGGTTTTTACGTATTTAAAGGGGAAAAAAGGGCGAACTCAACATAAAAATTATATGGGTGTATTCACCAAGAGGTCTTGAATCTAAAAATGAAAAAAAAAAAAATTTGTCCGATGTTGAGTTCGCCCTTCGTACCCGGAGTGCCTCATATGGATCATAAACGATCTCAATTTTGTCTGTGGTGCCGGCCGTCCGTCCGTGGCATTTTTCCCAGAACACTTTACGGCCACAGTTTTCATCCGATTTTCACCAAATTTTCACAAAAATTTCTTTAGCCGGTGAAGAAGAATGGAACGAGGGCGATTTTTGAATTTCGAAAAAATGGCGGAGATATGTCTGTTTGAAATTTTAAAAAATTCGCTGCGGTCGAACCGTTGCACAGTGGGGTGAAATCCCAAAAAAGTGATCAAAAGTCTATAGCTTCGGTTCAAACCGATGTAGAGACTTGAAATTTCGCAAAATGAATGTTCAATACTTAAGTAGGAGTATAAAAGATCGCAACGGCAAAATTTTCTACTGAGGAAGTTTTTATAAGCCTATAATCGTAGAAAATAGAAGTTTTTTCTGAAATAAAATACAATCATCATAGTAGGTACTTGAATAAAATAGGGGAAAAATACTGCAAGTTTAACTGGTGAAAAGATAAAATTTATTCAGTAAAAAAAAAAAAAAAAAAAAAAAAAAAAAAAAAAAAAAATTATTAGGTTCTTAGTCTATCTCCATAGTTTCACAAACAAGTTCATTTTGAATAATTAACAGTTTCTTCGCATCCTCTTCTAATTCGAACGATCGCGATTCCCATTGAGGGCGTAATGAAGAAATTTTTGGATCTGATGATATCAGTAGATTGTGAATGATGTCTTCATTTGTAGATATCCTCGAACATTTTCTTGTATTATGAAGTCTAAATTGTCTAAATTCTTTATTTCGTGCTTCCTGAGCCTCTTCCGACATCCATCCAATGGGCATTGGAATCGATTCGATTATTTCTTTAGAATGCAGAAGAATTGTATGCATAGAAGCCGGCATGTAATACCAACTATACAATGAAATATAAAGTTGATATGTATTTAAACAGTACTTTTCGAAATCGGTCGTGTTAACTTTCTGGCCACAAGCAAGAACTTGAAGAATAATGTACAACCTATAGATAAGGTTTTCATCTACTCCAGTAATATTGGCAGCAATACTCCAGTTCCGGAAAAATTTTCGTGCTGTATTACCATCATTTGTTGATCCACCTCCTTGTTTCGGTATATCGACTAATATCCCCAGTTTTTCTTTCAATCCAGTTTGGATGAACTTCTTGGCTTCCTCTTTCTTCGTTTTCTCTTCCGGTGATCGAACACTCCATTTTTTAAATGACAGGCGATATCCAATGTGAAGCACACATTCGAAAAATCTTATCCAAGCATGAAGGGAAGAAACGCCATATGTACACGAAGATTCGTCGTAAGGTCTTTCCACCAAGTCCGATAGGGAGTTCATTTGTGAGGGCTTTGCACCACAAATGCAACAAGTTGACGAAGAAAGTGTATCAGTGATGTATTGTCGAACTTTTCCATCTATCATAGTCAGATGAAAGTCGTGATGAACAATGAAATCAGTGTCGTTGATCAAAATTTGAGTAGGCCGAAGTGTCTCGATTTCCGTTTTCACCTTTTTAACTTCATCTATAACTTTAGAAGATGTTTCTTTTTCAAATGAAAAGCTTATGGGTCGGCAGAGTCTAGTCGATGAAGGGCGATTATTTATCCAGCATTGGACGACATCACTATTTTCGGAGGGTACAGAGGAAAGCTGCAGTGGTACTGTCGAAATCATAAAAACACTTTCGTCTGATTTTTCTACATCAGTAAAATTCTGTTTGTATTTACTATGTCCTGATGAGCCATCACAACCCCATTTCCATGATAATTTCAAAATTTTTGAATGCAGAGGAGCGTTTGTTGTTGTTGGAGGAAGTGACGAGATTAATCTTGAAGTTGTATGATCCACAAGGCTTTGCAAGTCGATGCGAACTCCATTTTCGGTTACCAAAATTGAAGGGTAGCAATCTCGTTTAGCTTCTTGAAGTCGTGTGTAAGAGGGGAAAACTGAGAGTCTTTTCGGTTTTAATGTTGATCGAATTTTTTCATATTGGCTTCTCGATAAGCCTACATCAATATATAAAGCTAGAGCTTCCTCTTTTGACAACGCTGCAGGTTCCTCGTTGCTTTCTGCAGCATCCTCAGACATCAAAACATTCACGGTGTTAGCAATGCTTTTTTTCCCTGAAGATCTCAATTTATGTTCAAAGGCGTATAGTAGCTCTGCGAGAGAGAATTTTTCGCTAATCGATCGAGCTCGGCGTCTTTTTGCAGATTCGCTCAACGATGAAAACTCCTTTTTCGGACGACCCATAACCGAAGAACTCGACGAACTAGATAAAGACGAGACATCGTCATTGACGTTCGAATTCGATGACCATTCAAAAAAGCACTCATTCAACCAAAAACTATGCTTCTCGAAAAAGCGAAGTTTGTTCCTCGAACATTCGTTCCACCTCTTGTTAAATTTAGTGAGAAACCTTTTATCAAGTTTTTCCACAAGTTCTGGAAAATCACTGTCTCGAATAATATGCGTACTGCACAAATAATTCGTTAATAATTCGACATTACGAGATTTGCTCTCTATCAAAATGTTCGCCAATTCGCAGTTTTTTACTTTTATGACATCCATAGTGAAGAGCACAAAAGAAGACGAAGTGACGAGGAGAGAAGATCAAGTCCAACTGTTGGTTTTATGAACAATTATAACACGTCGATGATGCTAATCCTTAACATTCATCTCTTATCGCTAAGTTTGTGTTTATTTATTGGACTTTGTTTCTCGGTAGGGACTATCGTACATAACTGTAAGCCAGTCTCATTGATATTTTATAAAATTAAATTTATTAGTATGCAATAGGTAGGTATCCCTACAGTCAGCTCTAAATGCTTTTCTTGCTTGATTAGAAAAATGTAGATTAAATGCCCTATTTTCAAGGGTAATTTTTGATGTGGACGCCAAGGACGCAGACGGACGCAGCTGAAAATTTCAGGGAATATTCTTTGAACTATTAAAACATTTTTCATGCAAGTTTCACTGGGGAGGAAAAAGGAGGTTTTTTTGTAGATCAGTTTTAAGCTTATATTGATGTAAAAATTAGGCGATTTTATTTATTTCTATTTTCGACAGTCAACAATACCCACATCAATTTTTTCCTTTACTTTCTAGATCATATTAGGACTAATTAAAAATAAACTTGAGTCCATTGTTCCTCAGGTCTATCAATACACTATTTTTGTTTAAATAGTGAATTTTTCAACGATTTTCACGATTTTGGCCCTACAGATGACTGCCCACCATTCTTAAGTGAAAATTCAGCCCTATAACTCGAGACTAAGATGCCTGAGAGGTTAATTGAGCCAAAAAAAAAATCATTTAGGTCATAATAAAATAGTTCAAAAAATGGACTTTTGATCACTTTTTTGGGATTTCACCCCACTGTGCGTTGGTCCGATTTTGACCAAATATTTACCAATACTCCTTGTATTTTTGGCGAATTTTTGGTGTAATGAAATTATCATTTTTTCAGTATTAATTATCATTTTAGTAGGGAGAAATTTCGTACTTCCACCCCTTACGAGAGGGACCTCCCTTGGGAAAAAATCCCATTATTGATACTTTAAAAAAATTTCAAAAAAAAACTTGAAAAATTTTCGAAAAAAAAAAGCGCAACTTTAAAAAAAAACTTTGAAACATTTTTTAGAAAAAACGAACAAAAAACTTCCTCCTCCGTTATACTTCCCCTTCCTTATACTTCCCCTCCCTTATACTTCCCCTCTGTTATACTTCCCCTCTGTTATACTTGCCCCTCCTATATTTTTACTTCTCTTTAACATAATTATCATTTTAGTAGGGAGAAATTTCATACTTCCACCCCTTACGAGAGGGACCTCTCTTGGGCAAACATCCCATTATTTCTACCTACACACTTAAAAATTTTTCGAAAAACAAAGGAAGAACTTAAAAAAATTTTTCAGAAAAAAAAGCGCAAGTTTAAAAAAAAAAAACTCGGAAAATTTAAAAAAAAAGTTGGAATACCTTTTGAAAACAAAAACTTAGAAAATGTTTCGAAAAAAATTGGGAAATTTTTCGGAAAAAAAAATCGGAAAATTTGTAAAAAAAAAACTTTCTAAAAAAAGTTTTCAAAAAACAAAACAAAAAAACTCGGAAATTATTTTTAAAAAAACACGGAAAATTTTTCAAAAAACAAAAAAACAACGGAAAATTAAAAAAAAACTCGGAAAATTGTCCCAAAATAAAAGAAAAAGAAAAAGAAAACTCGGAAAATTAAAAAATAAGAAATTATTGTATTGTTCTATGAAATTATTTTATTGTTCTAGCTATTAGCTAAAAAATAAAGTCATAAAAAAAAGTTGAGAAATTTTTGAAAATTTTCTACAAAAAAAAAGGGAAATTTTTTGAATACATATAACTTTTCTCTCCTTAATACTTCCCTCTCCCTAATACTTCCCTCTCCCTAACACTTTCCCCTCCGTTATACTTCCTCTCCGTTATACTTCCCCCTCTGTTGTACTTCCCCTCTCTAATACCCCTCTCCTATATTTTTACTTCTCTTTAAGGAAGTTTTCGTTGGAAGCTCTTTAAACTAGTACTTTTTTAAGATATGAAGAAAGTAGCTTAAAATGAGATCAGGAAAAAAAAGTCGCAAAGAACATTTTGGTTTCCGAGAAGAAGCTACCCACTTAGCCTTGGACAACAATCAATACAGAAGTGAAAAATCGTTCTCAGAGAGCGAACAAGCCCCTCATCTAATGACCTCCCGGATCAGGGAGAAAAAGAAAGTTTTATTCCTCCCCAGATTCAATTTATATAAGAAAAAAGGTTCAAAAACAGCACACGTTTTTCCCAGTTTGATTTGTTTAAAAGATGAAGTGCCCGTTCCTAATTGACAAGTCCAAGTCCCATTCATGTCAGCCGTTAAGTGCCCTTTACGTTCAACCCCAGTTAAAACGAAATAAAATTTAAAAAAACTAACAATAAAATGTCATTCACTTTACTACAACAGCATTTCTATTTTTAAAACTGACCTCCTTTTTTAAACAATTTAAAATATAAAAAGTGAAGGACTGATATATTGTTGTATTTTATAAAGGGGTGAAAAATAAAGATTAGACAGAATGTCAGGGGGTCTTTTCTCGACTTGAAGGCTGTCTTTAATTTAATTGGCTTTCCTATCTCGCCAGCTTTTTACTTTTTTGATCAAGAAGCTCGCTGAAGATTTAAAAAAAATATGACTGAAACAAGATGTAATTTCATTTTTTCCTCTACTCCCAGGAGGAAAAGAACGTAATCTTCTTTGCGTATTATTCTATTAAAATTGATTTTTTTTTCTTTTCTAAAAAATTTTGAAGTCGTAAATTTTATATTTTTACGGGGTGTAAATGAATATAGTGTGCTTTTGCCAAGAACCCGGGGTCGTAATATAAATGAATAGCACGTTTCCGCATCCCTCGCTTTCGCTAATATATCACACACATCTCATCTTAAAAGAAGTGATCCATCTCAAGAAAATTACGGTCCCGCATCTCAAGAATTAGGTGCTTAAAATGCGCCTTTAATAAATTTTAACGTTTCAACTTTTCTTCTTAAAAGTTTCTTCTTTTTATAAGTAAAAAGTAAATAAGAAACTAATTATTTTAAATCTAGAACAACTTCACTTTTAGTTATAATATAATATTAGGTGTAAAAAATGAAACTCAGCCACAGGGTAAATTTGAATTTTGTAGATTTTCGCCGAGTTTTATTTTGTACACCTAGTAGTTCATTTTTTCAAAATTTTGAACATTTTAGGCGTTAAAGTCCATCAAAAGTTGACCTTCTCCGTGTAAGAAGTTTATTGAAGTATAACCATTAAGATCGTTAATTTTTAAAGGCTTGTAAATCGTAAACCGTTACAGATATTGAAAAAATGCACTAAATAAAAGCTGTTGGAAATTCAATTCTCTTTAATTTTTATTCTATTCATTTTTTCTCTAGGACGCACTGTTTTCAAGATAAATTTATTTTAAAAAAAATATTATTTCCCGAAAATGGTGCATCTTAGAAAAAAATTATTAAGTACAAATTTATAGAGAATTAAATTTCCTACAATTTTTATTTATTAGGTGTACAAAATGAAACTCAGCCACAGGGTAAATTTGAATTTTGTAGATTTTAGCCGAGTTTCATTTTATACACCTAGTAGTTCATTTTTTCAAAATTTTAAACATTTTAGGCGTTAAAGTCCATCAAAAGTTGACCTTCTCTGTAAGAAGGTTATTGAAGTAGTTTTGAAGGCTTGTAAATCGTAAACCGTTACAGATATTGAAAAAATGTACTAAATAAAATCTGTTGGAAATTTAATTCTCTTTAATTTTTATTCTATTCATTTTTTCTCTATGACGCACTGTTTTCAAGATAAATTTATTTTAAAAAAAATTATTTTCCGAAAATGGTGCATCCTAGAAACAAATAATTAAGTGCAAATTTATAGAGAATTAAATTTCCTACAAGTTTTATTTATTAGGTGTACAAAATGAAACTCAGCCACAGGGTAAATTTGAATTTTGTAGATTTTAGCCGAGTTTCATTTTGTACACCTAGTAGTTCATTTTTTCAAAATTTTAAACATTTTAGGCGTTAAAGTCCATTAAAAGTTGACCTTCTCCGTGTAAGAAGGTTATTGAAGTATAACCATTAAGAAGGTTAATTTTTAAAGGCTTGTAAATCGTAAACCGTTACAGATATTGAAAAAATGCACTAAATAAATCTGTTGGAAATTTAATTTTCTTTAATTTTTATTCTATTCATTTTTTCTCTAGGACGCACTGTTTTCAAGATAAATTTATTTAAAAAAAATTATTTTCCGAAAATGGTGCATCCTAGAAAAAAATAATTAAGTGCAAATTTATAGAGAATTAAATTTCCTACAAGTTTTATTTATTAGGTGTACAAAATGACACTCAGCCACAGGTTAAATTTGAATTTTGTAGATTTTAGCCGAGTTTCATTTTGTACACCTAGTAGTTCATTTTTTCAAAGTTGCGTTAAAGTCCATCAAAAGTTGACCTTCTCTGTAAGAAGGTTATTGAAGTATAACCTGTAAGGTTGGTATACCTGGTCGGAGGGAAGGCTCTAGTGTGTTTATGTTTATGCCTCAAGAGTTAAGTTGGTTTTCAGTTTTATGTTAACTTCTAGTGTATTTTTAATGATTAAACTATACTTTATGACGTCTTTTATCGTTTCTATTTAATCATTCGGCTATTCTTACAAACCATTAAGTTGGTTAATTTTTAATGGCTTGTAAATCGTAAACCGTTACAGATATTGAAAAAATTCACTAAATAAAATCTGTTGGAAATTTAATTCTCTTTAATTTTTAATCTATTCATTTTTTCTCTAGGAGGCACTGTTTTCAAGATAAATTTATTTTTAAAAAAAATTATTTTCCGAAAATGGTGCATCCTAGAAAAAATTATGAAGTGCAAATTTATAGAGAATTAAATTTCCTACAAGTCTTATTTATTTGGTGTACAAAATGAAACTCAGCCACAGGGTAAATTTGAATTTTGTAGATTTTAGCCGAGGCAAGTTTTCTATTGGCTAAAAAAAAAAACCTGACGGTTTTCTGACGTTTTTTCGGTTGTCTGGCCCGGAAAACCACGGTTTTTAGCCGAAAAAACCCTTAGGATTCAATTCTATGAAGTTTTTCGTCTGCTTTTTCTGCTTTCGGTTTTAGATTATAAATAGAATAAGCTTTCACATTTTTAAATTAACAAAGAAAAAGCTGTCACATCATTATAAAGAGAAGAGAAAAAAAACTTGTAATTTACGTCATTTTGAAAATTAGAACGTTAGGGACTTCATAAGGAAGTCTTGTGATAATTTAAGACTACTAATTTAAACTGCCTGATTTATGATGAATAGAAGGCTTTTTTTAGTCTTATAATTTAGTTTTTTTTTTTTAACGTTTGAGTACTAATGGGTTTCGAGTTAAAGTTGCTGTTAAATGAGTTTGAGTGGCTTTTTTAGAATCTTTTGTAAAGGGGTACAAAAGATTATTGTTGTAAACGCGATAGGGGAAAAAAACCCATCGGGAAAAATCTCGGAAGGTCACGAGGGCGTGTAAAAGGTGTGATTGATGAGTTACATTGTGTATTTTGTTAGAGGCAAAAGTCTTTTTAAACTCGGTAAATCTTAAGGCGTGTCCGAGACGGGGTAGTTGAAGGATCGGAGGGTGGAAAACTGTTTCCATATCATTCCCAGCTCTCCCTCGAGTGGAAACCGTAAATAGTCCCGAGTTTAAGATGACTCCGAGGGCTTTAATTGTTTCTAAGCAGTGCCTTTGTATACACCCCTGGGTCAAATTATACTCAGGGAACCTTAAACTTCCACAAAATGTCTCCGAATTCATTCAACGAAGATTCTAAATTGCCAGATTAGAGATGAGGCCAGAGGAAAAAATCTTCAGGGGTTTTCGAGCCTTGAAAGACATTTATTCTGTGCCTTTTTAACTTAAATAGAATGTAAATACCCTGCATTTTTAATTTTGACGTCCTGAAAAAAGTTAATGTGATACCCTCCACGTCGGGATTTTAGGGAAGGGTCTTCTAGACCCCAGAGGGTCAAGAATATTGATCTTTACCGATCTTTGTCTGTGGTTCCGGCTGGCCGTAGCATTTTTTCCGGATCACTTTCCATATTAGACGTGAAGCGACGAAAAAAGAAGAAAGAAGACTTTCCATACGGTTTTCACCCTTTCCTGAATAGTTGAACACGAAATTTACGTGGGCGATTTTCGGATTTAGAAAAAATTGAGGAGATATGAGGCGCTCCGAGTACGAAGGGCGAACTCGACAAAACGTAGTTTCGAGATATTCGCATTTTAAAGTTTTCTGTTAAGGGCGAACTCGACAGAAAAGTCACTCTCTGGAATTTTCGTGGCGAGATTTTAGATTTTATAGAATCATAGAGGAAAGGGTTTTTTAAAAATTTTCGAATATTTTTTACGATTATTAATTCACAAAATGTATAATATATTTTTATTTCGTGGCGGTGAGCTGTTCCAAGAGGAGTGGGGCTCCCGGAAAAGGAGTGGGGGTAGTGGACTAGGATACGAGTTCGCCCTTCGTACCCGCTCGGATATCGCAGTTAGAGCTTTGCCGCATATCGGTTTTTACGTATTTTAAAGGGGAAAAAAGGGCAAACTCAATATAAAAATTACATGGGTGTATTCTTTAAAAGGTATAGAATCTGAAAATGAAAAAAAAAAAATTTATCCGATGTCGAGTTCGCCCTTCGTACCCGGAGCGCCTCATATGCACGTTTGAAATTTTAAATACTTTAAAAACCGTTCGACGATTTTCATCAAATACTCATTATACTTTGCGTGAAAAAAAAAAATTTTTTTAGTAGGGAGAAATTTCATACTTCCGCTCTTTGTGAGAGAGACATCCCTTGGGCAGAGAGCTCTTTCTTTCTATGTTGATACATACTTTTTTTAAATTTGAAAATGAAAAAAACACTATTTTTCAAAACACAAAATACATGAATTTATACTTCCCTCCGCTTTACTTCCCCCTCCTATATTGTTCCTTCTCTTTAAAAAAAAAAAAAGGATACTTTTTTTACATCAAAAAATCGTTAAAATACAGGGTGTCCGGAAACACATGGCAAGCGTCTGGTAGAGCGTTAAAAAGTGGTTTTACGAAAAAAAGTTAAAAGTAAACCCCCCTTAATTTAAATCAAAGAATTTGATGGTGTAGTTTAAAATCCGCCTGGATATACAGGGTGTCCCAGACTTAACCTAACTTCGTTATTTCAAATGAGAACCCCTATTTTTTATTTCAGATTCGTAATCTACGCAAAATTTCAAGTAGATTTGAGTACTCATATGACGATTTTGGACAACTTTTAAGAAATGTCAAATTTTAGCGTTTTTTGCTCTAAAATCCGTTAAAATTGACCTAGGAGACTCGTTTTTTTTTAAATTCCACTTATTTTTTCCCGAAGAATCCAACTGTCTCAAATTTGAGCATCTTCGCATTCTGCATCACGAGATTTCGTCGCTAATGGCCTTTTTTCAAGTTTAACTCCAAATTCCATACTTCAAAAATGGAAATTAGCGATTTGTTGAAAGGAATTTTGAAGGAGCTACAGCGTCTTTTGTGTTTATGCATCAAAAATTAAAATTCTGTCAACAAATCGCTAATTTCCATTTTTGAAGTATGGAATTTGGAGTTAAACTTGAAAAAAGGCCATTAGCGACGAAATCTCGTGATGCTGAATGCGAAGATGCTCAAATTTGAGACAGTTGGATTCTTCGGGAAAAAATAAGTGGAATTAAAAAAAACGAGTCTCCTAGGTCAATTTTAACGGATTTTAGCGCAAAAAACGCTAAATTTTGACATTTTTTAAAAGTTGTCCAAAATTGTCATATGAGTACTCAAATCTACTTGAAATTTTGCGTAGATTACGAATCTGAAATAAAAAATAGGGGTTCTCATTTGAAATAACGAAGTTAGGTTGTGTCTGGGACACCCTGTATATCCAGGCGGATTTTAAACTACACCATCAAATTCTTTGATTTAAATTAAGGGGGGTTTACATTTAACTTTTTTTCGTAAAACCACTTTTTAACGCTCTCCCAGACGCTTGCCATGTGTTTCCGGACACCCTGTATAAGAAGGCCATTTTTTCAAAAATCGCCGTCGTTAGTGTCTTGTTCACCGACTAAAGAAATTTGTGTGAAAATCGGTTGGAAACTGTGGCCGTAAAGTGTTCCGAAAAAAAAAACGGACGGACGGCCGGCCGGCACCACAGACAAAGTTGAGATGGGTAAAGATCAATATTCGATTTGACCCTCCGGGGTCTGGAAGACCCTTCCCCAAAAACCCGACGTCGAGGGTTGTGATACTCCTTTAATGAAGTTATTTTACTGATGAAAGATTTTCTTCTAACAGCAATTAAAATTCCTTTAGATTGGATTCTGGGCATAAGGTTTTTGGTCGATTGGATCTCCAGGGCCTGATAAAGGGGAGAAGCATGAAAGTCAAACGCAATCAAGAAGAACTCGTGTTTGAATGTTTTTCATTAAAAATTCCTTTGGTTTACTTTTAAACGGTAGTAGCTCCCGTTTTTAAATAATAAAAAGCTTTTCCCCATTGAAGAGTATGAGGTGATTTCTCCGTAAAGTAACCTGCATTATTAAATTTCCAAACCCTTTTTACCGATTCGTTCTCGATAAACAACTCATGTTTGCACAATCCAACATAAATGAACGAAACTTTCCGAATTCTAAACTTAAAATTAACGGGGGGTTTTTTCTCTGCTTGGGTAAAATTTTTAATTTCTTCAAAAATATTGCGATTTAATTTATTAGCATTGTTCCAACCGCAGTTTGAAACTTGAAAATTCGCATGTCTAATTTGACGTCAGATGACTTCAGATTTGATGATTTGAACGACGTCTTTGACGTCTAAATCCTTCTGCGCATGCTCCAGGAGTTTCATACCAATTTCAAACTGCTGTTGGAATCTAAAGATTATTTAAGGTAATTTTTTTTAAACAAATATTAGGTGTACAAAATGAAACTCAGCTAAAATCGACAAAATTCAAATTTACCCTGTGGCTGAGTTTCATTTTGTACACCTAATAAATAAAAATTGTAGAGAGTTTAATTCTCTATAAATTTGCACTTAATTATTTTTTTCTAGGATGTACCATTTTCGGAAAATAATTTTTTTTAAATGAATTTATCTTGAAAACAGTGCGTCCTAGAGAAAAAATGAATAGAATAAAAATTAAAGAGAATTAAATTTCCAACAGATTTTATTTAGTGCATTTTTTCAATATCTGTAACAGTTTACGATTTACAAGTCTTTAAAAATTAACCTTCTTAATGGTTATACTTCAATAACCTTCTTTCACGGAGAAGTCAACTTTTGATGGACTTTAACGCCTAAAATGTTCAAAATTTCGAAAAATGAACTACTAGGTTTACAAAATGAAACTCGGCTAAAATCTACAAATTCAAAAGCCTGTGGCTGAGTTTCATTTTGTACACCTAATATTAACGAAAAATAATAATTTTCATCAAAGATAGCTCTGGAAGGAGTAATTTTTTCACGTTAGATGAAAAGAAAGGCAACAGGTTGAAGGGTTAGGACATTAGTAGGTGGTGTAGAATTTGTGGTTCGTTAGTGTAGATTGGGGTGAAAATGGTCAAATTTGTCGAGCGTCATGAACCCGGAAAATAGCCACAATTAATATTTTTACCCAATATCCCACATCAAAAATGTTCCCATTAAAAAGGAATTTTATATACAAAAAAATCCCTTTTTATAAACTTAAGTTATGCGTTATATTTTTATCTCCCTTTGCTTTCTCATGCGGAATCAACGTCAAAAATTCCTGTTTTATTTTTAATTTTTATATTCGTGAATTTTTGAAGTATTTACGTCACGTATTTTATGATCGGAAAAATGCGCAGATTCTACTGGGCTCTTCGGCGAAAATGTTTGGCCTTTCTATTAGTATTCAACCCGACGGGTCCGCGTTAAAAGTGATAAATGATAAACACTTAAGAGATACCCTTCTCGTTCAATTTGGCTTAAATTTGAACGGCAATTTTTTTAAAAATGTTTTTTTTTATACTGCATCTTATTCGACTGGAGCTGTCACCAACTTCCTCAATTTTGGAAGCAGCTATTTTTTTAAGGCAGAAGTGGCCCGTTTTATTGCTTTTGACCTATGCCTTGTTGGGTATCTTGAAATACGGCTTTTTTGGTCTCAGAATTTTGGTGATGTCGCGGAAAACGAACCGCTTAAATACGGGGTGGAAACTTGTGCACCCCCAGGTTAACTCGAAAACGAATCAAGATAAATGAAAAAATTAAACGGTAATTCCCCCGATTTTAGGGCTATTTTCTGAATTTTTAGGGTTTGGCAGCGTTACGCCGCCCCCAAAAAAGTTAATTTTGCTATCTCGCTTGGACGTCTCCGGAGGTAAAGTACTGGTTTGAAGGGCTTCCAACATAGTATTCCTTAAAGAGAAGTAACAATATAGGAGGGGAAAGTATAACGGAGGGGACGTAAAACGGAGGGGGAAGTATATGGGAGGGGAATTATAACAGAGGGGGAAATAAAACGGAGGAGGAAGTATAACGCAGGGGGAAGTATAATGGAGTGAAAGTATAACGAAGGGAGGGGAAGAATAAGGAAGGGGGAAGTTTTTATTTTTTTTTCGAAAATTTTTCCGGGTTTTCCTTTCCTTTCCTTTTTTTTCGAAAAATTGTCTAGTTTTTTCCAGAAATTTTCCGGGTTTTTTTTGTTTTTTTTTTTTTTAATTTTTTAAGTTTTTTTTTTTTTGAAAATTTGTTTAAGTGTCAAGGCAGAAATAATGTGCTCTTTGGCCTAGGGATGTGCCTCTCGTTATGGGTAGAAGTATGAAATTTCTCCCTACTAAAAAAAAATTAATTAAAAAGTGACAAAATTTTTAAAAAATATAAGGAGTAATTGGTGATAATTGGTGATAATTGGATGAAAACTTTTTAAACCCCCCTTACTTTTGAGCGTAGATTACGAAACTAAAAACGGTTTTGCGGATGCGCAGAACGTCCAAAACGCAAAATTTCCCCTTTTAAACGGCCAAAACTTCCTTAACTTCAACGGGAACCCCTATTTTTGATTGAAAATTCAGATTCTACAAAAAATAAAGCTAAAATAAATAAAGCTGTAACTGTGGGGCCCGAGACATCAATTTTGAAGTAACAGCGTACACTTATTAAACAATTTTCTGAGCAGGCTTTAGACTAATACTTTTCTTCGAATTCTACCTATTTTAATATACATTTTTTAACTTCCTTAAAGAAGTTATTGTGATACCCTGGACGTCGGGTTTTTTGGGGAAGGGCTCGACTTTGTCTTTTGTGCCAGCCGTCCGTCCGGCCGTAGGATAAGACTTCCCCCTCCATTATACTTCCCACTCCTTTAAACTTCCCCCTCCTTTATACTACCCCTCCTTATACTTCTCCTTCGAGTATATTACCCGTCCTTTATACTTCCCCCTCCTTTATTGTTACTGCTCTTTAAGGAAGTTTTCGTTGGAAGCTCTTCAAACTAGTTTTTTAATAATTTAAAAAGATTTTTTCCCCTTTTTTGAAATTAATTTTCAAGAGCTCTCCATGTTCGATACAATCTGTTGGTGATGAATTGGATGTGGAGGATTTATGTAAGAAGAAGATGCTCGAGGGAGATATAAATCCTCTTTGGGTTAGATGTCATTGAAATGAGTCTAAAACAGTAGCGAGCTCCCCTTTTTCCGATCTTTATAATGGGTTCGCCGGAGCATTTCCCCGGTCCGAAAAACGAGGAAAAGGACTGTGAATATTAATTCTAGTATAAATGCCCCCCTCGCCGGTATTTACCATTCATATCCTGTACTTGTGCCTAATCGTTTTTACGTTAGAAAGGCTCT
Source organism: Orius insidiosus (assembly GCA_014119065.1). Taxonomy (NCBI): domain Eukaryota; kingdom Metazoa; phylum Arthropoda; class Insecta; order Hemiptera; family Anthocoridae; genus Orius; species Orius insidiosus. The sequence continues at coordinate 158,289 of JACGAQ010000141.1, forward strand.
TTCCAAGGAGTTTGCAGCAAATGAAACACAACTACCGGAAAAAACGTTTTGCATACCGATTACGGGTAAAAAGAATCAACTGATTTTCCAAAGGATAAAACTCTGATCAAAATGACAATTCAGGACACCTATGTATCAAATCTTATTTTTAGTTCATCTACACAAAAGAAAATAGAGGACGCAAAAAAATACTAGTTTGAAGAGCTTCCAACGAAAACTTCCTTAAAGAGAAGTAAAAATATAGGAGGGGGAAGCTTAAAGGAGGGGAAGTATAACGGAGGCGGAAGTACAAAGGAGGGGAAGTATAACTGAGGGGTAATTTTTTTTTTTCAAGAAATTTTTAAGTTTTATTTTTATTTTTTTAAATTTTCTAGTTTTTTTTTTTTTTTTTTTTTTTCAAAAAATTTTATTTAAATAATTAAGATAAAAAATATAATGTCAACCCCCAAAATTAAATATTCAAGCAATTGAAATTAAAATTGCAACATCACCAATACGATTGGTTAAAATTGTTAATATTTAAATTTTTTTCGAAAATTTTTCTTAATATCACGGTAGAAATAATGGGATTTTTGCCCAAGGGAGGGCCCTCTCGTAAGGCGTGGAAGTATGAAATTTCTCCCTACTAAAAAAAAAAAATAAAATAAAAATAAATGATTAAAAAAAAGTGGCAATTTTTTTACACTAAAAATTCTTAAAATATATTATAAGGAGTAATTGGTGAAAATTTGGTGAAAATCGTACCTAATGGTTCGGCCGCAGCGAATTTTTTAAAATTTCAAACAGACTTATCTCCTCAATTTTTTCGATTTTCTAAAATCATCCTCGTTGGTTCCTTGTTTACAGACTAAAGAAAATTTGGAAATATTTATAGTTAAAAGGTTGGCACGAATGATTTTTCAGTAGTAATTATTATTTTATTGCCTTATAAACGTAAAATAAAATTATTTTCCCCAACGAGTTTTTGTTCGCTGAGAGAAATTTATTTATTTAAACAAGAATAGGTAAATACAATAAAATACAAAATTTTAAACCACTCCCCCCCCCCCCCCCCGGGGCCAGTTCCCAGCTCTCTGTAATTTATCAGTATTGGGTATTTGCCAAAGGTGAAACCGATTGTAAATCCCATGAAAAGAGGTCCTTTTTGTATAAATCAATCGAAACGGAAAATATCCTTTTGCTGAGTTTAAAAAGAATAAAATAAGCTTTTTTCCCCAAATCGAAATTTTTCCCACGGGAATTTCGACGGAAACTATGTCATGGAAGGTTTCCGTCTTAGTTAAATCGATTGTTCCATCGAAGATAGAGGGTTTCAATAAACAGAAGAGACAGTCAATTTCCCGTCCGAGGGCAAACACGATGATTTGATTTGCATTCAGGATTGAATTTACGACGCATTATCTTTCCCACGTTATTAGTCTACTCAAGGAAACTAATGTGTTATTATAAGAAACTACAGTAATCGAGGATTAGCGGTGAAATTCTAACGAAAACAAGACAAAAAATTCCACTAGTGGACGAAGCGCCGAACTCTGGTTCTTGGCTCGTTGAGTGTATTCATAAATAACAACTTAAAATATATTCATAACTTATATACAGGGTGGAAACTTACAAGTGTCGCCCATGCGCAGAACGTCCAAAACGCCAAATTTTCCGTCAAAACGTCTTAAACTTAAAGTGGCGCAATTTAATAATTTTTCTTCCCCGCTATCGAAAAATTTTTTAGATATCGATGTAGAAAAGTACTAGTTTGAAGAGCTTCCAACGAAAACATCCTTAAAGAGAAATAACGATAAGAGGGGGAAGTACAACGGAGGGGGAAGTATAATGGAGGGGGAAGTATAACGGAGGGGAAGTATAATTTCCTATGAATTCTGGCGATGGACGGCCGGGATCACAGACCTCATGATCGGCAAAGATTCAGTCACAAATAACCGAGAATTAACAATAGGAGGGGGAAGTACAACGGAGAGAGAAGTATAACGGAGAGGGAAGTATAACGGAGAGGGAAGTACAACGGAGGGGGAAGTATAGAGGAGGGGGAAGTATAACAGAGAGGAAGTATAATTTCCTATGAATTCTGGCGACGGACTGCCGGGATCACAGACCGGCACAGATTCAGTCACAAATAACAGAGAAATAACAATAGGAGGGGGAAGTACAACGGAGAGAGAAGTATAACGGAGAGGGAAGTACAACGGAGGGAGAAGTATAGCGGAGGGGGAAGTATAGAGGAGGGGGAAGTATAACGGAGGGGAAGTATAATTTCCTTTGAATTCTGGCAACGGTCGGCCGGGATCAGACATCATGATAGGCAAAGATTCAGTCAAAAATAACATAGAAACAACAATAGGGGGGGGGGGGGGGGGGGTACAACGGAGTTAGAAGTATAACGAAGGGGGAAGTAGCGGAGGGGAAGTATAGCGGAGGGGGAAGTATAACGGAGGGGAAGTATAATTTCCTTTGAATTCTGGCAACGGTCGGCCGGGATCACAGACATCATGATAGGCAAAGATTCAGTCAAAAATAACATAGAAATAACAATAGGAGGGGAAGTACAACGGAGGGAGAAGTATAACGAAGGGGAAGTACAACGGAGGGGGAAGTACAACGGAGGGGGAAGTATAACGAAGGGGGAAGTATAGCGGAGGGGGAAGTATAACGGAGGGGACGTATAGCGGAGGGGGAAGTATAACGGAGGGTAGTATAATTTCCTATGAATTCTGGCGACGGACAGCCGGGATCACAGACCTCATGATCGGCTAAGATTCAGTCACAAATAACAGAGAAATAACAATAGGAGGGGGAAGTACAACGGAGGGAGAAGTATAACTAAGGGGGAAGTATAGCGGAGGGGGAAGTATAACGGAGGGGAAGTATAACGGAGGGGAAGTATAACAGAGAGGAAGTATAATTTCCTATGAATTCTGGCGACGGACTGCCGGGATCACAGACCTCATGATCGGCAAAGATTCAGTCACAAATAACAGAGAAATAACAATAGGAGGGGGAAGTACAACGGAGAGAGAAGTATAGCGGAGGGGGAAGTATAGCGAAGGTGGAAGTATAACGGAGGGGAAGTATAGCGGAGGTGGAAGTATAATTTCCTATGAATTCTGGCGAATGCCTTTAGAAAAGTATTCGAGAAGAGCGAGATTTAGCGCGGTAAGTTACTGGCGAAGGGTAGAGGGAGCGCTTAAAAGCGCTCTCAGTCATTGGGCAAGGTTCGATGAGCGCCTTTACTCGCTCTCCGTATTGAAAGGGTTAAGGAAGTTAATAAATGTTTTATGTTTACGATACGAAGTAATCTTAAGCTTAAAAAAGAAAATCCAATCGATAGAACTGAAACATTTTATATGCAAATCTTTGTTTTAAATTAATCTTACCCAAGGGTCAAGGGATCAAAACGGTTTTGTTTGAAACGTTCATTCAATTGAATAAAAGAGCAAATCAAGTTTCAAAAATTAATTTAAACGGAAGCTGAGTTAAATTTATTTTCTGTTTACTTTTTAGGGTATTTTATATTTTCAAAAAATGTTTTGTCAGACTGTGATGGATCAGGTCACATCATAGCCCCGAGCCACTGGACATATAATTGATAATAATTATAAAACGGTATGTATGAGGTTGATTTTACTTCCTAAAAACACATATAATATTATCATATAATAATTAAAACATGATTTCCCAGCGTTTCTTCGAGCCTCACCAAAAGTCAATTTAGACTGAAGATAATATCGCCATTTTGAAATGTCAAAAACGATTTTTTTTCCATTATCAAGGGAGAAAAAATTAAGTCTTCACTAAGTCACAGGCCAGTTCTATTGGTAGTTCTCTATATTATCCCAATTTTCACCAAAAACTTTTTATATTAAAATTTTTTTTGACCTCTCTCTCTCAAAAAATCGATACTCGGGAGTACTTGGGACCCTTCATACCCGTTTTATGTGGCTAGGGTGTGTGAAAACTGACACTTTTTCTCTCTGCTACTTTTTAAGGGAGATATCCTCTGCTTAGGATGAATTATAAATTAAAAAAATTAAAATGAATAAATTATTTCTTATTTTGTTTTTCCAAAAATATTTAATATTTATGTATTTATTTTTGAAATTTTAGGGTAAAAGTTAATTAAATGGAATTTTAAACAAGTCAGGTTTTGAAGCCAAGAGAACACTCAAGGGCCTCCATCATTTTCTGAACCTTTTTCTCCTCTCTAAAGCCCTTTTTTTCCGGCCAACACTTCCTTATATTATTGGGTTATCCTTTTTTCCCCTAAAAGATTTCCAGCTTCCAAAGTTTTCTTTTCATAATATACTTGACTTTTTTTAAAAAACAATATATTAACTTCCTCAAATAGAAGTTGACGATCTCTGTAAGAGACCCCGTGAAGGAAAGCTAATTAGAAATCATGAGGTTTCTGTTGTGCCGGCCGGCCGTCACCAGTTTTTCCGGACAACTCTTTTCAATTCAAATCACACCAAAAATTCTTTTCCTCTTGTAGTTATTTTGAAAATTACCCGAGCTTTTTAACTTCTTCAAAAAAGTTGTTTTAACTCTTAAAAAAGTTATTGTGATACCCTCCACGTTGGGTTTTGGGGAAGGGTCTTCTAGACCCCGGAGGGTCGAATCGAATATTTACCTCAACTTTGTATGTGGTGCCTGCCGGCCGTCCGTCCGTAGCATTTTTCCGGAACACTTTACGGCCGCAGTTTTCAACCGATTTTCACCAAATTTTCTTTAGTTAATTTTCTTTAGAAATTAGCGAGGGCAATTTTTGAATTTCGAAAAAATGGCGGAGATATGTCTGTTTAAAATTTTAAAAAATTCGCTGCGGCCGAAACTTTGGTCCGATTTTCACCAAATTTTCACCAAATTTCACCAATTACTCTATATATTTTTTACGAATTTTTGGTGTAAAAAAATATAAATTTTTTTAACATTAATTATCATTTTAGTTGGGAGAAATTTCATACTTCCACGCTTTACGAGAGGGACCTCTCTGGGGCAAAAATCCCATTATTTCTACCTTGCTACTTAAAAAATTTTTCGAAAAAAAAAATACTCGGAAAATTAAATTAAAAAAAAAAGTTGAAATTTTTTCGGAAAAAAAAAACGAAAAATTATTTTTAAAAAAACTTGGAAAAATTTTGAAAAAAAAACTTTCCTTCCATTATACTTCCCCCTCCGTTATACTTCGCTCCCTTATACTCCCCCTCTTTTATACTTCTCCCCCTATATTTTTACTTGTCTTCTCTGGAAGTTTTCATTGGAAGCTCTTCAACTAGTACTTTTTTTTTATTCGCTAAAGTGGTTGAAATATGTGTTTATTTATTTATTTATTTATTTTTGCGCGCTAGTTGGTTCGATCTTCAACTTTTTAACGAATACTTCTTTATAATTAAAAGAATTCATTGAGAAAAAGAAATTAATTTTTTTATTATTATTTTTTTTAAATAAAATAAAATTGATTTCCTATTTTTATTATTATACCTGCAATCATATTTCTTTAAAAATAATTGAGAGTTTGTTTATTATAAATGGTGAACTAAAAACCGTGAATTTTTTTTTTTTTTATTTCTTCATTGAAGGCAGGTATTAATTGGAATGGTGACCGATGGGAATAGTCCGGAAATTTTTAATTAACTCAATAAATTCTTTCGGGTTCGACGAGAAATCCGCTTTAAGTAATTTAATTAAAGAAACCCTTCTTCTACTGAATATAAGGTTCAATCGGATTTCGAGTTTGGAACGTTCGAGGAATAGTCTTTTGAGCAATCACCCCCTCATCGATTTTATTTTGATTTAATTTCCAGGTTCTATATCATTTTATAGACGGTTTAAAATGAACGAAAAAAATCTTTTGATCTTTTTTTTAATTCAAAAATTTTTTTAGGGAAGGAAAATCGAAGTGCGAGATCCCTTCCTACAAAATGTCTTCTCTGGCCGAAAACGCCATTAAACCTCGATTGATCCAATTTCACCTTCGTAAAATTGACAGGTGTAAATTCGTTTTTGAGCCTTGATTTTCGTGGACATCATTTTCGACAAAACTGTTGAAGGTGTGAAGGTTTGGTATACCTGATGTTTATAGCCTTCTTAAGTTTTATGGAGTTACTCTTCTCCAGAATTATTCACTAGAGCTAGAATATTTTATTTATTTTTTTTTATTTATTTATTTACATGCTTACAGCAATGAAGCCAAATAGCACAATTCATGAAAGTTTTGAAACAATTTTAAACAATTTTAAAAATAAACAATAAAACAATTTAAAACAATAAACAACATAGTAATATAAATATTGATTAATTTCCACCCTGTCCCCTTTCCAGAGCAATCAATTTTGATTTCAGAGAGCCCAATGGTTCATGAAAAAAGTCGATGTCAGAATTAACCAAAGCATTAAGACTGTTCAAAAATCCAGAAAGCGTGAAAGAACGACCATATTCAGTTCGATGAAAGGGAACATGGAACGTAACCGAATGTCGACACCTACGCGGAGGAACGCGAAGCGGAATGAGCTCCAACAACTCAGGGCAGTCAATCCCTCCATTCAACAATTTGTGAATAAAGCACCCACCAAGAAAAAGAAAACGATGTTCAGGAGACATTAACCTAAATATGAGCGCCAGTTATTATATATCCAGTAGGGAGAAATTTGAGCAGTTCACGCCTGTTTCGTGTGGCCTGGATTGGCGAACACTTACAATTTTTTTACGTACTCATATAGTTGTTGTCAACTTCCTTAGAGAAGTTATTTTGATACCCACCACTTCGGGTTTTTGGGGAAGGGTCTTCCAGACCCGGGGGTGAAATCGAATATTGATCTTTACCGATCTCAACAATGTCTGTGGTGCCGTCCGGCCGTAGCATTTTTTTCCGGAACACTTTACGGTCACAGTTTTCACCAATTTTCACCTCCATATTACTCCTTTTATTTTTTAAGAATTTTTGGTGTAAAAAAATTTTTTTTTAACAATAACTATCATTTTAGTAGGGAGAAATTTCATACTTCCACGCCTTACGAGAGGGACCTCTCTCGGGGAAAAAATCCCATTATTTCTACCTTTACACTTAGACATATTTTCGAAAAAAAAAAAAAAAAAAAAAGAACTTTCAAAATTTTTCAGAAAAAAATGCGCAAATTAAAGAAAAAAAACTCGGAAAATTTCATAAAAAAGTAGGAAATTTTTTAGAAAAAACGCAATCGAAATATTTTTTTAAAAAAAATCGGAAAATTTTTGAAAAAAAAAATTACTCGGAAAATTTTTGAAAAAAAAAGTTGGAAAATTTTTCGACAAAAAAAAAACTCCCCCCCCCCCCCGTTATACTTCCCCCTCTTTTATACTTCCCCTCCGTTATACTTCCCCTCAATTATCCTTACCCTCTTTAATACTTCCCCCCCTATATTTTTACTTCTCTTTAAGGAAGTTTTCGTTGAAAGCTCTTCAAACTACTTAGTACCTACAATTATACATTAGTACCTAAAATTTTTCGAAAAAAAAACTTAAAATCGAAAAAATTTTTGAAAAAAGTTGGAAAATTTTTCGACAAAAAAAACTTTCCCCTCTTTTATACTTCCCCTCCGTCATACTTCCCCTCAATTATCCTTCCCCTCTTTAATACTTCCCCTCCTATATTTATACTTCTCTTTAAGGAAGTTTTCGTTGAAAGCTCTTCTAACTACTTAGTACCTACCTACAAAAGTACGAGTACTATGTAGTTTGAAAAATTTTTAAAACTGGATAAAAATCCAGTTTGAAAAATTCATAGTTTGAGTATTTTAGACAGTTGTTCTAACTTTCTTGAGGAGTTTATTACCCTCCATATCCGGTTTTTGTAGAAATTTCCGTGGCGGAAATAAAATTAGAAAACTAAAAATAGGCGATTGAGTAAAAAAAAGGGCAGAGTTCATGACCGTGTTCAAATTCATCGCCGTCTATAAAAGGGGGCCGTCAAACGTCAGCAACAGGTACCGTTTAATCAAGGAGCAATTATCGTAACGTAATTAAACTCCCTATAAAGAACGTAAATTTAATTGTCGATTCGATATCGGAAAATAGAAACGAAATTCAGGACTTGGTTTAAATGGAAACGAAAATTTTGTTACGTGAAAAGCTCGGAGGTTTATCCCAAGGGTTGGAAAAACAAGATATGAACGTACGAAGAGCTAAAGGGTCCTTGGAATCCTTACAAGAGGTCCCATGAGAGGTTTAATCCTTTTTTTTCTCCCTCCTCTAGGAGTCCTTTTTATAAATATTTTCCGACGGTAAAAAACGCTTTTTTCTACTTTTTAGATAACACAATGTTTTATTTAACAAAAAAGGGGATAAATAAGGAAAAAAAATTCGAAGGTGCTACACGCCCAAGTGCTTTTGAATTGATGGGTAAGACTCGTCCTGAATATTTCGCCCGCGCTTTTTCCCTTTCCCCAACTTCTTGAAAAGGCGGATTGATTAAACCCTTCTGACGTTTCACCACCTTTAGATAAACAGTCAACAGGAACGTTTTAAAATTAGATCTTCCCCTTCCTCAACTTTTGTCACCGGCTCATCCTATTCATTTCCTCACTTTCCAGAGCATCCAATCGTTTCGTTCAATTTAATTTATTGGTTTAGGGGACAGCGAAAAAAAAATGTAATTTGTTCAATTCCCAGGACCTCAGTTGCTCGAAATATTTTGACCGCTGAACCACTGGGTTTTTAAAAAATGTTTCCTAAAATAATTCATCTTAATACCCTCCATGTTCGGTTTTTGGGAGAGGGTCTTTTAATGGTCTTTCTTTGAATTCAAGCATTTTCGCATTCTGCATCACGAGATGTCATCGTTAACGGGAGTGTATACGTGTCGACATAATGCGGTTCGCCATAATGCATTTGACCATAAAATAGCAGAAGTTCACCATAAAAATCTGCAACTCAACATAAAAAAAATAGTCGGAAACGTTCACCATAATGCATTTGAACATAATACATCTCACCATAAAGAAGATATTTAACACTTGTCGACATAAAATTTGTCGTTTCAACTAACGCAGTTAAACATGAAGGAAACTTACATTTTAAAGAACTTTTCGTTTCGCCATAAAACTGTTGCCGTCGTTTGGGCATAATACATCTCACTATAAAGTAGGGATAGCAAAGGAGCAAACCTATTTTCGGCGTTTAAAACGCGATTATGGCGAAACGACAAAATACCTTAAAACACACCATAATGCAGTCCGACATAAACTGGAAAAAGGCAAAATGGCTTCCAAAAACGAGGAGGTTTTTTTACTTACGAGGACTGGCCTACTCTTTGGCTTTTCCTAGTTTCGAAAGGACAAGTGTTAAGTCTCTTCTTTGAAGATGCATTATGTCGAAATGCATATGGTGAAAATTTTGACTATTTTCTTTATGTTGCTTAGTAACTCACGATTTTTACTATTTTATGTTAAAATGCATTATGGCGAACCGCATTATGTCGACATGTATACACTCTATATTTATGGCGAAACGAAAAAAACCTAAAACTTGACAGTTCACCATAATGCAATCCGCACATCTTCGCGAGAGGAAAAAATTAATCCTTTGTTATAAAACGAGCTGATTCCATTGCCCGCCTGCATGCTTTTCCTAGGTTATGTTGAGATGCTTTATGCTGAATTGCATTATGGTGAACCGTCAAGTTTTAAGGTTTTTGTCGTTTCGCCGTAATCGCGTGAAAGTAGGATTGCTCTTTCGCTTTTCCTAGTTTATGGTGAGATGTATTATGCCCAAACGACAGAAAAAGATTTATGGCGTAACAATAAGTATAAAGAGGCTTTTATGGTGAGAAGCGTTATGGTGGCTTGCACTTTTTTATGTCGACTTGCATATAATAAAGGAAACTTTCATTTTAAAGAACTTTTCGTTTCGCCATAAAACTGTTTCCGTCGTTAGGGCATAATAAATCTCACCATAAACTACGGATAGCAAAAGAGCAAGCCTATTTTCGCCGTTTATAACGCGATTATGGCGAAACGAAAAAAAAACCTTAAATTTGACAGTTCACCATAATGCAATTCGCACATCTTCGCGAGAGGAAAAATTAACCCCTTGTGTCATAAAACGAGCTGATCCCATTGGCCGCCTGTTTGCTTTTCCTAGTTTATGGTGAGACGCTTTATGCTGATTGCATTATGGTGAACTGTCAAGTTTTAAGGTTTTTGTCGTTTCGCCATAATCGCGTTTAATCGGCGAAAGTAGGCTTGCTCTTTTGCTCTCCCTAGTTTATGGTGAGATGTATTATGCCCAAACGACAGAAACAGTTTTATGGCGAAACAAGTTTAAAGAGAGGCTTGTATGGTGACTTGCACTTTTTTTATGTCGACTTGCATTTATTGAAAAAGTCGTTATGGCGAATTAATGTTGAAATTATGCACAAAATTTTTGAGAGCTTTATATTCATTTGCATTATGCCCAACGCATTATAGAGAACTACAGATTTTTTATGTCGAAATGTAGATTATGTTCAACTGCTTTAGGGTAAAATGCATTATGTTGAACGGTGTTCTCCGCTAACGGCCTTATTTTGAATCTCAATTTTTTATTTCAGAAATAAAAGCGGTTTTTTTTAAAGGAATTTTAGATGCACAACTACAAAAGCCGCTTAAGCTCTTTCAATTTCGGTCCGAAAGAAAAATTCATTGGCAAACCTGGGAGTTTTATAATGTTTTGTTGGCCATGCTGTAGAAAACGCATAAAATGTATAACGGTGACATTTTTTTATAATAAAAGCTGTTCCAAAAAAATAAAACATTGAGCTTCTGACAATAATTTTTTTGGGTCCAATTTTGGTCCAAAAAAATTCATAGGAAAAACCTGGGAGTTTTATATTGTTTTGTTGGCTATGCTGTAGAAAACGCATAAAATGTAAAACGGTGACATTTTTTTATAATAAAAGCTGTTCAAAAAAAACATTGAGCTTCTGACAATAATTTGTTTTGGTCCAATTTTGGTCCAAAAAAAATTCATAGGCAAACCTGGGAGTTTTATAATGTTTTGTTGGCTATGCTGTAGAAAATGCATAAAATGTAAAACGGTGACATTTTTTATAATAAAAGCTGTTCCAAAAAAATAAAACATTGAGCTTCTGACAATAAATTTTTTTTTTTTGAGAATTTTTTTGGTCCAATTTTGGTCCAAAAAAATTCATAGGCAAACCTGGGAGTTTTATAATGTTTTGTTGGCTATGCTGTAGAAAACGCATAAAATTTAAAACGGTGACATTTTGTTATAATAAAAGCTGTTCCAAAAAAATAAAACATTGAGCTTCTGACAATAATTTGTTTTTGAATTTTTTTTATTGTTTGGCCACTGCCGATCTATCGAAGAGGAAACACTGTAATTTGCCCTTCCCGCCCTTTAGGTCGTAATACCTTTTGAAAAAATATCCAGACTTGGAATGAAAAGGGGTCCTTTTACTGGCTGAATTATTATTATTACGGTATGTGGTCAAAGGGTGGCCTGCGAGATTGGATTCACGCTCGGTCAGATCGTCCTAATACCGGAATAGGTGCGAATAGCCCTGCATCCTCACCCTTTCCACTTCATGTCCGGATTTTCCTTCCTCTTTCGAGATTCATAACCGAAACCCCCTTTGTGAGGACTCGGAAAGTTTCAGGCTGATGGGTTGAACAGGTTAAAAGGATTCCCGGGGTTTGATCCGTGAAAAAAAAAAGAAAAAAAGTGGGGAATTGAGGCGTAGGAAGGTTTTTCTTTTCCCTTTTTAATCAAAAATGTCCATAAAAGCATGAAGCGTTAGGAAAATGTCGTGAATTTTTTTTTTCAAAGGTAATTTTTAGCCTAAAAGTGTAGCCAGAAATGATTCTTTCATCATAGAAAATATCTTAAAGAAAAAAAATTATCCTTTATAAAATGGACTGGCACGAAATTCCCCTCTTTTATTACCCTCTAAAGTTTCACTTCAAAAAGTAAATAATGCGTAAAGTTTTATCTAAACTGCATAAGAGGATTTTCTTGTTTTTCAGGCTGGAAGTTGACGAAAATCCCGCCTTTTATCCTATTACCATGAAAGACCTTATATTTCGTCGGATTTCAAAAATAATTCTAAAAAAGTCTTATGTTAGGTTAACGTGGACGTAAAGGATTAAAAGATTAAAGAGGAAGGTCAAATCGAATATTGATCTTTACCGATCTCAACTTTGTCTGTAGTGCCGGCCGGCCGTAGAATTTTTTTTTTTTTTCGGAACACTATACTGGCACAGTTTTCAACCGATTTTCACCAAATTTTCTTTAGACGGTGAACAAGAAACCATCGACGGCGATTTTTGAATTTCGAAAAAAATGGCGGAGAAATGTCTGTTTGAAATTTTCAAAATTCGCTGTGGCCAATCCGTTGGTCCGATTTTCATCAAATTTTCATTAATTAGTCCTTATATTTTTTACCAATTTTTGGTGTAAAAAAATTATCATTTTTTAATCATAAATTATCATTTAAGTAGGGAGAAATTTCATACTTCCACCCCTTACGAGAGGCCCACTATTTCTACCTTGACACTGTTTGTATTATATGGTTGAGAAGGCTGTGGTTGGCAGCAGTGGTTAGTTCAAAATGGCGTCTTAGTCTCTTTCGCGTCCCTTTCTGTTCTCAATTTTGAATTTCGGCCATCCGCCCTTCAAAATGTAAGTTTTTTTTTTCAAATTTATTGTATTTTCTGTTACTTTTCTACCCATTTTATTTGTTTTGAGTGAATTTTTATTAGAAAAGTAACATAAATAAAATCCGTCTCCCCCCCCCCCCCCCTCGAACACTTTAATTCCTTAACTTTTTTTTATTTTAAGATAAAAATATCCACGTATTCTACAGTATAAATATTAAACTGTTTTTTTTTTTTGACAACAATTCCCATAAATTTTTTCAGAACACCGTTTTTCCCAAGGTCACTTCATACTCCCCCCCCCCCCCCCCCCCACCTAACACCCCTAAAGAAATTATTGTTTTACCCTCCATGGACGGTTTTTAGGGAAATATCTTCGAAACCCCGTAAACTTAGCAGATCACGAGGTTGTCTTTTGTGCCGGCAGGCCGTCGCCAAGTTTCCAGCTGGCTTGACGGCCGCAATTCCATTTCCACCAAATTTTCAAAGAATCTTCCATTTTTAGGTTTCTAGGATTTAGCTAGAGGATTTTTCAAATTCGTCAAAATGGCGGTGATATGTCTGTCTTTTCGACGGACATGTCGAATTTCTTCTTTCTATGGCAGTTCTTAAACTTCAGTTCAACGAAGCCTAGAAACAGCATTTCTAGGCCCCTCTTTTCAGAACTATGGCATTTGTAGGCCCTTCTCTTTAGAACTATGGCATTTCTAGTCTACTTTCTTTAGACATATGGCATCTCTAGGCCCTACTCTTTAGTGCTATGGCATTTCTAGGCCCTTCTCTTTGGAACTATGGCATTTCTAGGCCCTTCTTTTCAGAACTATGGCATTGTAGGCCCTTCTCTGTAGAACTATGGCATTTCTAGGCCCATTTCTTTGAGCTATCGCCATTTCTGGGCCCTTCTCTTTAGAAATATGGCATTTCTAGTCTACTTTCTTTAGACCTATGGCATCTCTAGGCCCTACTCTTTAGTGCTATGGCATTTCTAGGCCCTTCTCTTTGGAACTATGGCATTTCTAGGCCCTTCTTTTCAGAACTATGGCATTTGTAGGCCTTTCTCCTTAGAACTATGGCATTTCTAGGCCCTTTTCTTTTGAGCTATCGCCATTTCTGGGCCCTTCTCTTTAGAAATATGGCATTTCTAGTCTACTTTCTTTAGAGCTATGGCATCGCTAGGCCCTACTATTTAGTCCTATGGCATTTCTAGGCCCTTCTCTTGGGAACTATGGCATTTCTAGGCCATTCTCTTGAGAACTGTGGCATTTCGAGGCCATTTCTTCAAAATTGTGGCATTTCAAGGCCCTAGAAACAGCACTTCTCGGCCCTTCTTTTCATAACTATGGCATTTCTAGGCCCTTTTCTTTTGAGCTATCGAAATTTCTGGGCCCTTCTCTTTAGAAACATGGCATTTCTAGTCTACTTTCTTTAGAGTTATGTCATCGCTAGGCCCTACTCTTTAGTGCTATGGCACTTCTAGGCCCTTCTCTTGGGAACTATGGCATTTCTAGGCCATTCTCTTGAGAACTGTGGCATTTCGAGGCCATTTCTTCAAAACTGTGGCATTTCATGGCCCTTCTCTTTTGTACTATGGCATTTCAAAGCCCTTCAATTATTATTTATATGATGAATTCCCATTATTTCTGCCTTGTTACTTAAAAAAATTTTATCTTGATACTTTGGTGCTTTTTTTAGAGACTCATGGAAATATGGGTGATTGTCTGTCTACTCACAAACGTCCGTTCTGTTCAAAAACATTTTTACCGCTGTTTTTCACTGTTCTATTCCTTTATTTATAAAGATGAGAGAAGATTAACGAAGTTGAAGATTGTACGTTGTGAATTTTCAACTTAATTTTCTTATTTTAGAACTACCTAGCAGAGCGTTAACTTAATTAAAAGAGAAAGTTGGATGGTTATGAGTGGAGAATTTCTTGTTTATTCATGTACTTCGAGGGTGGTTTTGTTGAACCGCGGGCGGTTGGAGTTGACGACGTCCGGGTCCAGTTTACGGCCTCCGGTAGCTTTTCGACCGCCGCCGGGAGCCGCACTCCTCACACAAATTCAATCCCCGGGCGAACGCGCCGCCTCCTTACCTAAAACCTCGGGGGAAACCGCATACCGCAAGTCTCGAGGCAAATATTTGTCCTGGAATCTACGAGATATTTCAATATACCTTACGTGCTTAAAGCGACCCACCGTGAAGTAACAGCCCCCAACCTCCGTTTCCCGACATTTTATACCGACATTTGAGGAGATATACGAAAATATTCTCAGCAAACTGTCTCTATGAATATATTTAGCTATCAAAAACACTCCGTGTAAAAAAACAGCCCGCCTCGCAAAAACCCTTCTACAACAGCCAGAAAAAGTTATGATATCAACTTCAACGCCTTTGCTCCCGTTTTCAAAGCTCCCCTTGGCAGCGTCGCAAATGCTTGTTTACAGGTTTGAAATATATTAATCAGTGATTATCGATTAGTTAAAACAGCCCGTTAAAAAGCGTAAAAAACAGCTAGCCTCGCAAAAACCCTTCTACTGCAGCCAGAAAAGTTTTGATACCTATCAACTTCAACGCCTGTCCTCCCGTTTTCAAAGCTCCCCTTGGCAGCGTCGCAAAATGCTTGTTTACTGGTGTGTAATGTATTAATCAGTAATTACCGATTAGTTAGATTGTCTAGAGGCTCTTCTTAGGGCTTCCTTCCTCAGAATTCTAAACATTCCTAAAAACTGTGTTATCCCTGATAAAAAGCATTTCGGGACGCCACCAAGGGGAGCTTTGAAAACGGGTGCACCGGCGTTGAAGTTGATATCATAACTTATGGATAAATCCTTGTCGATTGGTCCAGTTAAACAGGCTGTGGGCCCGTCAAAGTGGGAAAAATCACCCTAAAATTTCAGTTTTTTGTTCCTAACTTTTTTTTTGGGTTGAGATAATGGTTAAATCTTTTAAAAGGTACTGGCTAAAATTGAAAGGGAGATCTGTGCAAAATTTTAAGTCAATCAGTGCACTAGGAGAGGCTGCAGCCCTGGCTAACTGAACGGGAAGAAGAAGATCACGCCAAAGGCGAAAAACCGGGTTTTCGGAGTTCAATATCTCGCCACCCTGTATACCAATCGTCTTGAAATTTTTAGCATTTACTCATATCGAATCAGAGGAATATCGAATCAGAGGAAATATGGGAGGGGAAGTATAACAGAGAGGGGAGTATAACGGAGGGGACGTAAAACAGAGGGGGAAGTATATGGGAGGGGCAGTATAACAGAGGAAGTATAAGGGAACAAAAGTATAACGAAGGGAGGGAAAGTATAGGAAGTATAAAGAGGGGGATGAAAAAATAAGGGAGGGGGATGTTTTTTTACGAAAAATTTTCCGGGTTTTCCTTTTTTTTTACGAAAAAATTTCCTTTTTTTTTGTCGAAAAATGGTCAATTTTTTTTTTTAATTTTCTGTTTTTTTTTTCCTAAAATTTTCCGGTTTTTTTTGTCGAAAAATTTTTTAAGTTTTTTTTGAAAAATTTTTTAATTTTTTTTCCAAAAATTTTCCGGGTTTTCCTTTTTTTTTTTTTTGAAAAATTTTTCAAGTTCTTTTTTTCGAAAATTTTTTTAAGTGTCAAGGTAGAAATAATGGGCTCTTTGGCCTAGGGATGTGCCTCTCGTAATGGGTAGAGTATGAAATTTCTCCCTACTAAAAAAAAATGATAAAAAAAATGGCAATTTTTTTACACCAACATTTTTTTAAAAATATAAAAAAAATGACGGTGAAAATTTGGTAAAATCGTATTAACGGTTCGGCCGCAGCGAATTTTTTAAAATTTCAAACAGACATATCTCCGCCATTTGTTCGAAATTCAAAAATCGCCCTCGTTACATTCTTCTTCACCGGCTAAAGAATTTTGTGTGAAAATTTGGTGAAAATCGGATGAAAACTGTGGCCGTAAAGTGTTCCGGAAAAAAATGCTACGGCCAGCCGGAACCACAGACAAAGTTGAGATCGGTGTAGATCCATATTCGAATTTATATATAAAAACCCGACGTGGAGGATATCACAATAACTTCTTTAAGGAAGTTAAAAATACGTTTTCACGATTTATTAGGTACTACTTATACTGTCAAATTCTTTCTAAGCTGCTTACGCATGTGAAATGTCCGATTTCTCCCTATTATCGAGATAAATCCTTCAAAGAGAAGCTATTGTTATTCCTTCCAAGGCACATTCTCATGAAAAATTGATTAATGTTTTCATTTTTATGTAAAATCCAGGAAAAAATGTTGATTTTTTAATGTTAATTCCTCCTAATTCGTCAGGGCGCTGAAGTCCAAAATTTATTGTTTTTTGTGTGCTTGTTACGCCCTGAAGAGGAGGAAGAAGTGGAAACATATAGGTATTATCAATAAAAATCTTCAATTTTTCCTTGATTATCCATAAAAATACAAACCTTAAAACTCTGCAATTACAATCATTTGTCGATCATGAGGTTTCCTGTGGTGCTTGTTAGTCGCCAGCTTTTTCCGGCCCCGATTTTCACCAAGTTTTCACTGGCTCTTCCTTTCTGAAGTTTTGTTTAATGCGGAGTTTAGCTTTGAGAAAATACTGGTTTTTAAAAATGGGACAGCTCCTTAGCCAATTTTCCTGGAACAAAGTATCTTCATAAAAATTTGAGAGTTTTTCCTCTTTTTCCCCCCTTAGTTGGGCTAAAAAATGGTAGGCTTTGTCCAATAAAACACGCGCTACGTGCTTTACTCCTTGACTTTATACCTTCTACAAATTTCGTGGTTTTATTTCGGTCCGGAGATGAAATAGAGTAAAAGTCCCGGAATATGGAAGCGAGGAAATTGTCTGAGAGCCGTCCGCCCTTTTCGGACGTTGTTTTCCCCCTAAACTGGTTCAGCACTTCGAAAGCCGCCACTCTAAACTCCTTCTTAACCCCACCCTCGAACGCTCTAATTTATATACACAAGTTTAACCAAAGGGGGTTTAAACGTGGGGGATAAACTAGAACTACCTGTTACCATAGACCGAGTTTGCTTCAAGCAGACAATGATTTAATTCTCACAGAATATAACTTTTAATTTCACAAAAGCTACTAACTTACTCTTTGACTAATATTCCATTATTATAGTTTAAGAATACCAAAAAAATAACTGCTGGCTTAGAAAAGTTTACGCTTGTAGTGCAAAACTTTTCTAGTTTTCTCTCATTTTCTTATTTAAAAGTACTTGTTTGAAGAGCTTCCAACGAAAACTTCCTTAAAGAGGAGTAAAAATTTAGGAGGGGAAGTATAACGGAGGGGGAAGTTTTTTTGGTTCTAAGTTTTTTTTTCTCAAAAATTTTCTTAGTTTTTGGAAAATTTTCCGATTTTTTTTTCAAACAATTTTTCGAGTTTTTTTTCCAAAAATTTTCCCATTTTTTTTCCAAAAATTTTCCCAATTTTTTTTCCAAAAATTTTCCCAGTTTTTTTTTTTGTTGAAAAATTTTTTTATGTATCAAGGGTAGAAATAATGGGATTTTTGCCCAAGAGAAATCCCTCTCGTAAGGCGTGGAAGTATAAAATTTCTCCCTACAAAAATGATAAATGATAATTAATTAAAATTATAATATTTTACACCAAAAATTCTTAAAAATATAAGGAGTAATTGGTGAAAATTTGGTGAAAATCGGATTAACGGTTCGGCCGCAGCGAATTTTTTAAAATTTCAAACAGACATAATTTCCGCCATTTTTTCGAAATTCAAAAATCGCAGACGATAATTTCTTGTTCAACTATTCAGGAAGGTTGTGTGAAAATTTGGTGAAAATCGGTAGAAAACTGTGGCCATCAAGTGTTCTGGAAAAAATGCTGCGGACGGCCGGCCGGCACCACAGACAAAGTTGAGATCGGTATCAATCCATATTCGAATTTATTCTACGGGGTCTGGAAGACCCTTCCCCAAAAACCCGACGTAGAGGGTATCACAATAACTTCTTTAAGGAAGTTAAAAATCAAACGAGCTCTCTTTGCGAGAGGAAAAAAATTAACCCCCTGTGTTATCAAACTAGTTTGTGTTTAGGCAAATCTTAAAAATGAGTTTTTGAAAAAAGGCGGGATCTAAGAATACACGCATGCGCGTTGTTCTGGTATCGTAAACTCGGGCGTTTATAGAGAGTTTCAGGGAATCGTAATTCCGAGTCCCGACTCCGACTCACCAAACGGGAAAGGTCTTCTCGTAGAGGCTATAAAACAGAGTTTCAGGAAGTCGTTCCGACTCAGTTCTGACTCAGTTAGTTCACAATATTCTCACTACAGCAAATTCATGAATCGAACTTAGGTACCTTTATTTCTTCGACTTTAGCCAATGCTGTTGAAAAAACTCCCAGGGCTCCTCGTTGGATTTGAAATTGTGAAAACAACAAAAAACAAATCGAAACTAAACGATATTGGATTTGAAATCGTAAAAACAACATAAAACAACCTGAAAATAGACGAAATTGTATTTGAAATCGTGAAAACAACAAAAAACAACCCGAAAATAAACAAAATTGTATTTGAAATCGTAAAAACAACAAAAACATGAACCCGATACTAGAAGATAACGAAATAACCTTCGTAAAATATAACCATACGTTTACTCGGAATCGGGATTTGAGTCGTTCCGGTATACGACCCAGCCGAGTCGGGTCGTATCACGATTACGACTGGCGGCTCGAGTCGTATGACCTTGAGCGAGTCGGAGTCGGGACTCGGAATTACGATTCCCTGAAACTCTCTTATGTTTCTGATGAGTACCTACTCTTTCTTTCTTCTTTTCATAATTTTTAGTTTTCAAAAAGATTGGTTTAATTATTTAATCTTTTCTCGTTGCCTCTAATAAGATTATATCGGAGACTAGCGATAAAAGTAATACCCGGATCGATCTAATAAATATTCATAGGAACATCCTAATTTAAGGTGTCTGGATAAGGGAAGAGGAACGCCATTAGAACAAGGTGAAGCATGAATGTTAAACCTACAAATTGAGCAAAGACGCTCAATGTACGTTAAATAACGAAATTTTCTCATGTTTAGTTTTCTTCGTTTAAAATTGTCATTATAAACCGAGGTCTCTTTGTAACGGGCGTAAATCTGCATGTCTCGGACTTGTTTACGGCCAGGCTAGAAGACAACTGATATTTACGGCATTTACTACGTCTAGACTTGCAGTTAATCTTAAAGGGACGTGTAATATGTACTCGGGCCCTTATTAACTCCAGCTTGTATTGCCTGATAACAAAGTGATTTATAAATTAGGCTTAGTTCGTGTTATAATGGTTGTGTAGGCGGAATGAACGGTTGAGAGTAGAAACGGGGAATTTTTGCACTTTCAATGGTAGTTGCTTATCTTAATAGTTTTAAGCGACATGGAGACCTTCGGCTTCGGCTTCTTTCCATCATTTGCTGTGTCTAGAGGTTTTTGGCCATTTCAAAACGATTGGAAATAGTCATTAATATTTGTTCTCTACCGCTGGGTTTCCGTAAGTTTGGTCTGCGGACCCTTGGGGTTCAGCCTAGCCTAAGATTTCACGGAAAGGCAGCTGGAGAAAGGAGCTGAGAAAGGAAACGTGGAATAAAAAGCGTTTTTACGTTTATGTTACGATTTTTAGTCTTTAAAAAGATATGTTTTCCTCATTATTGTATTCTTAAAGCAGCCAGCGGGCGTTTTCAATTCCCAATTTGTGCAGGATTTTTGTTTCCTCTGATTTTAGCCATTAAACCTGCATTTTTATGGGACTTTCGGGAGTTCTCCTCGTTTTTGCACAGAGAAACTGCATTTTTATAGGATTTGTGGTCGTTTTCCTCTGATTTTAGACAGAAAAAACGCATTTTTCGGGACTTTCGGGAGTTCTCCTCGGTTTTTAGACAACGAAACTGAATTTTTAAACGATTTTTGATATTTTTCCTCTGATTTTAGACAGAAAAGCCGCATTTTTACGGGACTTTCGGGAGTTCTCCTAGGTTTTTAGACCACGTATCTGCATTTTTATAGGATTTTTGGTAGTTTAACTCTGATTTTAGACAGAAAATCCGCATTTTCGATTTCTTCACAGAGATAATGCATTTTTATAGGATTTTTGGTAGTTTTCCTTTGATTTTAGACAGAAAACACGCATTTTTACCGAACTTTCGGGAGTTCTCCTCGGTTTTCCCACAGAGAAACTGCATTTTTATAGGGTTTGGTAGTTTACCTCTGATTTTAGACAGAAAACCATAATTTTTACTAGACTTTCGGGAGGTGTCCTCGGTTTTGCAAAGAGAAACTGCATTTTTATATGATTTTTGGTAGTTTTCCTCTGATTTTAGACAGAAAACCCGCATTTTTACGGAATTTCGGAAGTTCTCCTCGGTTTTTGCACAGAGAAACTGTATTTTTATTGGAATTTTGGTAGTATTCCTCTAATTTTAGACAGAAAACCCGCATTTTTACGGGACTTTCGGGAGTTCTCCTCGGTTTTCGCACAGAGAAACTGCATTTTTATAGGAATTTTGATAGTTTTCCTCTGATTTTAGACAGAAAACCCGCATTTTTACGGAATTTCGGAAGTTCTCCTCGGTTTTTGCACAGAGAAACTGCATTTTTATTGGAATTTTGGTAGTATTCCTCTAATTTTAGACAGAAAACCCGCATTTTTACGGGACTTTCGGGAGTTCTCCTCAGTTTTCAGACAGAGCAACTGCATTTTTATAGGATTTTTGGTAGTTTTCTTCTGATTTTGACAGAAAACCCGCATTTTTACGGGACTTTCGGGAGATCTCCTCGGTTTTTGCACAGAGAAACTGCATTTTTATTGGAATTTTGGTAGTTTTCCTCTAATTTTAGACAGAAACCCGCATTTTTACGGGACTTTCGGGAGTTCTCCTCGGGTTTTGGACAGAGAAACTGCATTTTTATTGGAATTTTGGTAGTTTACCTCTGATTTTAGAAAGAAAACAATAAAACCATAATTTTTACGTAACTTTCGGGAGTTCTCTTCGGTTTTTGCTCAGAGAAACTGCATTTTTATAGGAATGTTAATTTTCTTTTAGTCAGCCGGGTGATAATTCTTTTTGGTTGCTTAGATAGTCGGGTGTTGCGGCCTCAACACTGGCCTTTTTATAGGAATTTTGATAGTTTTCCTCTGAATTTAGACAGAAAACCCGCATTTTTCCGGAACTTTGGGAGTTCTCGGTTTACGGACGGAGAACCTGCATTTTTATTGGATTTTTGGAAGTTTTTTAGATCTCGATGTTTTTGACTGGAAGAACGCTATTTCACAGTAGGCTTTCTTGTCAAAATCTGATTGAAACTTAGCGATGAATCTCAGTAAATTTCGGTTAGTGATAAATAAGGAATAGTCAAACTTCTGGTTTCATCAATTTTTGTGCCAAAAAACCCATAAAAATTAGCCACATTTATAATATAACTCTGAAAGTTCAATGATATGTGGCAATGAAGATGACAAATCTTATAATCTAGCGAATATTATGAACCCCTCAGCGCATTTAATCGACCATTAAGAAACTTGAAGCATTTGATAAGATATTAGTTGTAATTCTGAATTGTTTAAATCGATCTTCGATTATAAGGTATATTTTTCCCCTTTATCTTTATAAAAAGAGAGTAAAGAAAATGCTCTATCTCTTATCGCAGCCCGCAGAGCACGAGCTACGGGCTTTATCTTCATCTCGGCCATCTTGATCGAGCCTTTTTCCTTTCTATCTTGTTAAATCTTTTCACTTAAATAAATCGGATTAATCATAAATCATTCTCTCTCCATAAATAGGACTTATGCCAATCCATTAGAGGGCATTTCGGACTTGGAAAATCCCTTATAATTGTTTCATCAGTGTATGTTAGGTGCCTCCCCTTGAGCAATTAAAACCGAATAGATCCCATTACTTAGGAAATTGAAAACGGAAGCTCATTTACATATATGAAACGGGGTTTATGTTCTACCGTGTTCGAATTGAAAAGGAAGGGTTTATCCGACTTAATATCCTATTCGGGTTACGGTCGAAGAACAAAAAATTGTCAGAATCGTTGGGTTATTTTAAGCAATCCTGGCAGGAAGTTTTCGCTTGATCCGCCGATTTTTAGACAACGACTCTGAATTTTTAAACGATTTTTACTATTTTTCCTCTGATTTATACAGAAAAGCCGCGTTTTTACGGGACTTTCGGGAGTTCTCGGTTTTTGCTCAGAGAAACTGCATTTTTATAGGATTTTTGGTAGGTAGTTTTCCTCTGATTTTAGACAGAAATCCGCATTTTTACGGGAATTTCGGGAGTTCACCTCAGTTTTTGCACAGAGAAACTGCATTTTTATAGGATTTTTGGTAGTTATCCTCTGATTTTAGACAGAAACCCTCATTTTTACTGGAATTTCGGGAGTTCATCTCAGTTTTTGCACAGAGAAACTGCATTTTTTCAGGCTTTTTGGTAGTTTTCCTCTAATTTTAGACAGAAAATCCGCAATTTTTGGGACTTTCGGGAGTTCTCCTCGGTTTTTAGAAGAGAAACTGCATTTTTATAGAATTTTTGGTAGTTTTCCTCTAATTTTTGACAGAAAACCCGCATTTTTTTGGGACTTTTGGGAGTTCTCCTCGGTTTTTAGACAGAGAAACTGCATTTTTATAGAATTTTTGGTAGTTTTCCTCTAATTTTTGACAGAAAACCCGCATTTTTTTGGGACTTTTGGGAGTTCTCCTCGGTTTTTAGACAGAGAAACTGCATTTTTATAGAATTTTTGGTAGTTTTCCTCTAATTTTAGACAGAGAACCCGCATTTTTTGGGACTTTTGGGAGTTCTCCTCGGTTTTTAGACAGAGAAACTGCATTTTTATAGGATTTTTGGTAGTTTTCCTCTAATTTTAGACAGAAAACCCGCATTTTTTAGGGACTTTTGGGAGTTCTCCTCGGTTTTTAGACAGAGAAACTGCATTTTTATAGGATTTTAGGTAGTTTTCTTCTGATTTTAGACAGAAAACCCGCATTTTTACTGGACTTTGGGGAGTTCTTCTCTTCGGTTATTAGACAACGACACTGCATTTTTGTAGGATTTTTGGTAGTTTTTCTCTAATTTTAGACAGAAATCCCGCATTTTTTGGGACTTTCGGAAGTTCTCCTCGGTTTTTAGACAGAGAAACTGTATTTTTATAGGATTTTCGGTAGTTTTCTTCTGATTTTAGACAGAAAACCCGCATTTTTACTAGACTGTCGGGAGTTCTCCTTGGTTTTTGCCAATTTTGTTTTTTTTTTTAATTTTTCAAAGACAACTTATTGTAATTCCCTCCCATATTTTGTTTTGGGAGGGGGTGTTCCTGATTCCTTAAAGAACGAACACCTACCAAGCAGAACTTCACTTTTACGCTATGATTCTTCCGTCCTATAAAAACATATTTCCCACGTTCAACAACAATCTCACGACGCGTTTCGGCTTAAAAAGCCTCATCAGGTGAGCTATTTCCTCTATCACAATTTCTATCTTTTCACTGTGCCACTATCTCCGAGAGATTTAGTGTATACAGCGGAAAGCCGGAAACAGTCTCCCTAAAGCTCACCACTAAATATCCCGCTGTATCCACTAAATCTCTGGGAGATAGGGGCACAGTAAAAGATAGGGATTGTGATAGAGAGAATAGCTCACCTGACGAGGCTTTTTAAGCCGAAACGCGTCGTGAGATACCCGTTATCACAGTCATTTCTTCCTCCCCTTGCGGAATACACACGCAATTAAAATGTAAAATTAATTTGAGTCTTTTTCTTTTTTTGAATTAAAAAATTGTCCTACCCTCATGGGAGCTTAAATTTTTATCCAAAGTTAAAGTAAGGAATTTTCATGAAATATACTCTACGTTGATAAAGAAGAAAAAAACTCAGTTTTAATCCCGGAAAGTTTTTGAGGGAGGACAAGCCTAAAAAATTCCAGCGGCTAATAGATAAAGTTTTTTTTCCTCCCTTTACTCGCCTCCGCGATATCTCAGGTCGTCAGATAGAAGAAAATTGTGGGCTTAGAAAAGTTGCACTCGACGTCCCTTTACCTTTTCGACCCTCCCGCCACAACACGTTTTTCCCATCTATCTCTTCTCAACGACGTCAGCATCGTTATTTTCCCTGTCGTTATAAAACCCTTGTTTAGTATATATTTTCATCTTTATAAATATCAGCTTACAAATAAACAAGTTATTTATTTAAACATTCTTTTGTGGTTTTTAAATATTTTATCATAATGAAAGAACATATTCGCTAAGTGCATCGTGTGCTTCGAACTTACCTTTTCAACGGGATTTCTTTGTCGCTTTTCATAAACTTGAGACGTTTTCCGAGAAAATTCCATCCTTAAAAGTCACCCACGTCGGTATTTTACTCGGCGAAAACGGAGACGTCCTTTTGTCGAGGAATTCCTTCTTTTCAAAGAGGGCTTATTGATTCAAGAATAATAATTACAATTTAATGAATCATTTAGGCGGGCGAAAGTTCCGAGCTCTGAAAGATTAGGATCGTCGGAAATTACACTGTCTGAAGTACTCGGAGACGTTAAATATTTAGAAATGATACGATATGAAACATTTCACCGGGTAAATAATGAGAAACTTTTAATCGATAATGTCTCGATTCCTTTAAATTAATACTGAAATCTTCTCAAGCAGAAAACTACAAGTTTCTCGAAGAGTTTTTCTTCGCAGTTTTATTTCTATTAACCCTCCAATGTTGGTCGCCTGATTTTTTCTATTAGGTGTACAAAATGAAACTCGGCTAAAATCTACAAAATTCAAATTTACCCTGCGGCTGAGTTTCATTTTGTACACCTAATAAATGAAAATTGTAGGAAATTTAATTCTCTATAAATTTGTACTTAATTATTTTTTTCTAGGATGCACCATTTTCGGAAAATAATTTTTTTTAAATAAATTTATCTTGAAAACAGTGCGTCCTAGAGAAAAATTAATAGAATAAAAATTAAAGAGAATTGAATTTCCAACAGATTTTATTTAGTGCATTTTTTCAATATCTGTTACGGTTTACGATTTACAAGCCTTTAAAAATTAACCTTCTTAATGGTTATACTTCAATAACCTTCTTACACGGAGAAGGTCAACTTTTGATGGACTTTAACGCCTAAAATGTTTAAAATTTTGAAAAAATGAACAACTAGGTGTACAAAATAAAACTCGGCTAAAATCTACGAAATTCAAATTTACCCTGTGGCTGAGTTTCATTTTGTACACCTAATAAATAAAAATTGTAGGAAATTTAATTCTCTATAAATTTGTACTTAATTATTTTTTCTAGTATGCGCCATTTTCGGAAAATAATTTTTTTAAAAATAAATTTATCTTGAAAACAGTGCGTCCTAGAGAAAAAATGAATAGAATAAAAATTAAAGATAATTAAATTTCCAACAGATTTTATTTAGTACATTTTTTCAATATCTGTAACGGTTTACGATTTACAAGCCTTTAAAAATTAACCTTCTTATTGGTTATACTTCAATAACCTTCTTACACGGAGAAGGCAACTTTTGATGGACTTTAACGCCTAAAATGTTAAAAATTTTGAAAAAATGAACTACTAGGTGTACAAAATGAAACTCGGCTAAAATCTACAAAATTCAAATTTACCCTGTGGCTGAGTTTCATTTTGTACACCTAATACTTTTAAAAAATTTCGAAAAAAATGAACTTAGATAAAATTTTGGAAAAAAAAGCCCAAATTAAAAAAAAACTCGGAAAATTGTACAAAAAAAAGTGGAAAAATTTTCGAAAAAAAAAAAAACTTTCCCCTCCGTTATACTTCCGCTCCCTTATACTTACCCCTCCATTATACTCCGCCTCCCTTATACTTCCCCCTCCGTTATACTTCCCCTCCGTCACGCTTCCCCCTCCGTTATACTTCCCCCTCCTATATTTTTACTTCTCTTTAAGGAAGTTTTGTTGGAAGCTTTTCAAACAAGTACATTATAGCGTTTTACGTCGTAGATTTTAAACATTTTAAATAAATTATTGCCTCTTCATATTTAACGAACATCCTACCGTTAAAAGGAACTTTTTAAGCTCAAATTGAATTTTATAATCGTTAAACTTTTTACTCTCCATAATTTAAATAATAGACTCGTTGTACACCCATTAAGATTGAGTGAACAAACCAGGAAACAAAAGAAGGCTTTAGCCGGTGGACATTTATTAAATCGAAAGCGGTTTTAAAGGATTAAAGTTAATATTGTTTCCCTTTTTTTAAAATGAAAGAAGAAAAAAAATCTTTCGGAGGGCCCAAATATCACTGGTTTTCATAGCCTGGGAAGGATTAGTGTCGGCTTTTATTAACCCCGGTGGTCTTTAGAGTGCCAAAGGGAAAAAACCACATGGGACTAACTGAATTAGAACCTGCATAATCAGCGGAGGCAGGTCTCCAGAAAGCTTGTGAATTACAACAAGCGTACATCATGACCGTTTTATTCAACCCCGAGGCGTTTTATTTACGATATGGAAAAAGAATCACCCTATTTATGAATTATTCAGGTACATAATAAGAGGTTAATTCTATAAACGTTGACTATTGATTGTTCTCTGGGGAGTTTAAAGATTTACGGCACATTTGTATCGGATATTCCCTTTTGTTGCGTAATTGCACAACAACGAGGTCACCTCTATAATTTATAATTCAAAAAAATATGATCACAAAAAGTTTAAGCAAATAGTTTAAAAAGGAAAAGTTTTTAAAATGGAGTCTGAAATTCCCTTAAAAAGTGTCCTTCAATCCGAATTTTAATCAACACTTTATTTTAAAATCGCATGAGTCTTCAGCGATTGTATCGTTCCGTTGGACCGCACACGGAGGTGGACGGCAGGCAATCAGTTTAGATAATCCGAAATAATTCAACCGAGTGCGTACCTCTAAATTGGCGCGATTGTAATGATCACGTGAGAGGTCAGCGAAATAAATCGCATCGACCGTATCTCGCAAGAAAGCTCGTGTGGAGAGGAAATGAAGTACTGGTCTGAAGAGCTTCCTACGAAAACTTCCTTAAAGAGAAGTATCAATATAGGAGGGGGAAGTAAAACGGAGGGGACGTACAACGGAGAGGGAAGTACATGGGAGGGGAAGTATAACGGAGGGGGAAGTATAAGGGAACGAAAGTATAACGAACGGAGGGAAAGTATAAAGGGGCGGGAAGTATAAGGGAGGGGAAGTATGAGGAAGGGGAAGTATAAGAGAGGGAAGTTTGTTTTTTTTTCAATTTTCCGGTTTTTTTTCAAAAAATTTTTCTGGTTTTTTTTCAAAAAATTTTCCGGGTTTTTTTTGAAAAATTTCCCGGGTTTTCTTTTTTAAATTTGCGCTTTTTTTTCTGAAAATTTTTTTAAGTTCTTTTTTTTTTCGATAATTTTTTTAAGTGTCAAGGTAGAAATAATGGGCTTTTTGGCCTAGGGAAGTGCCTCTCGTAACGGGTAGAAGTATGAAATTTCTCCCTACTAAAAAAAAATTAATAATTAAAAAGTGGCAATTTTTTTAAACCAAAAATTCGTAAAAAATATAAGGAGTAATTGGTGGAAATTTGGTGAAAATCGGATTAACGGTTCGGCTGCAGCGAATTTTTTAAAATTTCAAACAGACATATCTCCGCCATTTTTTCGAAATTCAAAAATCGCAGACGACAATTTCTTGTTCTGGAAAAAATGCTACGGACGGCCGGCCGGCACCACAGACAAAGTTGAGATCGGTATCGATCCGTAAGCGAACTCATCCTCCGGGGTCTGGAAGACCCTTCCCCAAAAACCTGACGTGGAGGGTATCACAATAACTTCTTTAAGGAAGTTAAAAATCAAACGAGCTCTCTTTGCGAGAGGAAAAAAATTAACCCCCTGTGTTATCAAATTAGTTTGCTTTAGGCAAATCTTAAAAATTGATTTTTGAAAAAAGGCGGTAACTAAGAATACACGCATGCGCGTTGTTCTGGTATCGTAAACTCGCTGTTAAAATGAAAAACTGCTGCCTTTCAATGTTTTTTTTTTTACACTTGTGAAGGCCTTTCTGCAAAATAGATCCTTGTGGTAATGACTAGTGGAATCTACCTCAACGGTAAACCACCGATCCTCTTCACACGCTTTTTGAACTTTTTAAAAAATTTCTGACCGCATCAAAGTTAATTAATTTAATTGAAGTTTGTAATTACTGAGTTAATAAAATGTTAATTAAACCTGCACTGTCAGGCCTCTTTGTAAGCTTACAACGTAATTGCTCTCGACTTGCGTTTTATTGGTTTCTCCGTTCAAAATTAACTCTTTTTTTTTTTCCTCCACTCCCCACTGACTGATGAGGTTTTAAAAGTTTTCAACCCACAAATCATATCGATATTATAAATCGATTGTTTCTTCCGCATCGACTTTTCTCACGTTCAAATAAATTATTCCTTTTTTTTTGTTGAAATCTCGATGGTGGTTTTAGAAGGGAAAATCAAATGTATCAATGAATAATGTACTAGTGGACTCGGTGATATTGGCATCCTTATATAAAAGTAGGGAAACTTGATATTCTGGGTCTTCTCATCCAACGAATATCGTGCTCTCCGGGTTATACATTTACCTAAGCTTCTAACCCTAAGACCTTCCTTTACCTTTTTTCCTTTCATATCCTTCTCAATCACCACAGAGTTCCTACTATGAAAATATATTTTATAAAAAACTAAAATTAGAATAGTTTCTGATTTTAGAAAATTGGCTTTTTTGAATGACGATAGTAAAGCTCATTAACGTTTTTCTGAACTTTTTAGATCTTTAAGAATTTTCGGCCGAATTGTGCAAAATTGTGCAATTGCATTTTTGCCCTAATTTGATGGACCGACTATTTGATTTAAGGTGCGTGGGTAGCTTGTGAGCTCCGCCTCCAGAAAAAAAAAATGTTTCCCCACCTTGGCGTGGCAATTTTCATCCAATTTTCACCAAATCTTTCTTGAAGGGGAAGGAAATCCTTCCTACATACATTCTTACGTTAAGCCGAAAAAAAATCATTAAAAATCCATTTTTCGACGTACTCCAACGCCATTTTTTACTTCCTTTAAGAAGTTATTGTGATACCCTCCACGTCGGGTTTTTGGGGAGGGTAAATTCGAATATGGATCTACACCGATCACAACATTGTCTGTGGTGCTGGCCGGCCGGCCGTCCGTCCGTAGCATTTTTTTCCGGAACACTTTACGGCCACAGTTTTCATCCGATTTTCACCAAATTTTCACACAAATTTCTTTAGCCGGTGAAGAAGAATGTAACGATGGCGATTTTAGAATTTCGAAAAAATGGCGGAGATATGTCTGTTTGAAATTTAAAAAAATTCGCTGCGGCCGAACCGTTGGTCCGATTTTCACCAAATTTTCACCAATTACTCCTTATATTTTTTACGAATTTTTGGTGTAAAAAAATTGTCACTCTTTAATTATTAATTTTTTTAGTAGGTAGAAATGTCATACTTCTACCCATTACGAGAGGCACATCCCTAGGCCAAAGAGCCCAGTATTTCTACCATGACACAAAAATTTTCGAAAAGAAGAACTTACAAAATTTTGAAAAAAACCGCAAATTTAAAAAAAATCCGGAAAATTTAAAAAAAAAAAAATTGGAAAATTTGTTGACAAAAAACAACTTTTAAAATTTTTCGAAAAAACAAACTTCCTCCTCCGTTGTATATCCCCCTCTGTTATACTTCCCCTGACTTATACTCCCCCTCTGTTATATTTCCCCTCCCATATACTTCCCTCTCCCTTGCGCCTCCCCTCCTTTATACTTCCCCCTCCTATATAGTTTCTTCTCTTTAAGGAAGTTTTCGTTGGAAGCTCTTCAAACAAGTATTTTCTATATTCTTTAACTTAATAATAATGAACCTAAAATATTTTAATGATAGTTCTTAACAATTTTAATTTATTTTAGAAGTTATAAAATTTTACTGTGTTTTCCCTTTGATTTAATACTTTCAAGTTTTTAAATCTTTTTTTGTGTAATATTCATAAAGCTTAATTAGAATTTTGGGTTTGTTTTTTTAATGATAGAAGTTGAGAATTAATTAAACTTTTTAGTCTAAAGTGTTTTTTTGGACTAAAAATAATAATTCAAACTCCTTGTTATACAAGAGAAAAACAAAATTGGCCTTTTCTGAGGGTGAAAATTCACTTTAATGACGAGACAAAGGGCTAATTAGCAATCCATTATACATGCTTAGGTGTGAAGTTTTGATGTAAGCGGAGGCCTTTTCCAGAAATGGGATTATCTCAAGAAAATGTCGTTTTAACAGTCTCTTTTCTTAGGGGCAAAATCATATTTGAGACAATTTCCCATTAATATTTCATACTCCGTATTTAAACCGCCTCGGGGATGAATTTGAAATGTCGTCAAGGGGTCAGAATGTTGATAAAGTCAAAACCCCCTTTTCCCGTCCGCCTTTACCGCAAATTATATAAACACCATTACAGGGAGCCTTGTTGATGGAATTAGGATATTTGCGGGGCTTAGAACGCTGATGAGTTTTCCCGAATAAAATCGAATCCACCATTCCACAAATCTTAACAGCTTTAAATTTTAATTAATCTGTCTTCCTAGGTATGTACGCAAAATCTGCCAATTTTGATCAGATTATCTCCAATCTTTTTTTTTATCATCTCGTTTAAATGTTTTGTTTTCCTAAATGTTTAAATCTTGACTTAAGCGCAATAAGGCGAAACCCCCCTCCTGGGGCTCAACATTGGGAATAAATTTTTGTTTTTTTAAGGCGTTTTTGATTTTGTTCAAAAGTTTTCTGCCTCTTTTCTAACCTGACAGGCTGGAAGACATATTAGCCCGGGGGCGCACAATGTGCGGGACAGCCAGGTTTACGTGGATGACGAATTTATTTTAAAATTTACAATAAATTAATATAGGTTTTTTACGTTATCTAGGAACGCGGTAGCGTTCCGCCCCGCCAAGCAACACCCAGTCCGAAGACGTCAGAAAACGGTACCTACCAAGTGTATGTTTACTGGACGTCACGATTTGCGTTTTCAGGTATCTGGATCTCGGCTCCCTGTGGACCGATCGACTTGAAATTTGCTACAGATTTACTTTGATATGATATGAGTAAACGCTGAAAATTTCAAGTCGATCGGTCCACAGGGAGCCGAGATATAAAAGTCTGAAAACCCGGTTTTTCGCCTTTACCGTGTTCTTCTTCTTATTCAGCTAGACAAGGCTACAGCCTCTCCTAGCGCACCGATTGACTTGAAATTTTGCACAGAGCTTCCTTTCAACTTGAGCCAGTGCCTTTTGAAAGATTTACCCCGAAATCTTAACTTAAAAAAAAGTTAGGAACAAAAAACTGAAATTTTAGGGTAATTTTAGCCACTTTAACGGGTACACAGCCTGGAGACAAGACCAATCGACTTGAAATTGTGCACAGAGCTTCCTTCTGAGTTTAGCAATGAGGACGAGTATAGTAATGAGGACGGATTTCGGAAATGGGTCATCCAGACCCCTCAGGGTCAATTTGACCAGTGATCATTGTCTGTGGCGCCGGCTGTACACCCGATTTACACCATAAGGTCGAATTTCGGAAATGGGTCTTCCAGACCCCTTGGGGTCAATTTGACCAGTGATCATTTTTCGATCGTCAGTTAGTCTGAGGCGCCTTCTGTACATCCGATTTACACCAGAGGTCGGATTTCGGAAATGGGTCTTCCTGATTTAAACTACAAAAAGATATGATATCCCCACAAAAAACACCCCGTGTAAAAAACACCCCGCCTCGCAAAAATCCTTTTACATCAGCCGGAAAAAGTTGTGATATCAATTTCCCCGCCCTCAAATGAGCGAGAAGAGTCGATACGCCCGAGTGGTAGGTACGATGATGTGAGAAGCATGATGCCCGTGCTCCCGTTTTCAATGCTCCCCTTGGCGGCATCGCGAAATGTTTGTTTACAGGGACGTAGTTAAGACGTGCTGTGCGTTCTTCGGGAAAAATCGTTATGATTCAAACACTCAGACATACGTAGATGAAGGCGTAGTGTCATGTGTGAGTACGGGGGGGGGGGTATGTGTATGTATGTGTATGGGGTGTATACTAGTGATTAGTTAGGAACTCAGTGATAACACAGTAATTCTTAAGCGTTTCAGGACGTTCCAGGGCTTGATAAATAACGGCAATCACTGATACAAAGCATTTCGCGATGCCGCCAAGGGGAGCATTGAAAACGGGAGCACGGGCATCATGCTTCTCACATCATCGTACCTACCGCTCGGGCGTATCGACTCTTCTCGCTCATTTGAGGGCGGGGAAGTTGATATCACAACTTTTTCCGGCTGATGTAAAAGGATTTTTGCGAGGCGGGGTGTTTTTTACACGGGGTGTTTTTTGTGGGGATTCAAGGTTATTCACCGGCACAGTGGAAAGTACTGGTTTGAAGAGCTTCCAACGAAAACTTCCTTAAAGAGAAGTAAATATAGGAGGGGGAAGTATAACGGAGGGGGAAGTATAAGAGAACGAAAGTATAACGAAGGGGGAAGTATAGCGAAGGGGGAAGTTTTTTTGTTTTTTTTCGAAAACTTTTCCGGGTTGTCTTTTTTAAAGCGCTTTTTTTTCTGAAAATTTTTCTAAGTTCTTTTTTTTTCGAAATTTTTTTAAGTGTCAAGGTAGAAATAATGGGCTCTTTGGCCTAGGGATGTTCCTCTCGTAATGGGTAGAAGTATGAAATTTCTCCCTACTAAAAAAAAATAATAATTAGAAAGTGGCAATTTTTTTACACCAAAGGCTCGCAATGCTTTTGCCTCGTGCTCGAAAGAACGAGAACCGACGGATCGTAAGGGCCTAGCGTTGCTGCGCTTGCTTCTTCATGTTTCTTCCATTTTGCATTACATATTAGCTTTGGAAGCTGGTTTGGAACTCCTGAAGCATGCGCAGAAGGATTTGGACGTCAAATTTGACGTCGTTCGTCCGTCAAATCTGAAGTCATCTGAAGTCTAATATGACGTGCAAATCCTTCTGCGCATGCTCCAGGAGTTACAAACCAGTTTTAAACTTTATGTATTATTTTTTTATTAAAAACCTACTTAAGCATATGAACAATATGTTCTGAAGGTTGGCTTCTTGGCACATTTATAAAGAGCTTTGGAGTTTTACGAGTCGCTTCGCTACTCCCGAAAGATTGGACAATCGGTAAAAAAATTTCTGACAGATGAGATATGTGAGCGCGAAAGGGAGGAACAGCTGCGAGTATATTCCGAGGGGCGGGAGACGCCTCGAGAACTTTCCCACCCCCCGTGAGGTGTTCATCGTAAAACGATCCCCTTTTTTTAGAAACAATTCCATCTTGAAGTTTCTCATATTCAAAAGTGTTGACTTGTCACTTTTCTACTAACCCCCTATGAATCAAAAATTTTCTTACATTTTTATTTTTCTTTTGTTTTAGGTGGAGGAAATGGGAGTGGGAAAAGTGCGACGGATAGTTTGGTGAAAAATGTTGGCCCTGATATTCACCTTGGTTTTATTCGGCGGTTCTGCGTTTTCGGAAGAGGTTTGCGGTGGGACGTTGACGGATGGAAAAGGGGTCATTCAGACCCCCGGGTTTCCGGGACCTTTTCGCGTCCCGATATCGTGCACGTGGGTTATCGACTCTTCGACTCAGTCGAGCCCGTCGTCGATCGTCGTCTACCTCACTCAACTCTACGTCTCTTCCGGCGTCACGTTTACGGAATACAGCTACTACGAGCCCCTCTCGCAATTTCAACTTGAGCCGAAGCTTATTTTCGAAGTGAACGAACAAAACGTCATAGCAACCAATTGGATCTATACGAGAAATCAGTATTTAGTCATCGATTTCAATCTCGATCAACTTGAAGGGAACCACCTGAGAGTTTTAGACGACCTTTTAGACGTCTACGGTTTCAACATCACCTACGAAATGGTCCCTGACGACGAAGCCATCCCTCCCAACCGAAATGACTCCTGCTCGGTCGTCGAATGCTCTCTCGCTGGAAACTGTTTCGCCAGCAGCGACTTTGCGTAAGTTTAAATTATCTTTAACTATTTTAAAACATTCTTAACTCTTTCACCCAAGTTTCACCAATTACTTCTAATATTTTTTTTAAGAATTTTTGGTGTAAAAAAAATTGGCATTTTTTTTTCATTAATTATCATTTTATTTAGTAGGGAAAAATTCCATACTTCCACGCCTAACCAGAGGGACCTCTTTTGGGCAAAAATCCCATTATTTCTACCTTGATACTTAAGCAATTTTTGGAAAAAAAGCGCAAATTTAAAAAAGAAAACGTAGAAAATTAAAAAAAAAAAAAAAAAAAAAAAAAAAAAAAAAAAAAATTAAAAAATTCGAGAAAAACTTCCCCCTCCATTTTACTTCCCCCATCCTTATACTTCCCCTCCTATATTTGTACTTCTCTTTAAGGAAGTTTTCGTTGGAAGCTCTTCAAACAAGTACTTTTCCTAGGACCCCACTTAAGCATTTCCAACTTCAGCACCAAGGAGAAGGACGTACGGCTGCTCCTACTGATGACAAATC
Source organism: Orius insidiosus (assembly GCA_014119065.1). Taxonomy (NCBI): domain Eukaryota; kingdom Metazoa; phylum Arthropoda; class Insecta; order Hemiptera; family Anthocoridae; genus Orius; species Orius insidiosus. The sequence goes on from JACGAQ010000141.1 coordinate 193,442, forward strand.
AGGTTTTTCAGCAGATTGTGGCAATGTAAACATAAAACATTTAAAAAAGTTGAAATCCCTTCTTTTTAATTCAATTGATCCTACTTTGGAATTCACCTCGAATCCTGATCGACACAAAAAAAGGATTTTACCTGTGGGACTTTATTTGTACTGTTTTCCCTTGATTGTTGTCAGAATTTCCGGACATTCGGTTTGAAAAAAAGGCTCTTCCTTGTCAGGGTAAACTCGGACTAAAACCACCATTAGTCAACCTCGAGGGTTAGGCAGCGATTTAAAAAAAAAGATCGATTTATCCCGGTCCTTAATAAATTTCCCTTTTCCTGCACACTTTTTACCATGTTACTTCTCGTTTCCGATATACATCCGCGTATTCTCGAATTGGGAAAAGCGTGAAAAATACCGAGTGTGAGAACGAAGCAATATTTCACACACGAATATTTCAGTCGATGACTGAGGGGAAGTTATAGGTCACCCGTGGGAATAGCTTCCCCGAAACGGGATAAAAAAAACACATGGTACGCTTCATTCACCCTGGGAGCTGTGAACAGCTCAATTTGCCTTTTTTATTTGATTTTTTTTTCATCGCTAGTGGTATTGTTTCCGATTCCGAAAAAAAAAAGATTAAAGAAGATTTGTGTCGATGCAGAAACTCGAGTCACAATAAAAACGAAACTTGGTCGTTTTTAGAAGATCGAACTTTCCTTCTGTAACGTAAGCTGGTTGCCCCTTTTGTTCCTTTTACTGACCAAGCAGAATATCACGCTCTATTGACTTTTTGTCAGAAATTAATCCAAAAAACGCAACCATCTTCTTCATTTTTTTATGCGTAAAATAAAAGCTTAACGTCGGAAGCTTGTTTGTATTCAACTGTCGTCTCTGCTGGTTGATTACCCTTGCTCTTCCAGGAGCTTTAGGCTTTTCTCATCACAACTTTCTCCTAACCTTAGTTTGATTAAAGAAGAAAAACTAATCTTAAGTTTATCATCAGTAAAACAATGTTCATTTTACAAAATAGTATTCTTTAAAGAACTTATTACACCGAAAAATTTTTTCTCCACATAAAAAAATTATCTGCAGATGTTTAGCATAAAATTTACGATCACAAATAGCTTCGTGAAAGATTATAAATTTTTTGGCGGAGTCATTTATAGATTAAAAAAAGCGTTATCTAGTTTATCTCAACTGGGAGGCCGGTTATTTATGTTTAAACGCGCCTTTTTTTTTAATCCGTAACGAAAAACCACGTTGTTCGGATTAGAGGACAGCGGCGACTTTTTAATCAGATCTAGTCAGATTGATCGTCGAGTTCGAAATTTTTTATACAGACATGCGTAGTACAAAAAAAAGTAGGTACTGGTTTGAAGAGCTTTCAACGAAAACTTCCTTAAAGAGAAGTATCTACAGGCAAGGGCGCCGGCAGGATTTTATTCAGGGGGGTGCAGAAAGATTGTTTCCACCGAGACAACAGTTTATTTGATAAATAATATAAGTCTAAATAAAAAATATTGTTACGAATCTAGAAAGATCTCGAAAACTCGACCAGGAAGTGACAACGTCACGTTATTTCTTCGAAAGAAATGATAAAGTCTAAACTGATACTTTCAGCCAGGGGGGTGCATGTGCACCTCCTTGCACCCCCCTCCCGGCGCCCATGTCTACAGGGTGTCCGGAAACACATGGCAAGCGTCTGGAAGAGCGTTAAAAAGTGGTTTTACGAAAAAAAGTTAAATGTAAACCCCCCTTAATTTAAATCAAAAAATTTGATGGTGTAGTTTAAAATCCGCCTGGATATACAGGGTGTCCCAGACACAACCTAACTTCGTTATTTCAAATGAGAACCCCTATTTTTTATTTCAGATTCGTCATCTACGCAAAATTTCAAGTGGATTTGAGTACTCATATGACGATTTTGGACAACTTTTAAAAAATGTCAAAATTTAGCGTTTTTTGCGCTAAAATCCGTTAAAATTGACCTAGGAGACTCGTTTTTTTTTAATTCCACTTATTTTTTCCCGAAGAATCCAACTGTCTCAAATTTGAGCATCTTCGCATTCTGCATCACGAGATTTCGTCGCTAATGGCCTTTTTTCAAGTTTGACTCCAAATTCCATACTTCAAAAATGGAAATTAGCGATTTGATGACGGAATTTTAATTTTGATGCATAAACACAAAAGACGCTGTAGCTCTTTCAAAATTTGTGGTCCGAAAGAAAAATTCCTTTCAACAAGTGCTAATTTTCATTTCTGAACTAAAAATTTGGGTTCTAACTTGAAAAAAGGCCATTAGCGACGAAATCTCGTGATGCAGAATGCGAAGATGCTCAAATTTGAGACAGTTGGATTCTTCGGGAAAAAATAAGTGGAATTAAAAAAAAACGAGTCTCCTAGGTCAATTTTAACGGATTTTAGCGCAAAAAACGCTAAATTTTGACATTTTTTAAAAGTTGTCCAAAATTGTCATATGAGTACTCAAATCTACTTGAAATTTTGCGTAGATTACGAATCTGAAATAAAAAATAGGGGTTCTCATTTGAAATAACGAAGTTAGGTTGTGTCTGGGACACCCTGTATATCCAGGCGGATTTTAAACTACACCATCAAATTCTTTGATTTAAATTAAGGGGGGTTTACATTTAACTTTTTTTCGTAAAACCACTTTTTAACGCTCTTCCAGACGCTTGCCATGTGTTTCCGGACACCCTGTATAGGATGGGGAAGTATAACGGATGGGACGTAAAACGGAGGGGGAAGTATAACGGAGTGGGAAGTATAACGGAATGGGAAGTATATGGGAGGGGAAGTATAACGGAGGGAGAAGTATATGGGGGGAAGTATAACAGAGGGAGGGAGAAGTATAACGGAGGGGGAAGTATAAGTGAGGGGAAGTATATGGGAGGGGGAAGTTTAAGTGAGGGGTAGTAAAACAGGGGGTTAGTATAACGGAGGGGGAAGTATAAGGGAACGAAAGTATAACGGAAGGGGATAAGGGAGGAAAGAAGAAGGAAAAGTCCTTCTTTTTTGTGAACCATCCTCTATAAAGTTACATACCTACGGAGTTAAGCCAGAACTCGTTAATGCCAAAGCTCTCCGGCCAATTTTCTGGCCTAGAAACGCCCGTTTTTTCGGGTATTCGCGTGTAAAAGACCTCTTATAACCGTGTTTTGAATATTTTTCCTCGATATTGTGTTGTTCAAACACACATTTTATAGAGTTTTTGAGCGTTTGACATCTTTTTGACTGATTTTCCGTCGATTTTTTGGAGGACTTTTTTTAGAGTCTTTGGCCAAAAACCCTTATATGAGCCAATGCTTCTTGTTTTCATAGCGTCCCTCTTTAAACTGTCGGCTCTTGCTCACTTGCGTTAAGTCCATCGGTGGTTGGTCTTTTGTGGACGACTCGAAGGAATCGGCCTCTTCCTCGCCATTGGTGCTTATCCTTCACGCTTCTTCCGAAATGCCAAAATTTTGAGTGCTTCTTTTAATTTGGCTCAGGTCGCATATGGAATCTTAAGAAGTAATCGAACAATCATCCGGTTGACTAAAGTTGGCGTTAAAATTAGCAAAATGCATATTCGCCCGAAACTATTAAGATCGTAATTTTTTATGTTAAAACGATTAAAACGTTTCTGATTAGGCAAGGGTTTCGTTTTTGTCTCTCTCGGGTTTTAGCACGGGGTGCAAAACACGTTCCCGCCCTTTTTTAGGTGGCGTATCTGTGGTTTCAGCCGTGTTTTGCTTCGTAAGATATTTTCAGGGACAAAAGAGCGAATTATCGCCTTTAATCCGACACTTTTTTTCCCGCCCGGCCTCTTTGTTTAACTCGGATCAATCAGACGTTTTTTGAAGGTGTTTAATTACCTCAGATATATCATTTGTACCAAGTATGAAAAAGGAGGAAATCTGATCCCTTTAAACCTAAAGGTCATACGGGTGAAATTTCATCTCGTCCTCTATTGAAATGCCTTCGTTTGTGTTCGATGCTTTCGATTCGAATGGGCAGGTAATTACTCGGAGACCCCCACCCAAGATCACATACCCACAAGGGTTTGAAAACAGAAACTAATCAATTTCAATAGTCATTCTCAAAGGGGATGATTTTCTCAAAAGGAAAACGCACTTATCGCCTAATTAAACCCGACGTATTGATTCCAGAGAGGACGAACCTAAAAGGGCCTTTTTATGCTTTCATTTCACTCTTTTAAGATGTATTTTCACCCGTCTAACATTCAAGAAAACGGGATAAATGGACAGCTGCGTGGGAGTAGCTTGGAAAAAGTACTAATTTGAAGAGCTTCCAACGAAAACTTCCTTAATGAGAAGGAACAATATAGGAGGGGGAAGTATAAAGGAGAAGGTTAAAGGTGGGCGAAGTACAAAAGGAGAAGAATAATTTCAAGCATTTGGACAAATTTTTATGTTTATTTTCAATGTTATTTTTCCTTTTTTTAAATATCATGGCAGAAATATTGGGCTTTCTGCCCAAGGGATGCCTCTCTCGCAAAGGGTGGAATGTATAAAAGTACTGGTTTGAAGAGCTTCCAACGAAAACTTCTTTAAAGAGAAGTATCTATATAGGAGGGGGAAGTATAACGGAGGGGACGTAAAACGTAGGGGGAAGTATAACGGAGTGGAAGTATATGGGGGGGAAGTATAACGGAGGAAGAAGTATAAGGGAACGAAAATGTAACGGAAGGGGATGTATAATGGAGGGAATGTATAAAGAAGAATTTTCAAAGTTTGTTTTTTCGAAAAATTTTCTAAGTTTATTTGAAAAATTGTCCGAGTTTTGTTTTTTCCCAAAAATTTTCCGAGTTTTTTTTGTCAAAAAAATTTTTTATTTTTTTTCGAAAAATTTTCCGGGTTTTCCTTTTCATTTTTTTTTAACGGAGGGGAAGAATAAGGAAGGGGAAGTTTTTTTGTTTTCAAAAAATTTTCCTAGTTTTTTTTTCGAAAAATTTTCCGGATTATTTTTTTCTTTTCTTCGAAAAATTTCGAAGTTTTTTTATTAAAAAATTTTTTTTAAGTTCTTTTTTTCGAAAATTTTTTAAGTGTCAAGGTAGAAATAATGGGCTCTTTGGCCTAGGGATGTGCCTCTCGTAATGGGTAGAAGTATGAAATTTCTCCCCTTCGCGGTTGAAAACTGTGGCCGTAAAGTGTTCCGGAAAAAAATGCTACGACCGGCCGGAACCACAGACAAAGTTGAGATCGGTAAAGATCAATATTCGATTTGACCCTCCGGGGTCTGGAAGACCCTTCCCCAAAAACCCGACGTCGAGGGTATCGCAATAACTTTTTTAAGGAAGCTAATTAGTAATCTGGAGCTGCCCCGACGGGAACTTTCTTAAGCCTCTCCACACCAAAAACCGCCAAAAATCCCATACGTTTTATTTGATTTTATTTTCATTGTATGGCGTTTTCAATCCAATTTAAACTTTTTCTCCGTTTCTCTCTTTCTATATTTTTTAATCGGGTAAAACGCAGGTACGTCCAATATACTCAGGAGCTTTTAAGGCCCTCTAGATATATTGGTCCAGCCCCGTTATATTGTTCGTATCGTCTCACGGGATCTGCTCACCTCCTTTTCTATTTCTTACCGAGACGATATCTAGACCGAAATCTCAGAAGAGACATCAATCGAGTGCCCTCACCAAGAATTGAAACATTTTTATTGAAGAAATTTTCTGGAGTGTAATCATTTTTAAATAAATGTTGTAAAGGGAGGAATTTGGTCAAAAAGGGAAAGTACTAATTGTGAAATAAAGGGAGTTTTCCCTCCTGGGTTCGTCCACCACTTTATACGCTCGGCTTCACTAAACGGTTTTAATCTTCCGGAAACACGCTCGGCTATCTCAAATTCCAACTAAGAAAAGATCAACCGTACTTTTTTTTTAATTTCTAAAAATGAGCTTTCCCTTTGTTTTAAAATACAGGGTGAAACTTACTAATGTCGTGGGAAATCGAAAACGAATCAAAATGGAGAAAAGTACTAGTTTTAAGAGCTTCCAACGAAAACTTCCTTAAAGAGAAATAACAATATAGGAGGGGAACGTATAAGGGAGGGGAAGTATAGCAGAGGGGGAAGTATAACGGAGGGTAAAGTTTTTATTTTTCAAAAAATATCCGAAGGTTTTTTTTTTTTCGAAAAATTTTCTAAGTTTTCTTTTTAAATTTGCGCTTTGTTTTTTTTTTCCAAAATTTTTTGAAGTATCAAGGTGGAAATCATGGGATTTTTGCCCGACGGAGGTCCCTCCCATAACGGGTGGAAGTATGAAATTTCTCCCTACTAAAATGATAATTAATGTAGAAAAATTATAATTTTTTTTACACCGAAAATTTCCAAAAAATATAAGGAGTAATTGGTGAAAATCGGACTAACGGTTCGGCCGCAGCGAATTGTTTAAAATTTCGAACAGACATATCTCCGCCATTTTTTCGAAACTCAAAAATCGCCCCGGTTAGTTTCTTGTTCACCGACTAAAGAAATTTCTGTGAAAATCTGGTGAAAATCGGTTGAAAACTGTGGCCGTAAAGTGTTCCGGAAAAATGCTACGGACGGACGGCCAGCCGGTACCACAGACAAAATTGAGATCGGTATCGACCCATATGCGAATTCAACCTCCGGGGTCTGGAAGACCCTTCCCCAAAAACCAGACGTGGAGGGTATCACAATAACTTCTTTAAGGAAGTTAAAAGTTTAATGGTAACTCATTTAGAGTCTAGTTGTAGAAATTTTTGCGTTAGCCAAAATAACCTTATTTTTCCAAAATAAGCCTTGAAAACCATGGGTCTTTTTGACCCCACTGGTCTGGGAGACCTCGTGGGGCCCTGAGGACCAATGGTTCTTAAAAATTAACAGCTTGAAAAAATGGTTGCTCATAATGACGAGTTTATTATTTTAGATAGGAAATAAGCTACTAAAAAAACATCAAAAGAGTGTATTCTACGTGAAAACGTATGTAGAATATGAATATGCAATAAAAATAGGGGTTATGATTTAAAATAAGAAAGTTTTACCGTTTTAAAGGGAAATTTTGCGTTTTGGACGTTCTGCGCTTGCGCAATCGAAAAACGAGATTCGTAATCAATAATTAAGGGGGTTGTTATTAGGTGTACAAAATGAAACTCGACTAAAATCTACAAAATTCAAATTTACCCTGTGGCTGAGTTTCATTTTGTACACCTAATAAATAAACTTGTAGCAAATTTAATTCTCTATAAATTTGTACTTAATTATTTTTTTCTAGGATGCACCATTTTCGGAAAATAATTTTTTTTAAAAATAAATTTATCTTGAAAACAGTGCGTCCTAGAGAAAAAAATAGAATAAAAATTAAAGAGAATTAAATTTCCTACAGATTTTATTTTGTGCATTTTTTCAATATCTGTAACGGTTTACGATTTACAAGCCTTTAAAAATTGACCTTCTTAATGGTTATACTTCAATAACCATCTTACACGGAGAAGGTCAACTTTTGCTGGACTTTAACGCCTAAAATGTTCAAAATTTTGAAAAAATGAACTACTAGGTGTACAAAATGAAACTCGGCTAAAATCTACAAAATTCAAATTTGAGTTTCATTTTGGACACCTAATATTTAACATTTTTGTCTCCGGAGACGTCCAAGCGAGATAGCAAAATTAACTTTTTTGAGGGCGGCAGAACGCTGACAAACGCTAAAAATTCTAAAACTAGACCCAAAATGATGGCGGCATTTTTTTAACAACTGAAGAAAAACTACAGCAACAATTTTTTATGTTACAGAGAGTACTGGTGTTCGTGTTTTTCCGGTTTTTCCGGCGCATCCTGCGAAAAAGGACCTCTCTGCCAGCCCGACACCGACGTTTGCCAAAACGGGGCAACTTGCAGGTAATTTATCTTTCTAACCCGATTTTCCCTAACGATCCAATTTACCTTCATTAAATTTTTATCGGATATTAGCCCTCCGATTCTCGAATTATAAAATCTGATTTATTAATTGTCCAGCATTCAATTGATGCCATGAATATCTGATTGAGGTAGAAAGCCAATTTGATCAGGATAGATACGTCCCTTTACAAACTTGATAAAGTAATTCCCTATGTCCTATCTCCCCTGGTTGATCTTTCCATCCAGATTAACTCAAAACGCTTTTATCTCTAACTTTGTTTTGAGAATCATTGAATTTCAAAATTAATATAAAACAAAAATGTGATTTGAAGAAACGTGTTTGTCTTCGGAAAGTTTAGGATGATTGAATGATAGGTAACATGAAATATTTATGTGTCTCCAGCCTTTCAGTTTGGGGTATACGGTGAGAGAAAAAAAAAATAGGAGTCGTCCTGAGGGGATCTTCTTCCCGAACATGCCATTACTCTACTCGCCACGTCCCTTTCTCGACTTTCCGAGGGTGCCCCCTCCGTATATTGTTACGGCCCGGCCATAAAAGGCCGTTATTGCCTGTATAAACTCGGTGAGTTACCGGATGCTAAGTAATACATGCGAGTCCTTCCCGGTTGAGCTCGCGAAAAGAATAAAAAAAAATTCTCTCTTTTTCTCCTTCTGAGTCCATTATGGAACAAAGCGCCCTCTTGGGGCGAAAGTCGAATAGGATTAAAATGATTTTGCCTTTCTAGACAAGTTTTGAAGATAGCTTCATGAAAAATTATAGCTTTTTAACTTTCTTAAAGAAGTTATTGTGATACCCTCCACGTCGGGTTTTTGGGGTCTTCCAGACCCCGGAGGGTCAAATCGAATATTGATCTTTACCTATCTCAACTTTGTCTGTGGTGCCGGCCGGCCGTCCGTCCGTAGCATTTTTTCCGGAACACTTTACGGCTACAGTTTTCAACTGATTTTCACCAAATTTTCTCTAGTCGGTGAACAAGAATGTAACGAGGGCGTTTTTTCGAATTTCGAAAAAATGGCGGAGATATGTCTGTTGGAAATTTTAAAAAATTCGCTGCGGCCGAACCGTTGGCCCGATTTTCACCAAATTTTCACCAATTACTCCTTATATTTTTGACGAATTTTTGTTGTTAAAAAATTATCATTTTTTGTGTATTAATAACCATTTTAGTAGGGAGAAATTTCACACTTCCACGCCTTACGAGAGGGACCTCTCCTGGGCAAAATCCCATTATTTCTACCTTGATACATGGAAAAATGGATAAATTTTAAAGAACTTAAAATTTTTTTCGGAAAAAAAAGCACAAAGATAAAGAAAACTCGGAAAATTTTTGAAAAAAAAAATTGGAAAATTTTTGGAAAGAAAAACTAGGAAAATTTATCAAAAAAAAAAGCTTAGAAAAGTTTTGAAAAAAAAAACAAATTTGAATAGAAAATTTTTTGGAAAGACAAGAAAAAACAAAAGTTTTTTGTTTTTTGAAAAATTTTCCGAGTTTGCTTTTTTTCCGAAAAAATTTTTAAGTCCTTTTTTTCGGAAATTTTTCTAAGTATCAAGGTAGAAATGTATACTTACCCTTCCGTCATACTTCCCCTCCCTTATATTTTCCCCACCGTTATACTTCCCCCTTCCTTATACTTCCCCCTTCCTTATACTTCTCCCTCCTTTATACTTCTTACTTCACCTTAAGAAGGAAGTTTTCATTTTAAGCTCTTCAAACTATGTAATACTTTTCCTTTGTATTTCGGTCGAAGTTACTTGATTTCGGTGGTTTTCCTTTTTTTTTTTCGGGCTAGAGAAACCCTTTTCACCTTAGTTTTTCGTCCTAGAATATCATTTTTACCTTTATTGAGGGCTTTTATCAATTTTTCGGGCAACAAACAGCCGTCTATCGTATTTTCGGAAAATTTTTGGAAAGAAAAACTAGGAAAATTTATCAAAAAAAAAACTTAACAAATTTTTGGAAAGAAAAACTAGGAAAATTTATCAAAAAAAAAACTTAAAAAATTTTTGAAAAAAAAAACCAAATTTGAATAGAAAATTTTTTGGAAAGAAAAGAAAAAACAAAAGTTTTTTGTATGTTGAAAAATTGTGTTTTCGGGCATTTTTTACCACCTCCTCAAATTGTCTTAAATCAGTGTTTCAAGTATCCGAATTGTGAAAAATTGACCTAATTCGGCTTTAGATTTCGCTGCTTTTTTTCCTTTTTGCAGCAGACTAATTTGACTAGGCTATAAAGGGAAAGCACGTTTTTTAAATTGTTTTATCCATTAACATGGTTGATTCTTTAAAATCTCATTAGCAAGTTACGAGTTGGAAAGGGGTTGATAGTGGTTAACACGTTGAACCCTTGCATTGATGCGGTTGAATCAATTGGAGCCGAAGGGAACTGAATTCAGTAAGCGGTGCGGAGGGAGGGATGTTAGCGCGCGATCAATTAAATAGCTGGCGGTTTCCCAAAGGTCTCTCCGCTTACCTCGTCTGCTAATACATACACAAGTAGGGTCCAGCGATATTTAATTAATACAATTCTGAATCGGCGTCACTCTTCAGACTAGAAACCTTCGGAAAACCCCCCGAACCGACACATCTCCGCCCTTATCCCGAACCACTGTTAACCGCATCACTTAGCATTCGGTTTCAGGTGAATGTTATTTCCACTACATTCGTTCCGGTTTATTTATCCCCGCCCCAGTGATAAAACAATTCCGATTCTCTTTAGTTACATCCTTCTTTTCATTTCTTCAGCAAACTTCCTCAAAACGTTCGTATCCCCGCATTCACCGAATCTCCTTAATATTAGGTGTCCAAAATGAAACTCAGCCACAGGGTAAATTTGAATTTTGTAGATTTTAGCCGAGTTTCATTTTGTACACCTAGTAGTTCATTTTTTCAAAATTTTGAACATTTTAGACGTTAAAGTCCATCAAAAGTTGACCTTCTCCGTGTAAGAAGGTTATTGAAGTATAAACATTAAGAAGGTTAATTTTTAAATGCTTGTAAATCGTAAACCGTAACAGATATTGAAAAAATGCACTAAATAAAATCTGTTGGAAATTTAATTGTCTTTAATTAACTTCCTTAAAGAAGTTATTGCGATACCCTCGACGTCGGGTTTTTGGGGAAGGGTCTTCCAGACCCCGGAGGGTCAAATCGAATATTGATCTTTACCGATATCAACTTTGTCTGTGCTGCCGGCCGTCCGTAGCATTTTTTTCCGGAACACTTTACGGCCACAGTTTTCATCCGATTTTCACCAAATTTTTACACAAATTTCTTTAGCCGGTGAAGAAGAATGTAACGATTTTTGAATTTCGAAAAAATGGCGGAGATATGTCTGTTTGAAATTTTAAAAAATTCGCTGCGGCCGAACCGTTAATCCGATTTTCACCAAATTTTCACCAATTACTCCTTATATTTTTTAAGAATTTTTGGTGCAAAAAAATTGCCACTTTTTAATTACTATTTTTTAGTAGGGAGAAATTTCGTACTTCTACCCTTTACGAGAGGCACATCCCTAGGCCAAAGAGCCCACTATTTCTACCTCGACACTTAGAAAATTTTTCGAAAAAAAGAACTTAGAAAATTTTTCAAAAAAAAAGAAAAAAAAAGAAAACCCGGAAAATTTTTCGAAAAAAAAAAAAAAAAAAGGAAAACCCGGAAAATTTTTCGAAAAAAAAAATTTTTTTTTCGAACAAAAAAACTTAAAACATTTAAAAAAAAAAGAAGAAAATTTTTCGAAAAAAAGAACTTAAAAAATTTTTCGAAAAAAAAAAAAAAAAAAAAGCCCGAAAAATTTTTCGAAAAAACTAACTTGGAAAATTCTCCTTTATACTTTCCCTCCCTACTACATCCCCTTCCTTTATACTTTCGTTCCCTTATACTTCCCCCTCCATTATACTTCCCCCTCTGTTATACTTTCCCCTTCCTTATACTTTCCCCTCCGTTATACTTCCCCGTTCGTTATACTTCCCCCTCCGTTATACTTCCCCTCCCATATTATACTTCCTACTCCGTTATACTTCCCCCTCCGTTATACTTCCCCTCCCACATACTTCCCACTCCGTTATACTTCTCCTCCATATACTTCCCCCTCCTATATAGATACTTCTCTTTAAGGAAGTTCCCGTCGGGGCCAGCTCCAGACTAGTACTTTTTATTCTATTCATTTTTTCTCTAGGACGCACTGTTTTCAAGATACATTTATTTAAAAAAAATTATTTTCCGAAAATGGTGCGTCCTAGAAAAAAATAATTACGTACAAATTTATAGAAAATTAAATTTCCTACAATTTTTATTTATTAGGTGTACAACATGAAACTCAGCCACAGGGTAAATTTGAATTTCGTAGATTTTAGCCAAGTTTCTTTTTGTACACCTAGTTGTTCATTTTTTCAAAATTGTGAAATTTTAGACGTTAAAGTCCATCAAAAGTTGACCTTCTCCGTGTAAGAAGGTTATTTAAGTATAACCATTTAGAAGGGTAATTTTTAAAGCCTTGTAAATCGTAAACCGTTACAGATATTGAAAAAATGTACAAAATAATATCTGTTGGAAATTTAATTATCTTTAATTTTTATTCTATTCATTTTTTCTCTAGGACGCACTGTTTTCAAGATAAAATTTTTAAAAAATTATTTTCCGAAAATGGTGCATCCTAGAAAAAATAATGAAGTGCAAATTTATAGAGAATTAAATTTCCTACAATTTTTATTTATTAGGTGTACAAAATGAAACTCAGCCACAGGGTAAATTTGAATTTTGTAGATTTTAGCCGAGTTTCATTTTGTACACCTAATAGTTTATTTTTAAAAATGAATTTTTTTAAAAACTTCGAAACTCGAATTCGAAATAAGGTCACTCGACTAAGTTGCTTTGACTAATTACATCCAAGAAGAGGCTCTAAAGGGATTATTAAAGGGGAGAGGCGACCGCTCCCTAAATTTTCTTGAAACATTTTCCAGGGACCTAACTGAGAATAATTGGATTATCCTCGGTTGAATTTACAAGATTTATATCTAGAAAAGATCAAGGTAGACAACTCGGGAGGCCTAATTGTTTAATAACGTTATTTATCGAAATTTCCTTTGGGGAGAAAAAAAAACGTTTTTCGGATTTTTGGCACGGATGGAGGATGCCGTTTTCGCGTTATAGAAATGCCCATTCAGCCACAAGAAGGGTCCATCCCCGAATTATTCCCCCATTGTTGTCCCAAGAGGGTGGACGGTAAATTCCTTTTTTAACCCTATTCTCGTTGTCCTCATGAAATTATTTTTTTTTTGTCTGTCCCCCCTCGGCGACGGTGTTTAAATAAACATTCCAAATATTCTCTCCAGGCTTTTATCGAGTTTCTTTTTTTTTCCATCTGGTTTATCCAGTGGAATGAATTACAAATTGAATTAAAAAAAAAAAAAGGAATTTCCACAAGAATTCGTTTTTGTCACTCACAAAATTATTTCTATATGAATGCTGCGGAAAACATTGACACTCGATGGATTGAAACTCGATTAAACAAATATTTCGCGAGAATGGCGGATTTACTTTTTATTCTTCACGGTTTACCTTCTGTCCCCAAATTTTGTTGAAAATAGGAAGAGTACAAGTATTTCCGGTGGGCCACCGGCTGCAACCGATGGATTTGGAATGACGGAGGTTATAAGGAAGGAGTGATGATTTTGGAGATTTCGCTCGTGCTGTTTTTCCCTCCAAAAGGGGAAGAAAAAGGTTTTGTAGAGGTCTCATATGCTGACTCGACTTTTAAGCCTTTAAGAATGAGTGTGGGCGCGCAATTCCTTCGTCTCGATTTGGAATTAAGTGGTAAGTACATATGTGGGATGGTTCGTCATAGAAAAATAACGGAGGGGACGTAAAACGTAGGGGAAGTATATGGGAGGGGAAGTATAACGGAGTGGGAAGTATAACGGAGGGGATAGTATATGGGAGGGGAAGTATATGGGAGGGGAAGTATAACGGAGGGGAAGTATAACGGAGGGGGAAGTATATGGGAGGGGAAGTATAACGGAGGGGAAGTATATGGGAGGGGAAAGTTTAAGTGAGGGGTAGTATAACACATAAAATAAAATAATAAATAATATAAAGAAAATTTTCAAAATTTTCTAAGTTTTTTTTTCGAAATTTTTCCGGTTTTTTTTTCGAAAAATTATCCGGGTTTTCCTTTCTTTTTTTCCGAAAAATTTTCAAGTTTATTTACCCAATGCAAAAATTCTTTGCATTGGGAGGATGGTTTGTGACGCAGACAAGTTTTTTTTTTCAAAAATTTTTCAATTTTTTTTTTTCGAAAAATTTTCCAAATTTTCCTTTTATTTTTTTTTTTTTTCTTCTTCTGTGTCAAGGTAGAAATAATGGGCTCTTTGGCCTAGGGATATGCCTCTCATAATGCGTAGAAGTATGAAATTTCTCCCTACTAAAAAAAAATAATTATTAAAAAGTGGCAATTTTTTTACAATAAAAATTCTTAATAAATATAAGGAGTAATTGGTGAAAATTTGGTGAAAATCGGATTAACGGTTCGGCCGCAGCGAATTTTTTAAAATTTCAAACAGACATATCTCCGCCATTTTTCGAAATTCAAAAATCGCCCTCGTTACAATCTTCTTCACCGGCTAAAGAAATTTGTGTGAAAATTTGGTGAAAATCGGATGAAAACTGTGGCCGTAAAGTGTTCCGGAAAAAATGCTACGGCCGGACGGCACCACAGACAAAGTTGAGATCGGTGTAGATCCTTATTCGAATTTGCTTGTGCGGATGCGGATGCTGGAACGCGAACTGTCGAGCTGTGACGTGAGTGTCGTAGATGTCGAGAAGTTCGTTCCGTGGTTGAAGTTTCACCAATTCAGCGGGTCGAAGAGGTGCGGAAGTGCTGCAGAGAGGAGGGAGTTTCTCCAGTTCAGGGAGTCGAACAGGTGCGGAACTGTTGATGTCAATTGATTGATGATGCTGATGCTAATACTGAAGATGATGTTTGATGCTTGATTGAGATTAAGGAGAGAAGAATTGCTGCCAAGTCGATGGGAGATCAAGACGTGCCGGAAGCTATTCTCGTTCTGTTTGTATGTTGAGAGAGTGTAAATATGTGCTTTGCTGTTGTTTCATCGCTGCGTTCGTGTTCGTCGTGGGTCAACAATTGTGGTGATAATTTTGATCATGTGGGTGGGTACAGGTAGATCCACGGGTGAGTTTTTGAACGAGCTAACCGATGTCACCGAGTCGTTTACAAAGTTATGGCGCTGTGTAAAAATCGACGGGCAGCAAAGGTTTTGGGGAGGGGGGGGGGAATGATTGATCGTGTGAGTCTAAATTACTCCAGATAGACTTTTCCGAGGATGGGGGGATAGTGACCCCCCCTCCTCTTTTATATAGCGAACGTGAGGTCTCCATTAGAACAGACAGATGGGCATCCCTGTCCTCTCCCGGTCGTTATCCCAGTGGGAAAGAATTCGCCGTAAAACTGAAAAACGAGCGAGTTGATGTTCAATCTCGAAATAACTAAAGGGTAGAAACGGTTAAAAGTCATTTTCAGAAAGCTAATAATGAAAAACCTTTTTCAATTTCCACCTTGTTTTTTTGTATAGATTTTTTTTCCACAAATTGGGTTGTCAGCGAGAAAATCGAATTTTGAGGATCGACTACGCCTTTTGATGTTAAATGACTTTCATTAGTGCACTCTGCCCAATTTAATGTCTTAATTAAGTCAACTAATTACTCTAATGAAACAGACGAGTTATCGCATGGCTACTCCGATCTCATGCTTAAATTTAATCACATCTCATAAAAATCATATTGACCCAGCGAAAACGGCGATTTAAGTATGAAAGGTAAAAGAAGATACCCAAGAGAGACGGACAACCTCATTTTTGTCATTATAGCGCAAGGAGGTTGGAAGAATGGTTATAGGGGATGCATTTTGATAAGTAATATAACCTTTCACTCATGTAACCTACTTGCTATCGTACAAAGACACGCGAGGAACAATGTTACCGGTTAAAACGAGTAGCGGAAACTCCATATTTCAAAAACATATTCCTTTTTGCCATTATGTTGAAGGTTGTGAATACGCTTTTCTCTAAATTAATTAAACACCTTTTATTTTTGGGAATGGAATTTTGTCGAATTGTTAACCTCAACTCAACAATGGGAAAACCATAGAATGCTTCTTTTTATATACGAACACTCAAAGCTAATTAGTTTTAAAAAAAAATTCATGGAGCCACTCTTTCGTGTCCCGGATCAGATGAAAACATGGCGGGTGAAAAAAAAATTCTGAATGTAAAATATACCAGACACGAAGTTGAACTCGTGAATTTTTTAAATAATAATCATCCAGGGAAAACGTGAGGGAGTGGAAAAAGGTAGGAAAAAATTGAACCGGTTTTATCACTTTTCTCACTTTTTTAACTTCCTTAAAGAAGTTATTGTGATACCCTCCACGTCGGGGTTTTGTGGAAGGGTCTTCCAGACCCCACATCGATTATGGATCGATTCAGAATTTTCTTCTCAAAGAATGTATAGAAGGCTGTGCCACTAGTTAACCTTCTTAATCTATCGATCTCGTTGGGTTCTTTTCCTGCTGCTCTCAGAGGCAAATATAATCCCTGTTTTTAAAAAAGGAAATCATCAGGAGTCGGGAAACTATAGGCCATTGTTTCTGTTTTTCAAAGCTTTCCAAATTAATTGTCTGTAATCGACTTATTGACTTCCTCTACTTGAATAAAATATTTTCCTCTTCCCTGCATGGCTTTCTGAAAGCTAAATCGGTAGATACTGCATTCTTTGACCTTACAAACTAGATAAAGGTTATTCTGTTGTAGGGGCATTCGTAGATCTCTCTAAGGCCTTTGACACTGTCAATCATGACCTCCTTATCAAGATGCTTGTATGGAATACGAGGACAGATGCTTGGTTGGATTATATCATACATCAAAGATAGGTGTCAAAAGGTTGTCATCAATGATCCAAGGGTGGTGTTAACTCGGGAAGGGTCACAAAAAATATAGGTGTTCCTCAGGGTAGCACTGTGGGTCCTCTCCTCTTCCTTCTCTATGTGAACGATCTACCAGGCAATATTAGTGATGATAACTGCGTGGTAACGAACTATGCCGATGACACGAACTTCCTAGTTCGGTCTAGGTCCATTGACTCTCCCGTCCAAATACTGAGACAAAACTTTGCGATTTTAAATGAATGGTTTAAGGACAAATTAAGTTTCAATAAAGCAAAATCAAATATTTTATCAGGTGTACAAAATGAAACTCAGCCACAGGGTTTATATTTATAAATTTGAATTTTGTAGATTTTCTGCCAAAAAACTCCATTTATAGAGGATTTTAGGTCGTTTCCTCCCTATTTTGGAGCTAAAAAACACCTAAGAACTTCATTTTTGCAAGTTTTCCTTCGTTTTTTGGCCTGTGTATACATTTATAGTGGATTTCCCGTCGTTTTCGCCCATAATTTGGTCCCAAAAAAACCTTGTTACTACATTTTTGACACATTCCTATGATTTTTCTGCCAAAAAACTCCATTTACAGAGGATTTTAGGTCGTTTCCTCCCAATTTTGGAGCTAAAAAACACCTAAGAACTTCATTTTTGCAAGTTTTCCTTCGTTTTTGGCCTGTGTTTACATTTATAGTGGATTTCCCGTCGTTTTCTCCCATAATTTGGTCCCAAAAAACCTTGTTACTACTTTTTTGACACATTCCTATGATTTTTCTGCCAAAAAACTCCATTTACAGAGGATTTTAGGTCGTTTCCTCCCAATTTTGGAGCTAAAAAAACCTAAGAACTTCATTTTTGCAAGTTTTTCTTCGTTTTTGGCCTGTGTATATTATAATATTCTCAATGCAAGTAAGCAGCAATTTTTGAATTCCGAAATAGGTTAAATAGGGATTCTGAGGCTTAGAAAACAAGGGAAAAAAGTGTAAAAAAAGAGTTGAAGAAGGTAAAAAAAGTGGTTGAAGACCGAAGAGGACTCTCGGAAGTCCTCGTGATCCTCGGCCTACTAACCGAGGGACCTTCCGGTAGTTTGACAAATAGGGGCATTTTGATTTAATTTTTTTTCCTCCATTTTTTGTAGTATTAAAAAAATACTCTTTTTATTTATGTTCACTAATTTGCCACATTCTTTTGTTAATTTTTTTCTTTTCTTGAGAGGACATAAAGTCACCGGGAACGGGCCTTGAGGATGAAAATTGCGTTTTTCTCCCTTCCGAAAAACGTAGGCGAATGTCGTTATATTAAATCAGGGCACGTACGCGAGACGCTTTTGTCTTACTCCATTTCTAGAGCTGTTTAGATCCTTCTGAGGTAGAATTAAGGCTAAGAATAAAGGAATTTTTTTTGTTTCTACCCTCGTTCCGGGTATCCTTTTCCTCTCTTACAATATGAGTCGATTTTTTATACATGCTGAACGTGTTTTTTTCAATATTAATAGAATAAAAGTTAACAATTAGGTGTACAAAATGAAACTCGGCTGAAATCTACAAAATTCGAATTTACCCTGTGGCTGAGTTTCATTTTGTACACCTAATAAATAAAATTGTAGGAAATTTAATTCTCTATAAATTTTTACCTAATTATTATATAAATATATTATTATAAATATATTATTATAAATATAGGATGCACCATTTTCGGAAAATAATTTTTTTTTAAATAAATTTATCTTGAAAACAGTGCGTCCTAGAGAAAAAATGAATTGAATAAAAATTAAAGAGAATTGAATTTCCAACAGATTTTATTTTGTGCATTTTTTCAATATCTGTAACGGTTTACGATTTACAAGCCTTTAAAAATTAACCTTCTTAATGGTTATACTTCAATAACCTTCTTACACGGAGAAGGTCAACTTTTGATGGACTTTAACGCCTAAAATGTTCAAAATTTTGAAAAAATGAACTACTAGTTGTACAAAATGAAACTCGGCTAAAATCTACATAATTCAAATTTTCCCTGTGGCTGAGTTTCATTTTGTACACCTAATATTTTTACTCGTAATTTTTATTGCTTGATTAATTCATTTTTTAAGGATTTGTATCTTCCACAGAAAAAGAAAAACTTAACATTTAAAAAGTTCTTTCGCCAAAGTGAAATTATTGGGGAAAAGAATTCAAAGTAATTTAAAGAAAAGAGATTTTGAACGAAGATTCAAACTGAACGAGGGATAGTTTCCTAATTACAATCGGGAGCGTTCTACGTGACAAGACTGTTACCCTCAAACAGTCCAGAGATTTTGAATTTTTAGTTTTTCATTTAAATTCATGGGAACAGTTGTAGCATAAAAATTTAAATTGGCGTACGTTCAACACGGAATTCAAATCAAAAAGTTAAGTTGGCAATTTTTTTAGTGGCCTCATGAAGAGCGGGCAGCCCTAACTTTTCTCTGAAAAAAAAAATTTCTACTAAATTGTGTTTAATATGAGGAGTATTTGGTGAAGTACATACTAGTCTGAGGAAAAGCATCAGCTTTCCGCCCCGCCAGCCAAAACCAACCGAAAGCGGAAAAAGTACGAAGAAGTATGTTTACTTCACGTTACGACTTGCGTTTTTGGGTATCTGGATCTCAGCACTCTGTATACCAATCGACTTCAAATTTTGTACAGGTCTTCTCTGATTTGATATGACTAAATTCTGAAAATTTTAAGTTGATCGGTATACAGGGTGCCGAGATACAGGGTGTCCGGAAACACATGGCAAGCGTCTGGGAGAGCGTTAAAAAGTGGTTTTACGAAAAAAAGTTAAATGTAAACCCCGTTAATTTAAATCAAAGAATTTGATGGTGTAGTTTAAAATCCGCCTGGATATACAGGGTGTCCCAGACACAACCTAACTTCGTTATTTCAAATGAGAACCCCTATTTTTTATTTCAGATTCGTAATCTACGCAAAATTTCAAGTAGATTTGAGTACTCATATGACAATTTGGACAACTTTTAAAAAATGTCAAAATTTAGCGTTTTTGCGCTAAAATCCGTTAAAATTGACCTAGGAGACTCGTTTTTTTTTTAATTCCACTTATTTTTTCCCGAAGAATCCAACTGTCTCAAATTTGAGCATCTTCGCATTCTGCATCACGAGATTTCGTCGCTAATGGCCTTTTTTCAAGTTTAACTCCAAATTCCATACTTCAAAAATGGAAATTAGCGATTTGTTGACGGAATTTTAATTTTTGATGCATAAACACAAAAGACGCCTTAGCTCTTTCAAAATTTGTGGTCCGAAAGAAAAATTCCTTTCAACAAGTGCTAATTTTCATTTCTGAACTAAAAATTTGGGTTCTAACTTGAAAAAAGGCCATTAGCGACGAAATCTCGTGATGCAGAATGCGTAGATGCTCAAATTTGAGACAGTTGGATTCTTCGGGAAAAAATAAGTGGAATTAAAAAAAAACGAGTCTCCTAGGTCAATTTTAACGGATTTTAGCGCAAAAAACGCTAAATTTTGACATTTTTTAAAAGTTGTCCAAAATCGTCATATGAGTACTCAAATCTACTTGAAATTTTGCGTAGATTACGAATCTGAAATAAAAAATAGGGGTTCTCATTTGAAATAACGAAGTTAGGTTGTGTCTGGGACACCCTGTATATCCAGGCGGATTTTAAACTACACCATCAAATTCTTTGATTTAAATTAAGGGGGGTTTACATTTAACTTTTTTTCGTAAAACCACTTTTTAACGCTCTCCCAGACGCTTGCCATGTGTTTCCGGACACCCTGTATAGTACTTCAAAAACCCGGTTTTTTGCCTTTAGTGTGTTCTTCTTCTTCCCGTTCAGTTAGCCAGGGCAGCCTTTCCTAGTGCACTGATTGACTTGAAATTTTGCACAGGGCTTCCTTTCAACTTTCGCCTAAGCCTTTAGAAAGATTTTACCCTTTATCTACCCCCCCCCCCCAAATGTTAGGAACAAAACTGAAATTTTAAGGGTACGTTTTGCCGCACTAAATTTCGGAAAATAATTTTTTTTTAAATAAATTTATCTTGAAAACAGTGCGTCCTAGAGAAAAATGAATAGAATAAAAATTAAAGAGAATTAAATTTCCAACAGATTTTATTTAGTGCATTTTTTCAATATCTGTAACGGTTTACGATTTACAAGCCTTTAAAAATTAACCTTCTTAATGGTTATACTTCAATAACCTTCTTACACGGAGAAGGTCAACTTTTGATGGACTTTAACGCCTAAAATGTTCAAAATTTTGAAAAAATGAATACTAGGTGTACAAAATGAAACTCGGCTAAAATCTACAAAATTCAAATTTACCCTGTGGCTGAGTTTCATTTTGTACACCTAATACAAGAAGAATCTCCGTGAAGAATGAAATTTTCGTGATATCGCTATCAAAAAAACTCTCCGCCTCGCAAAAACCCTTCTACAGCAGCCAGACAATGATATCAACTTCACCGCTCCCGTTTTCAAAGCTCCCCTTGACGGCGTCCCGAAATGAGTGTTTTTCAGAGCTCATTGGGATTGACGTCATGGTTAAGAATCTGCTTTTTCAACTATGCCATGAATTTGCATGCCTAAAAGTTTTCTATACTTTTTTCTCTGGAAGTTTTTAATCATATCTTGTCAATTTCTGATGAATTCTCTCTTTTTGGATCTACCATGAAATAGATTAAGATCTCACCTGTCATACCTACTTGATTTATGATCACCCTCGTCAACTTGGACTCTTTTTATCTTACAAACTAATTAATTTTTTCAATCAATTCCTGAAGCCTAGTTTTTCTGAGAAAAAGTCGTGGAAAAAATAATTTACAGGGATTAAGAAGTCTCCGAACTTCAGATGTCATACGTACATGATTTATTTATGACCTTTCAAATAGATGGATTTATTGAAGTTTCTATCGATCGAAAATTTAGAAAACAATAAAATCTCACGTCTGAGGAATAAGGTAATTTTAAATGAGGCGGAATGAATATTTTATTCGCCCTGTGTCAGTTCCCTCACTAAATGAATTATTTATAAGGTAACCCCCTAAGCTTTTCAATCTAGAGGGAATCTAGAAAATATAACAAATAAAATCCAAAATAGGTTTTTATCAAATTATCATTTGCATTTAAGTGACTTTTATTATGGAATTAGACGGAAAAAAAGAAAAATTGAATAAATCTGGAAGGCGTTGGGTGAGTGATTTTTCTCTTTATCGACATTCGAGGCGGGAATCATCAGTCATATCCAAGTCGAACTTTTGGGTTTTTAATAGATATAAATGAGGTGGCCGTAATATAATTTTTAATGAGATATCGAGTAAAGGCACTCGGGAAGTTTTTCCCCTTTTAGCCTTCCGAC
Organism: Orius insidiosus; assembly: GCA_014119065.1. Classification (NCBI taxonomy): domain Eukaryota; kingdom Metazoa; phylum Arthropoda; class Insecta; order Hemiptera; family Anthocoridae; genus Orius; species Orius insidiosus. Next base: position 215,631 of record JACGAQ010000141.1, read on the forward strand.
GCGACCTTAGAAAAGTAAGCGGGTTCCGTTCAATGAATAATACAACTTCTTGGGAAAACAGAATGGCCAAGTTCCCCCTTATTCGCTAATGAACCCTTGATGGTATTTTTATGAGATTTTATTAAATTTTCTCTTTTGAAAGACTTATTTTTTATGGAGTATGAAACGAAAGTTGGGGGGTCATTAGGCCTAAGAAAATCCTTATTAACAAATTTTTGAGAGTTTTCCTCGATTTTTCAATGGAAAATCCTTTAAATGGCACATTTCTCCCCTTGTTTTCCTGCTAAAAATAAGGAGAAGTTTCTAAGTGGGACGCCATGAAATGAATAAGAGGTTAATAAGGGCTTCTTGGGCAAAGGGCTGTTAAGGAAGGTCCAGAAACCGATCGGAAAATCGAAGAAAATGTCCCTTAAATATGTTTGACGCCGAAACACCTCATCGTCTAGTCGAGAAGACATCTGGGATATCCAAACTTTTTTGCATGTGGACCAATTTAACCCGTCAAAAACCTAGTATCTCCAGAATTCCTGTATAAATGGGGTTTTTACTTTAAGTACTGGTTTGAAGATCTTCCAACGAAAACTTCATTAAAGAGAAGTGGCAATATAGGAGGGAAAGTACCATATATGGGAATAGGAAGTATATAGGAGGGGGAAGTATAACGGAGGGGACGTAAAACGGAGGGGGAAGTATAACAGAGGGGGAAGTGTAACGGAGGGGGATGTATAAAGGAGGGGAAGAATAAGGAAGGGGGAAGTTCTTTTTTTTTTTTTTTTTTTCGAAAAATTTTTCAGGTTTTTTTTTTTTTTCGAAAAATTTTCCGGGATTTCTATTTTTGGAAAAATTTTCCGAGTTTTTTTTCGAAAAATTTTTCGGGTTTTCCTTTTTTTTGCGCTTTTTTTTTTGAAAAATTTTCTGAGTTTTTTCCAAATTTTTTCCGGGTTTTCTAATTTTTTAAGTTCTTTTTTTCGAATATTTTTTAAGTGTCAAGGTAGAAATAATGGGCTCTTTGGCCTAGGGATGTGCCTCTCGTAATGGGTAGAAGTACGAAATTTCTTCCTACAAAAAAAAAATTATTATTAATAAGAAAGTGGCAATTTTTTTAAACCAAAAATTCTTAAAAATATAAGGAGTAATTGCTGAAATTTTGGTGAAAATCGGACTACGGTTCGGCCGCAGCGAATTTTTAAAATTTCAAACAGACATATCTACGCCATTTTTACGAAATTCAAAAATCGCCCAGTTACATTCTTCTTCACCGGCTAAAGAAATTTGTGTGAAAATTTGGTGAAAATCGGATGAAAACTGTGGCCGTAAAGTGTTCCGGAAAAAAAATGCTACGGCCGGCCGGCACCACAGACAAAGTTGAGATCGGTGTAGATCCATATTCGAATTGACCCTCCGGGGTCTGGAAGACCGCTCCCCAAAAACCCGACGTGGAGGGTATCACAATAACTTCTTTAAGGAAGTTAAAATGTGATGTCTCATGCCTCAAAATCGAGGAAAATTCGTGAAAATAAGGCCTATTCTACTGAAAAATCAGGAAAAGCTCCTGAAAATCCTGCAAGAATAGGTTTTTTTTTGTAAAAATACATTAAAAATCTTCTAAGATTCCAGAAAAAATGTGGTTTCCCTGTCTAAGAACCACAGAAATCTCCTTTACTGTAAAAGTGTGGATGATCTGTCAAAAAACCAAGGAAAGCTTTTGAAAATGCTGTGAAAATAAGTTTTCTCTGCCTAGAAACCGAAAAAAGCTTCTAAAGTCCTGTAAAAGTAGGGGTCTCGTCAAAAAACTATCGTATAACTTTTGAGAATTTCGTTAAAATAGTGTTTTTCTGTCAAAAACTGGGGAAAATTCTTAAAATTCCCGTAAAAATAGGGTTTCTCTGTCAAAAAAAAACCTTGGAAAACTCCGCAAAATTGTAAAAAGCGGGACTTTTCCATTAAATTGGGAGATTTGGCCGTCGCCTATCGAAAACCTGGGTTTTCTAGACGTTTTATCGATTTTATAATTTTTCTGCAGGAGACTAGGATGTTCTAATTACACGGTAGTCTTCCCCCAGAACGGGGGTGATCGACCCTACAATTTTTTTCCTTTTTTTCCTCTTTATTTTAAATAAAAATTCTGACCTCTCTTGTTAACAAGCCGTTGGCCTGGGGGAAAAACGCGAGTCAACAGGAGTTTGGCAACGAGGAATGGATGTTACAACGGCGGCCTGGCCCCATTCCAGAGAGGTCTAAGAAGAGTCCTCATCAATTTCCATGGGCTAATTAAGAAAACTCCGCTGAGGGTTCGATCGAACCTTCGAAATTCGACTCCGCTCGTTTTACCCCCATCCATTCGAGAAAATCGTTATCTCATTTTTTTTCCATCCTCTGCTTTTCCACCTAAAAAATAAATCATAAAATATAATCAATTATTTTTTATTTAGTTTTAAAGAGATTTGTGAAGTAGACGAATAAGTACACCAATTATGGGGTTGAGGGCTCGCAATCGCTTTGACTCCTGCTTAAAGAACCACTTAAAATAAAGACCCTTTTTAGAAAAAAATGTTTATTTTTCCCCTGACTCTATTTAGTTTATTTTCTCAAAAAAGCCAATAAAATTTGCATTTCACTACATTCTTTTCCCTGATAAATTATTTAGGTTTGAGTGAAAATTGTTGGTGAGGAAAAAAGAAGAAACCCACTCGCTCAAAATGGCGAGGGGAAAAAAAACATAAAAATATATTAAGAGATTCGTTGACGTTTTCTGGTCTGTTCAATTTGGTCGGCGTACCCTATTTCTTCCAGTAGCAAAAAGGCCTTTTTTTTTCTTCTCCCTAATTTATGAGTGGAAATACATTATTTCACGGCCTATCCGCGAAGTTTATTAAATTGAATTCTATATATCAAAGTGATATACTTTCTTGTTACATTAGCGTTTTTAACGATTTTCCCTTTGATTTTCGTATTTTAAGCCAGAGTAGGGCATAATCATTATCAAATTTACGTAAATCGTATGATAAGAAAAAATTACAATTACGATTACAATAATCATATTTTTTATAATATGATTACGGATGTTATTACGACTACCTACATGATAAAAAAGTATTATTGTGCATTTTATTTACGATTTCCTCAAAATCACCATAATTTTTTAACTTCCTTAAAGAAGTCAACGTCGGGTTTCCGGAACACTTTACGGCCACCATTTTCACCAAATTTTCGCCAAACACTCCTTAAATTTTTTTTATGAATTTTTGGTGTAAAAAAAATTTTTAGGGAGAGATTATTAGTAGCGAGAATTTTTATACTTCCACCCTTTGCGAGAGGGACATTGCTTGGGCAAAAAGTCCATTATTTCTACCTTGACACTTAGAAAAATTTTCGAAAAAAAGAACTGAGCCAATTTTTCAAAAAAAAAACCCGGAAAATTTTTCAAAAAAAACTCGGAAAATTAAAAAACAAGTCCCCCTTATACTTCCCCTCCTATATACTTCCCCTTCCTTATACTTCCCCCTCCTTTATACTAGGATTATTAGAGAGATTATTAGTAGCGAGAATTTTTATACATACTTCCACCCTTTGCGAGAGGGACACTGCTTGGGCAAAAAGTCCATTATTTCTACCTTGATACTTAGAAAAATTTTCGAAAAAAAGAACTGAGCCAATTTTTCCAAAAAAAAACCCGGAAAATTTTTCAAAAAAAACTCGGAAAATTAAAAAAAAAAAGTCCCCCTTATACTTCCCTTCCTATATACTTCCCCTTCCTTATACTTCCCCTCCTTTATATAGTATTATTAGAGAGATTATTAGTGGCGAGAATTTTTATACTTCCACCTATTGCGAGAGGGACATTGATTGGGCAAAATTCCATTATTTCTACCTTGTCACTTAAAAATTTTTTCGAAAAAATGAACTGAGCCAATTTTTCCAAAAAAAAACCCGGAAAATTTTTCAAAAAAAAACTCGGAAAATTAAAAAAAAACAAGTCCTCCTTATACTTCCCCTCCTATATACTTCCCCTTCCTTATACTTCCCCCTCCTTTATACTAGTATTATTAGAGAGATTATTAGTAGCGAGAATTTTTATACTTCCACCTATTGCGAGAGGGACATTGCTTGGGCAAAAAGTCCATTATTTCTACCTTGACACTTAGAAAAATTTTCGAAAAAAAGAACTGAGCCAATTTTTCCAAAAAAAAAAAACCGGAAAATTTTTAAAAAAAACTCGGAAAATTAAAAAAAAAACAAATCCCCCTCCCTTATACTTCCCCTCCTATATACTTCCCCTTCCTTATACTTCCCCCTCCTTTATACTAGTATTATTAGAGAGATTATTAGTAGCGAGAATTTTTATACTTCCACCTATTGCGAGAGGGACATTGCTTGGGCAAAAAGTCCATTATTTCTACCTTGACACTTAGAAAAATTTTCAAAAAAAAGAACTGAGCCAATTTTTCCAAAAAAAAAACCCCGGAAAATCTTTCCAAAAAAAACTCGGAAAATTAAAAAAAAAACAAATCCCCCTCCCTTATACTTCCCCTCCTATATACTTCCCCTTCCTTATACTTCCCCCTCCTTTATACTAGTATTATTAGAGAGATTATTAGTAGCGAGAATTTTTATACTTCCACCCTTTGCGAGAGGGACATTGCTTGGGCAAAAAGTCCATTATTTCTACCTTGACTCTTAGAAAAATTATCGAAAAAAAAAAGAACTGAGACAATTAAAAAAAATCGGAAAATTTTTCAAAAAAAAACAAGACTCTTATACTTCCCCTCCTATATACTTCCCCTTCCTTATACTTCCTCCTCCTTTATACTAGTATTATTAGAGAGATTATTAGTAGCGAGAATTTTTATATTTCCACCCTTTGCGAGAGGGACATTGCTTGGGCAAAAAGTCCATTATTTCTACCTTGACACTTAGAAAATTTTCGAAAAAAAGAACTGAGCCAATTTTTCCAAAAAAAAACCCGGAAAATTTTTCAAAAAAAACTCGGAAAATTAAAAAAAAAAAAGTCCCCCTTATACTTCCCTTCCTATACTTCCCCTTCCTTATACTTCCCCCTCCTTTATAATAGTATTATTAGAGATTATTAGTGGCGAGAATTTTTATACTTCCACCTATTGCGAGAGGGACATTGATTGGGCAAAAATTCCATTATTTCTACCTTGACACTTAAAAATTTTTTCGAAAAAATGAACTGAGCCAATTTTTCCAAAAAAAAACCCGGAAAATTTTTCAAAAAAAAACTCGGAAAATTAAAAAAAAACAAGTCCTCCTTATACTTCCCCTCCTATATACTTCCCCTTCCTTATACTTCCCCCTCCTTTATACTAGTATTATTAGAGAGATTATTAGTAGCGAGAATTTTTATACTTCCACCTATTGCGAGAGGGACATTGCTTGGGCAAAAAGTCCATTATTTCTACCTTGACACTTAGAAAAATTTTCGAAAAAAAGAACTGAGCCAATTTTTCCAAAAAAAAAAAACCGGAAAATTTTTAAAAAAACTCGGAAAATTAAAAAAAAAAACAAATCCCCCTCCCTTATACTTCCCCTCCTATATACTTCCCCTTCCTTATACTTCCCCCTCCTTTATACTAGTATTATTAGAGAGATTATTAGTAGCGAGAATTTTTATACTTCCACCTATTGCGAGAGGGACATTGCTTGGGCAAAAAGTCCATTATTTCTACCTTGACACTTAGAAAAATTTTCAAAAAAAGAACTGAGCCAATTTTTCCAAAAAAAAAACCCGGAAAATCTTTCCAAAAAAACTCGGAAAATTAAAAAAAAAACAAATCCCCCTCCCTTATACTTCCCCTCCTATATACTTCCCCTTCCTTATACTTCCCCTCCTTTATACTAGTATTATTAGAGAGATTATTAGTAGCGAGAATTTTTATACTTCCACCCTTTGCGAGAGGGACATTGCTTGGGCAAAAAGTCCATTATTTCTACCTTGACTCTTAGAAAAATTTCGAAAAAAAAGAACTGAGACAATTAAAAAAAAATCGGAAAATTTTTCAAAAAAAAACAAGACTCTTATACTTCCCCTCCTATATACTTCCCCTTCCTTATACTTCCTCCTCCTTTATACTAGTATTATTAGAGAGATTATTAGTAGCGAGAATTTTTATATTTCCACCCTTTGCGAGAGGGACATTGCTTGGGCAAAAAGTCCATTATTTCTACCTTGACACTTAAAAAAATATTCGAAAAAAAGAACTGAGCCAATTTTTCCAAAAAAAAAACCCGGAAAATTTTTCAAAAAAAACTCGGAAAATTAAAAAAAACAAGTCCCCCTTATACTTCCCCTCCTATATACTTCCCCTTCCTTATACTTCCCCCTCCTTTATACTAGTATTATTAGAGAGATTATTAGTGGCGAGAATTTTTATACTTCCACCTATTGCGAGAGGGACATTGATTGGGCAAAAATTCCATTATTTCTACCTTGACACTTAAAAATTTTTTCGAAAAAATGAACTGAGCCAATTTTTCCAAAAAAAAACCCGGAAAATTTTTCAAAAAAAAACTCGGAAAATTAAAAAAAACAAGTCCTCCTTATACTTCCCCTCCTATATACTTCCCCTTCCTTATACTTCCCCTCCTTTATACTAGTATTATTAGAGAGATTATTAGTAGCGAGAATTTTTATACTTCCCCTATTGCGAGAGGGACATTGCTTGGGCAAAAAGTCCATTATTTCTACCTTGACACTTAGAAAAATTTTCGAAAAAAGAACTGAGCCAATTTTTCCAAAAAAAAAAACCGGAAAATTTTTAAAAAAACTCGGAAAATTAAAAAAAAACAAGTTTCCCTTATACTTCCCCTCCTATATACTTCCCCTTCCTTATACTAGGATTATTAGAGAGATTATTGGTAGCGAGAATTTTTATACTTCCACCCTTTGCGAGAGGGACATTGCTTGGGCAAAAAGTCCATTATTTCTACCTTGACACTTAGAAAAATTTTCGAAAAAAGAACTGAGCAAATTTTTCCAAAAAAAAAAACCGGAAAATTAAAAAAAAAACTCTGAAAATTAAAAAAAAAAACAAGTCCCCCTTATACTTCCCCTCCTATATACTTCCCCTTCCTTATACTTCCCCCTCCTTTATACTAGTATTATTAGAGAGATTATTTGTAGCGAGAATTTTCATACTTCCACCCTTTGCGAGAGGGACATTGCTTGGGCAAAAAGTCCATTATTTCTACGTTGATACAAGATGTTTGGAAAAAAAAAACTAAAAAGAAAGAAAAACAAGATACTTCCAAAAAAATAAGAAAATCGCAATCAAAAAATTGTAATCGTAATCGTAATCGTAATCGTCTTATCTAAGCTGTTTTGGTCGTTTTGTCTTTTGTGAAAATCTCGTTATGATGTTGTTTCAAGCCGACATTGTTACGTATCGGTGTACTGGATTAGCTTTTCGTGGAGCCGGGCAAAGTTTTGCTTCCATTCCACGAGTTTGTATTGAAGGAGAGAGTAAAAGTGGAGTTCTAAATACGATTCTCATCCCTTTTTGGAGGAAACCGCCGAACAGACAAGGACTGTTCCCGTAATCCCATTCATGACTGTTTTTCCCCCCACCCGAATGGTTTCGTCGTCTGTGGTAGGAAATGAAACTTTTTACATGGAAAAGTTCTAATGTCGTTTTTTCGTTTTTTGTTTCCAGGCACGTGGGGATATCGGCCATGTGCCAATGCGCTCCAGGATTCACCGGTTCGAGATGTGAAGTTCCAATCGCTTTATCAGGTAAATAATTCAATTAAAGCCTTAAATGAGGGCCATTATATCGGGTGAATAGATCCTTTCACTTTTTATGAAAAACTTTTGAAATGCCAAATCTGAAGAATTAACCGGCTTCTATAAGGCGGTAATTCCGCCCAATCTTTAGTATTAGGTGTACAAAATGAAACTCAGTCACAGGCTAAATTTGAAGTTGGTAGATTTTAGCCGAGTTTCATTTTGTACACCTAGTAGTTCATTTTTTCAAAATTTTGAACATTTTAGGCGTAAAGTCCATCAAAAGTTGACCTTCTCCGTGTAAGAAGGTTATTGAAGTATAACCATTAAGAAGGTTAATTTTTAAAGGCTTGTAAATCGTAAACCGTTACAGATATTGAAAAAATGCACTAAATAAAATCTGTTGGAAATTTAATTCTCTTTAATTTTTATTCTATTCATTTTTTCTCTAGGACGCACTGTTTTCAAGATAAAATTTAAAAAAAAATTATTTTCCGAAATGGTTCATCCTAGAAAAAAATAATTAAGTGCTAATTTATAGAGAATTAAATTTCCTACAAGTTTTATTTATTAGGTGTACAAAATGAAACTCAGCCACAGGGTAAATTTGAATTTCGTAGATTTTAGCCGAGTTTCATTTTGTACACCTAATATTTATAAAAATGTTTGTTTATGGGAAAAAAAGGGAAAAAAAAATTAAATTATTTTTTCTCCGTGTTGAGCCTGAAAAGGGAAAATGGATGTTCAAGAATTTTCGAAGCAAAAGAAAAAGGGAAAAGAAAAAAACAACCGTGGGAGTTAGCAATTCCAATCTTGGGGCCGAATAAATCTATCAATGCTTCGTTTTCAATATAAATCCTCCACGGTTCGCCAGTCAGACAAAAACCTTATTTATCGCGTAAAGACAATGGAAGAAAAAAATGTAAATAAACCACGCGGTTTGGCATCTGCGGAGTTTACCTTTTCGTTAAGGGACAAAGGTTGAAAGGCTTAAGACGGAATTGTGCCTTCGGAGTAAAGCCTTCATTAACTAACTTTGAGGTAACAACCCCCCGACCTCACCGGTTGTTCTAGAAGGGCTTGTGCCATTCGATAATTTTCTCGCCAAACAATCTAAACAGGGAACCGTTTCCAGTTTTAACCCGCTGTCGCTTATACGCCTACGAGAACACAAAATTAACCGAAACTTTGCAGACGGTTTCCTTACTTTCGCGCTCTATTAAACTCGATACGAGTTCATTAAATCCCTCGTTTTCTAAACGAAGTTTATTATTTCATTTATTCGCAAGCCTATCAAATTTCAAAACGTCGAGGAAAGAAGACAGGGAAAAAAACTTGCTCCTTCAGCAACTCTTTCTCAAAATTTCCTCGGAAATTGACGTTATTTCGTATTTATTAACCATCCTTATGAAGAATCCGATTTTCACCAAATTTCACCAATTACTCCTTATATTTTTAAGATTTTTGGTGTAAAAAAATGGCCACTTTTAATTATTATTTTTTTTAGTAGGGAGAAATTTCATACTTCTACCCATTACGAGAGGCACATCCTTAGGCCAAAGAGCCATTATTTCTACCTTGACACCTAAAAAAATTTCCGGAAAAAAGAACTTAAAAAGGAAAACTTCGAAAATTTTTCGAAGAAAAAAAAAGAAAAGAAAATACGGAAAATTTTTCGAAAAAAAAAAAAAACTTCCCCCTTTCTTATTCTTCCCCTCCTTTATACTTCCCCCTCCTTTATACTTTCTCTCCCTTCGATATACTTTCGTTCCCTTGTACTTCCCCCTCCGTTATACTTCCCTCTCTGTTATACTTCCCCCTCCGTTTTACCTCCAATCCGTTATACTTCCCCCTCCTATATACTTCCCCTTCCCATATACTTTCCCTCCTATATTGTTACTTTTCTTTAAGGAAGTTTTCCTTGGAAGCTCTTCAAACCAGTACTTTTCATGGTTTCCTCCTCATCGCCAGATAGAAAACAATCCTTGATTTTCTCCAAATCCCTTTGCCTTGAGCTAAAAGGGATGTTCAAGGTATCCTTTTGGTTAAGAAAAGGATTTCAACGTTTACAAATGCGGGCCTAAAACTTCTAATGTTTTCCATCCTTAATGGAAGTCATTTTTTTCTTGTCTTAAAACTCTTCAAAGTTGCGGGGGCTTTGTTTTTAAAGGGGGCAGTTGTTTCTAATCATATTCTCACGAAATGAAACTTGATAATTAAATTTTTCCCTTATTTTAAACACTTTTTCTAATAAAAAAATTAATTAATTTTTTTTTTAGATTGTGAAAATGAAGAAGAATGCTCTCCGCAGTGTAAGTACGACGGAAGGCCGAGACGCCTGCAATTGCGACAACTCGCAGCGCGTTTCGACCGGTAAGTTTTTTTTCTCTTTCTTTTACCAAAAAAAAAATGTTTTCTCTCCTTTTCTTACTTGGGATTTTTAACTACAAGGTTACTTATGATAAACGCGCCGTGATGTCCTTTTAAAAATGTTTAAGCTGCTTCTGAGGTACTAACCTAAATATTCAACGATGTTGAAATAATTTTTGCGGATAATTACTCCCGCGACTCTTATCCTAAGCGTTTCTCAATTGATTCTAAAATTATAATGAGAGTTGAGGCTAAGTGCGTTAATGAACTTGGCTTCCGTTATTTAACAAGGCGGATGAGGTAGAAGAGCTAAGAAACAAGGCAATATAGCGAGTGAATAACATTCTGGTTAGGCGCACGGGTTATACCCGACCTGCAATACCCATAATACAACCCTCGTATGAAAACCCGTTTGAAAATTAATAATCCCGCTTGAGTTTATTATCATAAACCTAATATATTTCAAGCTCTTCTTATTTTACAAACTTTTATTCACCGCTACAAAACTAAACCCTCATCTGCCATAATTTGAACCGGAAAAACTCTTTCCTTCTAGTTTACGGCACTTCATAACTAGCTTTTTTTAAGATTATTCTAGAAGAAAGTTATTGCGATACCCTCTAAAGATCGAAAATGGGGTTTTCCAGCTTCGGGTCAATTTTTTAAATATTCTCAGGCGCTCTAAACTACCTTCAACGTTGTAATTTACTAAAAAGGAAAATTACTGTGATACCCTCTAGAGATGGTTTTTGTATCAGAGTCGCCAGGCCTTTCTCCTTATGTTTTGAATTATCAAAAAAGTACTGGTTTGAAGAGCTTCCAACGAAAACTTCCTTAAAGAGAAGTATCTATAGGAGGGGGAAGTATAACGGATGGGACGTAAAACGTAGGGGGAAGTATATGGGAGGGAAAGTATAAAGGAGGGGAAGATTAAGGAAGGGCGAAGTTTTAATTTTTTTTTCCCAAAAATTTTCCGAGTTTTTTTTCCAAAAATTTTCCGAGTTTTTTTTTTTTTTTTTTTTTTTTTGTTCTTTTGACAAATTTGTTAAGTTCATTTTTCGAAAATTCTTTTAAGTGTCAAGGTAGAAATAATGGGCTCTTTGGCCTAGGGATGTGCCTCTCGTAATGGGTAGAAGTATGAAATTTCTCCCCAAAAAAAAAAATAAATAATTAAAAAGTGGCAATTTTTTGCACCTAAAATTCTTAAAACATATAAGGTTAGGGATGGTTAGGCAAATTTTTTGAAAAAAAAAAAAAAAAAAAAAAAAAAAAAAAAAAAAAAAAAAAAAAAAAAAAAAAAAACCTCGGAAAATTTTTGGGAAAAAATCAAAACTCGGACAAATTTTCAAAAATAAACTTGGAAAATTCTCCTTTATACTTTCCCTCCCTTATACATCCTCTTCCGTTATACTTTCGTTCCCTTATACTTCCCCCTCCGTTATACTTCACCCTCTGTTATACTACTCCCTCTGTTATACTACCCCTCACTTAAACTTCCCCTCATTTATACTTCCCCTACAATTTACTTCCCCTCCGTTATACTTCCCCTCCTATATAGACACTTCTCTTTAAGAAAGTTTTCGTTGGAAGCTCTTCAAACCAGTACTTTTTATCAATTTTGAGTTTGGTATTGTTTCTAATGGTAAATTTTGTGGAGAATCGAATTCCGTTGGTATTTTAACCCTATTACCAACAGAAAACTTGTAGTTCACAATTTAGCCAACAGGTGATGGATGCATTGATTCCATTGAGAAATTAATCCGTATTATTGCTCTCCTGAAAACTAGGAAAAATGAGATAGCCGGTGTTAGAACTAACGCTACGTAATATAAAAGTAATTTTTGGCGCTTAAAACTAGCTTTAACATTTTAATTTACTAATTGTGATACCTTCCTTTTCAAAAATTGGTCTTCCCGACCATAGGTCATTTTTTTCTCTATTAAAAGTCACAATAACTGACTAATATTTCCTTCGAAGATCGTTTGAACATTTTGTTTTTTCAAGTGCTTTATCAATTCCCTTCGGATTTTCCCTCTTTTATTTTTCCTTCTTTGAAAGCTCTAAAAGGGAAACCACTGGAAAGAGGGTAAAAAAGAAACATAAAAAAAATAACTTCGGTTGTGTTTGGACACTAAACGAAAAAAAACCTTTGAAAATAAATAGCCTGAAATCAGTTGATTAAATGTAAAAAGCCGTTTTAATTAGGGTAATAAAGCAGGTGCGTTTTTGCTCCGAAAGTGTGGAAAACAAGGGAAATCTTCGTGTTTCCCTGGACCGAACGTTATTTCCCACAAACGGTTTATTTATCGCCCTGAAAATGAGCAAGTTTAATTAATAGGTTGTGGAAACTAGGGCCCTACATAATTTTACCATTTTATATCTCATTATTTACGTTTCGACTGGAAGATTAAACTTTTAGCCATTTTTTCAATGAGAATTAAGAAAATTTCAAAGTCTGCTTTTGACTTTGAAGACTCCCGCGCATAAATTACACCACACATGGGCCAGTTTAAAGTTAAGGAGAGGGCTATGAACACCAATTAATCATTCTGGGGTTGAATTATTCCTGCGGCTTTTATCCCCTTCGAAACTTCAGCCCGGCTATTTTCGCCCCAGCCAATTATCTGATAATACGCACACTTTATTTTTATATAAAACTTTATTTATATCTTTTGTAGGAGGAAAAAAAGGGGGATGAAGTCGTAAGAAGGATTATGAAGAGGATGATGAAAAAAGTCTTTTTTTACGTTAAGAAATACCTTAAGAGCACCTTTACCTAACAAAAGGCTCATATACTTCATCTTCCTAATTCACTCTTAATTCCTCTCCCTTTTCACTGCCAAGGGTAGCCACGATAAGACCGTTATGGCCGCTTTGTATCATGGGGTAATCTTCTTTTAGACTCTGATGTCAGTTATATAAAGAAATATTTATTTTTTCTTTCTTATTTTTATCTTTTCGAAAATTATGAAAAAATAATCTGTTTAATGAGCCGTTCTAAAGTACCGTACTTATGAATAAAAATAGCGTTTTTCTAAGTTATACCTTATAAATCTCTTCGCTGCTTACAATACCTAGGTCAAACTTGGCGAGGGGAAAAAAAACGAGGTAGAAAAAATGATCGCCCAGCCAGGCTCCATAAAAAGGAGCCGTTTTTCTCAATTTTTTGGCTGGAAAACACAATTTTCATCACGTTTTCGGGCTTTAAACTTCCTTAAAGAAGTTATTGTGATACCCTCCACGTCGGGTTTTTGGGTGGCAACACTGGCAACACCCGCCACTTTGATCCAGAAGATCACGTGCGTTTAGACCTAAATAGACATTTTAAAAGGGTCGTTGTGGGTAGGGTGGTTGGTAACACTGGTTGTATCATTCCCTGCCACTTAAACTTGCTTCTTTTAAAGAAGTTAAGGTTTGGGTGATCTTCCTGACCCCAGAGGGTCAATTCTTGATCTTTATCAATCTCACTTATTCTGTGGTTCCGGCTGGCCGTAGCTTTTTTCCGGAAAACTTTTCGGCCACAGTTTTCTACCGATTTTCATCAAATTTTTGGTGTAAGAAAAACATTTTTTTGTATTTTTATTAGGTGTACAAAATGAAACTCAGCCACACTGAAAATTTGAATTTTGTAGATTTTAGCCGAGTTTCATTTTGTACACCAAGTAGTTCATTTTTTCAAAATTTTAAACATTTTAGGCGTTGAAGTCCATCAAAAGTTGACCTTCTCCGTGTAAGAAGGTTATGAAGTATAACCATTAAGAAGGTTAATTTTTAAAGGCTTGTAAATCGTAAACCGTTGCAGATATTGAAAAAATGCACTAAATAAATCTGTTGGAAATTTAATTCTCTTTAATTTTATTCTATTCATTTTTTCTCTAGGACGCACTGTTTTCAAGATAAATTTATTTAAAAAAAATTATTTTCCGAAAATGGGCATCCTAGAAAAAAATAATTAAGTACAAATTTATAGAGAATTAAATTTCCTACAATTTTTATTTATTAGGTACAAAATGAAACTCAGCCACAGGGTAAATTTGAATTTTGTAGATTTTAGCCGAGTTTCATTTTGTACACCTAATAGTAGGGAGAAATTAGACATTCCACACTTGCGAGAGAGGCATCCCTTGGCCAGAAAACCCAATATTTCTACCTTATAACTTATTTTTTCCCGAAAATTTTCCCAATTAAAGAAAAAAACTGCAAATTTTCAAAAAAAAATTTTTTTTGACAAAATAAACTGAAAAAATAACTTCGAAAATCTAAAGAAAATTTGTCTGAAAGCTTGAAATTTCTTCCCCTCCTTTGTACTTCCCATCCTTATACTTCCCCTCTTTGAACTTCCCCTCCCAACCCCCTCGTTACTTCCCCTCCTATATTGTTCCTTCTCTTTAAGGAAGTTTTTGTTGGAAGCTCTTCAAACTAGTACTTTTTTCCTAAGAAACCTCCAGATCTCTATTCTCCTTCGACAACGGTGTTTAGAATTTGAGGGAACTTAATAAATAAATAAGAAAATGTGAATTTAATGTGAAACAAGGTTTATTATCCTAGAAATACAAAAGAGGTTTGCTGTATAATATTGTCCCTCCACCTTCCATACCGGGCAAACAATGTAATCGTTTAAAACGAGTCTCCATTGGATTCGTGTACTATTTACATAAACTGGTTGTTATTTGCTTCCCGGGGAAGTTTCAAAACCCCTTAAGTTACACAGGAAGTTTGCCAGAGGGTTTCTTCCTGGAATGGCGGGGGGAGCGAAAAATGGGGTGAGAGGTCACTCTAGAGCTTTGATTAATGCGACTCCTTTTAAAATGCTAATCCTGATGCTCTTTTTTGTAATTATTATCCGCCATTTCTATCTTAAATATGTAAAACTTAAAATTTATTGAAAGAAAAGTAACGGTGCCACTTGGGCTAAAGTTTAATCATTATTACGACAGGATTATGATTGTAATCATTTTATTTTTAATGACGTCCAGACCCCGTGTATGAAAACTAGTGATCTTTGTTGTGCCCTCCGACCGTACACCTAATAAATAAAATTGTAGGAAATTTAATTTTCTATAAATTTGTACTTAATTATTTTTTTCTAGGATGCACCATTTTCGGAAAATAATTTTTTTTAAATAAATTTATCTTGAAAACAGTGCGTCCAAGAGAAAAAATGAATAGAATAAAAATTAAAGAGAATTGAATTTCCAACTGATTTTATTTAGTGCATTTTTTCAATATCTGTAACGGTTCACGATTTACAAGCCTTTAAAAATTAACCTTCTTAATGGTTATACTTCAATAACCTTCTTACACGGAGAAGGTCAACTTTTGATGGACTTTAACGCCTAAAATGTTCAACATTTTGAAAAAAAACTACTAGGTGTACGCCATATCGCAGTGGAAACTTCTCAGACATATTTTTCCTTTCCTACAAAGAATTAAAATATACGAGTTAACTCCCATTTTCCAGGTTTCACGTGTTATTGGAATTAATGCTTTTCTTCCATGGAAGGTCGTTTCAAACCTTTTTGCCCGTTTCAAACACGAATTTAACTTCAGTGAAAAGGCTGAAAGCGTTATTACTTAAAGTTTCAAAGTCTCTTTTTCTCAAACCGTTTTTATTGCAAACAAAATTTTATTTTAAAAAAAATGACGTAGGTAAGTGATTTTGACTGAATTTATTAGGTGTGAAACTCGGCTAAAATCTACAAAATTCAAATTTACCCTGTGGCTGAGTTTCATTTTGTACACCTAATAATAAAAATTGTAGGAAATTTAATTCTCTATAAATTTGTACTTAATTATTTTTTTCTAGGATGCACCATTTTCGGAAAATAATTTTTTTTTAAATAAATTTATCTTGAAAACAGTGCGTCCTAGAGAAAAAATGAATAGAATAAAAATTAAAGAGAATTAAATTTCCAACAGATTTTATTTAGTGCATTTTTTCAATATCTGTAACACATTTACAAGCCTTAAAATTAACCTTCTTAATGGTTATACTTCAATAACCTTCTTACACGGAGAAGGTCAACTTTTGATGGACTTTAACGCCTAAAATGTATGAACTACTAGGTGTACAAAATGAAACTCGGCTAAAATCTACAAAATTCAAATTTACCCTGTGGCTGAGTTTCATTTTGTACACCTGATATATAGCCTGTGGGTTAAGTTGGAGCTGGGTACTTATTTTCATAAAAAATTTTAGGTCCATACATGGAAGTAAAAAAAATTGACTTCGTTTCAGAATAACTTAGAATCCTTATTTTTGAGATATAAAGCGATTCTTCGTTTCCATACAATTTTTATGTTCATAAATATCATTTTACTTGTTTTTTGCTATAAAATTTACATTTAAATAACCATAAAGAGATGGTACCTAAATCATATAAGTATCTCCTTTTTACAGCCTTTACGTAGAGCTTTTATGTTTGTATGTATCATAATGTATATAAAAAAAAAGGACGCCATTTGAGAGGAAAAATTGCGCGTTTTCCGACGTTTGATGAGGTTTAAAAAAAAAAGGCAAAGTCTCGCTCATATACTCGGTTTTTATCTACGACCCCAGTTTAGACGACAATACATCAAATTGTCTCGCTTTTTTAGTGGCTTTTTTTTTCTACCCTCGAAAGTTACTGTAATGGAAAAACGCTTTACTTGATTTAAAGGGACACTATTTTATCGAGGAGAATTTGAATCAGCGACATCCTTTATCGGGCTTAAATTATATTCTAGGGAAAACCTTTTTTCATCTTGTACTGACTTCAATATGGGATCAGGTGGGCACCAATTTTCCCATTTTATTTTTTTTAAAGCAATTTGAGATGTTCAACACTGTCAAAACGGGCATCCCTCCACCAAAAAATAAAAACTTTGAAGAAACTTAAAATTTGCATAAACTAAAACTTTGCCACCTCTATAAGGTGTACAAAATGAAACTCGGCTAAAATCTACAAATTCAAATTACCCTGTGGCTGAGTTTCATTTTGTACACCTAATAAATAAACTTGTAGGAAATTTAATTCTCTATAAATTTGCACTTAATTATTTTTTTCTAGGAGCATTTTCGGAAAATAATTTTTTTTTAAATACATTTATCTTGAAAACAGTGCGTCCTAGAGAAAAAATGAATAGAATAAAAATTAAAGATAATTAAATTTCCAACAGATTTTATTTAGTGCATTTTTCAATATCTGTAACGGTTACGATTTACAAGCCTTTAAAAATTAACCTTCTTAATGGTTATACTTCAATAACCTTCTTACACGGAGAAGGTCAACTTTTGATGGACTTTAACGCCTAAAATGTTCGAAATTTCGAACATTTTTTCGAAAAAATGAACTAAATTTGCGTTTTTAGGCCAAAAATTTTTGTCTCTGGTATTAATTTTTTTCATTTTGGGACAGAAAGGAATTCACTTTTGAAATGACCTTTAAAATAAGAATATATAGGAAGGCGCAGATGCTTTTGCCGAGCGACGCAATCATTTAAATGAGCGTCTTTTCATTATATGAATGGTCCTCTCCCTTTGAATATTCTCCTTTCTTTTTTTTTGTAAAGTTCATATTTTTTATGACTTTTCATGAAATTAAAAATGATTAAAAACTTTGCCTGAAGCCCAAAGGAACTACGTCAAAATTAAAAGAGAAAAACTACGTTTTTTAGACCTTAGAGTAATTTTTTGTTTTTTATAGTAGGGAGAAATTTGTTCTGTTCACGCCCTTTCCGAAGGGTTTCTATTAAAAATTAAAATATTATAAATTTTTAATAAATTTAAAATTATGGTTTCTTTAATAAGGCAGGAAGAAAAAATTAAAAAATTCCCTACACCCCCGTTTAAATAATAAAAGTCGTTTTAGGAGTAAAATCCACCCCACTTTCAAACTCTCGAAAAGGGCTCTTACAACTTATGCCTAACCGATTTCACTCTAAAAGTTTTACCACTGCGGCTTCTCTTTGCAAAAGGCGGTTTTATCATAAAAGCTTTTACATTAAAGTCGCATCATTCCTTCATATTTTTCGTTTTGTTTATTTCTCCCCGTCATATTCGAACTATTTGACCGAAAGCGATTTTTTTAACGAAAATTTTTCAACATGTTTTCCCATGAAGATTCTTTTCTTTCTGGGTCACACTCGTAAAGCCACTCTTCATAATATAACAGACTACATAGAGAAATCTTGATTAGTCTTTTAAGTCTTATATTAAACTTTTCATGGCTTTTCTGTTTTCTGAAATCTTTCAAGTTTTAAATGAATCTCTCAAAGTTTTAACTTTAAACAAAAATGTCAGAAAAGAATAAAAATTTTCTAGTCAAATAATATACCAAATGAACTTGTCATTTCGAAATACGTTTAGACTCCAGTGTAGTGTCCTGAGCTTGTTAATTTTATGAAAAGCTCTTTAAAAACAGCGTAGGATGACAAAGGGATTAATATAAGAGGAACAAGTACCTACCTTTTTTTTTTTTTTTTTTTTTTTTTCTTAGTAAAAGCTTAAAATATGTTTTTCCCCTCTTCTACCCTATTCACCCAACATTTCCTGGTTCTGATTTCAAAACTTGTCGCGGAAGGTTTTCTTTGCGACAAATCGCCACACCCTCTGACTATCTTGGCAAGTAGCCATATGTCATGATTTATAAATTCGAAACAAACACGTTTTTGAGCTTTTGAGAAGAAAGTACTAGTCTGGAGCTGGCCCCGACGGGAACTTCCTTAAAGAGAAGTAACAATATAGGTCGGGGAAGTATATGGGAGGGGAAGTATAACGGAGTGGGAAGTATGTGGAGGGGAAGTATGTGGGAGGGAAGTATAACGGAGTAGGAAGTATATGGAGGGGAAGTATAACGTACGGGGAAGTATAACGAACGGGGAAGTACTAAGTTTTTTTTGTAAAAAAAAAAATTTTGTTTCGGAAAATTTTCCGGTTTTTTCTTTCTTTTTCTTTTTTTTTTTTTTGTTTGAAAATTTTTAAGTTCTTTTTTCGAAAAATTTTCCAAGTGTCAAGGTAGAAATAATGGGCTCTTTGGCCTAGGGATGTGCCTCTCGTAAAGGGCAGAAGTACGAAATTTCTCCCTACTAATAAAAATAGTAATTAAAAAGTGGCAATTTTTTTGCACCAAAAATTCTTAAAAAATATAAGGAGTAATTGGTGAAAATTTGGTGAAAATCGGATTAACGGTTCGGGCGCAGCGAATTTTTTAAAATTTCAAACAGACATATCTCCGCCATTTTTTCGAAATTCAAAAATCCCCCTCGTTACATTCTTCTTCACCGGCTAAAGAAATTTGGTGAAAATTTGGTGAAAATCGGATGAAAATTGTGGCCGTAAAGTGTTCCGGAAAAAAATGCTACGGACGGCCGGCCGGCCGGCCGGCACCACAGACAAAGTTGAGATCGGTAAAGATCAATATTCGATTTGACCCTCCGGGGTCTGGAAGACCTTTCCCCAAAAACCCGACGTCGAGGGTATCGCAATAACTTCTTTAAGGAAGTTAAAAAAGTGCTAGTTTGAAGAGCTTCCAACGAAAACTCTATTGAAGAGAAGTAAAAATGTAGGAGGGGGAAGTATAACGGAGGGGAGGTACAACGAAGGGGGAAGTATATGGATGGGGAAATATAACAGAGGGGGGAGTATAGTCAGGGAAGTATAACGGAGAGGGAAGTACAAGGGAGGAGGAAGTTTTTTTTTTTTCGAAAAATTTTCCAATTTTTTTTTAATTTTCCGGTTTTTTGGGGTTTTTTTCGAAATTTTTCTAAGTGTCAAGGTAGAAATAATGGGCTCTTTGGCCTACGGCCAAACTTCCTTAAAGAGAAGTAACAATATAGGAGGGAAGGTATACGGGACGGGGAAGTATAGGAGGGGGAAGTATAACGGATGGGACGTAAAACGGAGGGGGAAGTATATGGGGGGGAAGTATAAGGGAATGAAAGTATAACGAAGGGAGGGAAAGTAAAAAAGGAGGGGCAAGTATAAAGAGGGGAAGTTTTTTTTTTCGAAAAATTTTCGGGATTTTTTTTTAAAAATTTTCCGATTTTTTTCGAAAAATTTTCGAAGTTTAAAAAAACTTTTTTTTTCAGTTCTTTTTGTCGGAAATTTTTCCAAGTGTCAAGGTAGAAATAATGGGCTCTTTGGCCTACGGATGTGCCTCTCGTAATGGGTAGAAGTATGAAATTTCTCCCTAGTAGATTTAGATTTAGATTTAGGTTTTTAGGGCCTTGTGCACTCCGACCCCTAATGGGTCTATTGTGCGCCCTTGTTTCCTGATCAGAGCTCCCCATCAAGCCCCAGGCTCTTAATAGCCTCCAGAGGCTGGACAGGGGTCTCTTTGTGTAGTTCGATGGACTGGGTTTCTCTTCCCCTATATCCATGAACCTCAGCCGTGCTAGGCCTTCGCAATAACAGAGGACGTGCTCCGCCGTCTCCTCCTCCTCCAAACAGAAGCGGCAGGTGCTGTCCTCTGTCACTCCCAACCTTTGAAGGTGCTTGCGGAGTTTACAGTGACCAGTCAGCAGACCCACCATAATGCGGACTTTGGTTCTGCCCTGCCTGAGCAGGTCTGCTGTAAATCCATGCCGTGGTCCACTAATGAACATCTTGGCATGCCTTTGACCTCGAGCTTTATGCCATCTCGTCAAAGTAGCAGAGAGAGTTTGCCTTTGAGCTCCTCACTCTTCACACTCCTAGAAATGTGACAGAAGGGCTCAGGGCCAATGGGGTAAAAAAATCCCTAGTAAAAAAATAATAATTAAAAAGTGGCAATTTTTTGGCAAATACCCTCCGGGGTCTGGAAGACCCCTCCCCAAAAACCCGAATTGGAGGGTATCACAATAACTTCTTTATGGAAGTTAAAATGTACTAGTTTGAAGAGCTTCTAACGAAAACTCCCTTGAAGAGAAGTAAAAATATAGGAGGGGGAAGTATAATGGTGGGGAAGCATAACGGAGGGGGAAGTTTTTTCTTTTGTTTTTTTCGAAAACTTTTTTTTTTCTTTTGAAAAATTATCCGAGTTTTTTTTGTCGAAAAATTTTCCAACTTTTTCAATTTTCCGAGTTTTGATTTTCGAAAAAATTTTAAACTTTTTTAATTTTCCGAGTTTATTTTGTTTGTTTTTTCTTCCGAAAATTTTCCACCTTTTTTTTTTGTTCACAAAAATTTTTCAAGTTCTTTTTTTTTCGAAAATTTTCCTAAGTGTCAAGGTAGAAATATTGGGCTCTTAGCCCTGTTTAGACGCTTGGAGCTTGCTGTGGAGTACGATTATCGAGCCCAGATGAGAAAAGTCGGTAGCGCTCAAAAGGCTCTGCTGGACGGGCCTGAAGGAGGCGAATAAAGCGACCGACAACGGAAAGATCGTACGCGCCTCGCTTGCTAGCGTGCTGAGCTAGTAGTTCTTTTTAAAAAAAATTGTTTTCTTTTTTCTCTCTCTCTTTCGGGATATCTAAATGGGGCTTTATTTACGATTGGTTGACACATTTACATAAATGCCTGCATAAAAAGGTTTTTTTACCTTTATTAAAAAAATCCTTTTATAGGGAAGCCTCGAGTAAACATTTTTCGTATCGGAACACTTTTCGCCGCACGATAAAATCAACGTGTTTCCGTTCAATTTCTCGTAAGATTCTAAATTTTCGAGACGAGGGATATATTTTGGCGGATATTGGTAATAACATGAGGATGCGTATGGCGAGAGGTCGAACCCAATTATCCCCAATGCTCCCGGAATCACGTACGGCCTGATCTTAGTTTATACACCCATCGGGCTCTGATATTAGCAGAGATTGATATTGCTTCCGCAAGATCACGCACACGGATTGCATCTCGAATAATTAGGATGACATTAAATTATCATTAAAGTTTTTTTGGAAGAAACTAATTAAGAATTCGCTTATTAATTATGGAATTCTTGAGATAAAATTAAAGAAAGAGGTCCTTTAGAGCTCTTTGGTGAAGGGTAAAAAAAAAATCCCAGAGGGCCATTCTGAGCACAATGAAAGTAATCAAACCGAGGCCTCGCTCACAGAGTAACGAAGTTTAAAATTTATTTCAATTGACGAGGGAGGATGCCGCTCCTGATTAAACTTGGTCTTTGTAGAGGGTGAGTCATGGGAGGCTGAAGAAGTCGGTCGTTAGCATGCGAGCAAGGGTGGAAAAAAAAGTCTGAGCGTTTTAATTTTAAATAAAAGAAAGTGTTTCCTTAAAATAAGGAGACCGTGATGAAGAAGTGGAAGGAGTTGAAGTAGTCATTTACTTCATTAGAAGTTCCCCTCGGTCGATCAGCGCCGCCCTCCCCGCTAACCTAATATCTACCCCGCCCATACATAATCCGCAGACCGCACCTAACCAGAAAACTTGGCTCTAAGCATTTCTAAAAAATTCATTATTAAATTTTTAATAAATTGGTGTGAAGCGTGTCGCGCTTTTAAAAGTTGTTTTACCTCTTTTGTCTCATTTCGGCGTAAGCGCGTGCTTAACCCCGATGTTAGAAATTTCAATAAATCAGCTCAAAAATCCCTTAGGGTCATAAAGAAAGTTCGTCTGTGGCGTTCCAGCCAGCTCCAGCTTAAAAATAAATATCACTTTTATCAGGAGGGTAAAAATGGCGCTGACAGAAAATTGACGTCAACCACTCTCGAGGGTTGGGCACCCCAATTTTCCCGGCTGTCAAAGTGCGCGGACTTGGCGGATAACTTTTAGCCTCTAAACTTTCGATTAAAGGGCAGTTAACGTCTCCTTTTTCATGTGACCAAATAATATAAAAGAATTTCCAGGTTAAAATAACCCTTTTCTTCCCCCTTGAGATCAAACCACAAATCATGAAAATCGGGGCAATTTTTGAATATAAAAATTTCAGGTATGCTGGAAACAAAATGGGAAAAGTGTGAAATTGAATTAAAAAGAAGGAATTATTCAAGGGCGTAATGCATTTAGCCTCTCGGAAGCCTCTCTAAATTAAATTTCCACCCACCTGTTCCTCACTCGATATCCTCTTCTTGATTGACATCTTTGAAGTTCAACTTGGGTTTTTTCGTCAGTGAAAAATAATAGAGTTTAATTAAAAACAAAATTTAGTTAATAAAGAGTCGAAATGGGTTTTTAAAAGAGTTTGTTTGGGTGGATGTGGACCGTTAGCCGGGTAAATGAAGCTGAAGGGAGGCGCCTATTCCGAGTCGAGATTGGCTCAGCGTCCGGACCTTTTCGCCCATTATGAGTCCCGCAAATTGCCCCCAGGACGCTCTCCACTCAATCAACTGACGTGCGGACAAAATCTCAAATAACACTCGGCCTTTTTTAAAGGCTTGCCCGGGAGCTGTCGCGTACCGTACCAGGTTTTTAAACTTTACTAGCCGAATACAGATCCAATTAGATTTCTAAAAAAAAATTAAATTTTTTCATTATTTCTATCCTATTTAAACATTCACTGTAGAAAAGTTTTTAAATGATAAAGGCGATTTTTGACATTCCAAAAATGGAACAAGATCAAGCTATACCAACGAAATATTTTTATCGACAATTTAGTTATTATATTACTTATTTAAAGTAAAAAAGTAAAAATTAGCCTATAAAAAAAATTAAATAAAAATAATAGGTATCGAATCGTCACGGAAAGCCCTAAAATTGAGAAATATCACTGTATTTTTTGCACCGTGGTGAAAAACGTGGTTTTCTGTCTTGGTATGAATTTCTAACACTAAGAAATATAACGGAGGGGACGTACAACGGAGGTGGAAGTATATGGGAGGGGAAGTATATGGGAGGGGAAGTATAACGGAGGGGGAAGTATAAGGGAACGAAAGTTTAACGAAGGGGATGTATAAGGGAGGGAAAGTATAAAGGAGGGGGAAGTATAAGGGAGGGGAAGTATAACGGAGGGAGAAGTTTTTTTTTTCCGAGTTTTTTTTTCGAAAAATTTTCAGTTTCTTTTTTCAAAAAATTTTCCGAGTTTTTTTTTATTTTCCGGGTTTTCTTTTTAAATTTGCGCTTTTTTCTGAAAAATGTTTTAAGTTCTTTTCCTTTGACGTGGAGGGTATCACAATAACTACTTTAAGGAAGTTAAAAGTACCTACTAGTTCGAAAAGCTTCCAACGAAAACTTGCTTAAAGAGAATTAACAATATAGGAGGGGGAAGTATTAAAAAGGGGAAGTATAACGGAGGGGGAAGTTTTTTTTTAATTTTCCGGGTTTTCTTTTTTAAATTTGCGCTTTTTTTTCTGAAAAATTTTGTAAGTTCTTTTCCTTTGACGTGGAGGGTATCACAATGACTTCTTTAAGGAAGTTAAAAGTACCTACTAGTTCGAAGAGCTTCCAACGAAAACTTGCTTAAAGAGAAGTAACAATATAAGTGGGGAAGTATAAAGGAGGCGAAGTTCAAAAGGGGGAAGTATAGGAGGGGAAGCTTAAGGAGTCTTTTAACTCTTTTCTTCGGTTTTTTCTGCCAAAAAAACCCTATCAGGATTTTAAGGGCATTTCGAACCCTTCTAACCGAAATTCCCCACGTTTTCTTGGTTCTTCGGCCTCATTTTTGCCAGATTCTAGATATTTTTCGGTGTTTTGATCAATAAGCCGTCTTTTTGCCTAATTTTTGAAAGTTTTCCTCGATTTTCGGATCCACAATACTCTTCTGGTTTTTTTAGCCAAGCTTAGCTGACCCTTTTTTACATTTTCTTCTGTTTTTGACGAAGAAGTCCTCTTAGTGTCGGATTTTCAGGGGTTTTTCCTCGATGGAAACCTCTTTTTACCTCATATCTGTGCGTTTTTCGACAAAACGAAAATAGTTTACCCCATTTCTGAGGTTCTTTTCTCGGTTTTTTGGCCACGAAAACCCCTTTTCTTAGGTTTCATCCGAATATAGGGTGGTAAAAAACAATTATTATTTTCGTGACAAACACTACTCGACTTCCCTCTTAAGAAGGTTACGATCTGCTTACGGCCAAAGCCATAAACTTCTTTAACGCTCAGTAGGTCACAAAGTTTTAAAATTACAGTAAAACCGTTTTATAAAGTCCCTTTTATTTAAATTATTTTGTACAATTTTTATCTTGTTTGAATTTATGGTTTTCTGCATTGTAAAGCATTAATTTTGTTTCCGTTCAATTGGTTCGAATCTTCATAAATAACGAAACGTTTTTTTTTGTTGCAGAAAGATGGCGATACGAACTGACTTTTAAAATTGCGAATTTGTCGTCTTTGAGTATCCAACATCCAGGGCACACGCTCATTATTTTCTTAGAAAAACAGGTAAACGGTTATATTATTAAGGGCTCCTTGTTAAGAGATGTAGCGTGAACAAATCTAAAGGTGGCTCCAAATGTCAGGGGTTGATGTATCACCTTCCAAGCAATTTTCAAGAAAGCAGTTTATCTCTCGAACTTTCTTCTTGTTTTCCTCTGGATTTTTAAGTACAAATCGTTTTTATTTTTATTTTTCTGTACATTCGATCCGCCTTTCGCTTCTGCCAAATTAAAGGAGAAAACGCAATTAAAAAGTTTCCAGTTTAATTAGTGCTCCCTGGGGGTACGGAAGGTAGAAACTTAAGAATTTTTTTTTCACCCTCCACCCCTTCTATTGTTCATTTTAACCTATTAGCGCCTGTTAAAATAACAAATACTTCACGTTCTTGAGATTTTCGCCTGAAAAAATAAAATGCTAGAAGCTAATATTTCACTAACAAGACTGTCAAGTTCTCGAGTTTTATTTGTGGTTTATTTATTTATGGTGTACTAAATGAAACTCAGCCACAGGGTTTGAATTTTGTAGATTTTAGCCGAGTTTCATTTTGTACACCTAGTAGTTATTTTTTTTAAATTTTAAACATTTTAGGCGTTAAAGTCCATCAAAAGTTGACCTTCTCCGTGTAAGAAGGTCATTGAAGTATAACCATTAAGAAGGTTAATTTTTTAAAGGCTTGTAAATCGTAAACCGTTACAGATATTGAAAAAATGCACTAAATAAAATCTGTTGGAAATTGAATTCTCTTTAATTTTTATTCTATTCATTTTTTCTCTAGGACGCACTGTTTTCAAGATAAATTTATTTTAAAAAAATTATTTTCCGAAAATGGTGCATCCTAGAAAAAAATAATTAAGTACAAATTTATAGAGAATTAAATTTCCTACAATTTTTATTTATTTGGTGTACAAATGAAACTCAGCCGCTGGGTAAATTTGAATTTTGTAGATTTTAGCCGAGTTTCATTTTGTACACCTAATATTTCTATAGTTCTGTCGGGGGGCACACATCTCGTCCTAAATTATTCTCGTCCTCCTGTCTTCTCGTCCTACAGTCTTCTCGTCCTAAAAGTAACGTACAAAAACTGCTGCGCGGCAGCGCTCCACCCCAGCAAGTCACGGTCGGTTTTTTTTTTATTTTTGCGTGGATCAGCTCGTTTTGTGACACAAGGGGGTTAATTTTTTTCCTCTCGCGAGGATGTGCTCGTTTTATGACAAAAGGTATTTAATTTTTTTTCTCGCGAGGATCAGCTTGTTTTATGACACAAGGGGGTGAATTTTTTCCTCTCGCGAGTATTTGCTCACCCTGTAGGCGCCCCTGGGATGGATGACGAGCTCGGTAGTCGCAAAAAGAAGTTTAAAAATTGCTGGCGTGGAACGCTGCCGCATTTCTCCGACGCAGCAATTTTGTACGTTAGTTTTAGGACGAGAAGACAGGAGGACGAGAATACTTTAGGACGAGATGTAGGCACTCGTTCTATAGTTCATAGTTTTTTTTTAATTTAAAACAGTTGATTATAGGGAGTTTTCCGCTGTTTTTAGCTTCCTTTTTCTACGTATCTACTTATATGAGGCGCTCCGGGTACGAAGGGCGAACTCTACATCGGACAAATTTTTTTTTTTCTTTTCTTTTTTTCATTTTCAGATTCTAGACCTTTTGATGGATACCCCCATAAATTTTTACATTGAGTTTGCCCTTTTTTCCCCTTTAAAATACGTAAAAACCGATATGCTGCAAAGCTCTAACTGTGATATCCGAGCGGGTACGAAGGGCGAACTCCACGCGAACTCCACATCCTAGTCCACAACCCCCACTCCTTTTCCCATTCCAGGGCATGACTTTTCTGTTGAGTTCGCCCGTAACATAAAACTTTAAAATGCGAATATCTCGAAACTACGTTTTGTTGAGTTCGCCCTTCGTACCCGGAGCGCCTCATATTACCCTTTTTTTACAGGATTTTTTTGACGTTTTTCGTGCGCGAAACTCCTTTTAACTTTCTCAAAGAGAATTTATCGAATTCCGTTTCCATTTTTTGAGGTTCTTCCATATTTCATTGAGGAAAATTTTGTTAGTTACCAATATCATATTTTGGCTAGTTAGTTGTCTGCCGTTTCCAGCTTTTCACGGCCGCAATTTTCATCCGATTTTCACTGAATCTTGAAAATATGGAGAGTTTTTCTTCAAAATTCGGATGTTTGTCTGGTACTTTTGGGCGTTTTCCCTAATTTTGTTCGTCAAAAAACCCAATTTTCACTTTATTTATCGGTTTTTACCTCACCAGAAATATCATGTGCCAGCCCATTTAAATTTTCAAACTTTATGAATGAATTAAAATTTATATTATGTAACTAAATATCATAGTGAAAGTAAATAAATTCGAGGCATAAACTCCCTTAGGTTGTGTATTAATTAAATTTTATAAATTACCAATACCTCTGTGTTGTTGGGGACTAAAATGTCTATACGGCTTTAATTACATAGGAATTTACAAAAGGTTTCTTTTTCGTGCTTCAGTTGACATTTAGCAATTTCATCCTGACCACCATAGAATTTTCTCTCTGATAAGTCTATCATGTCCTTGGTCGATGAAGCAAAAAAATCTGCGTAGAAAGGGCAATATTAATTAAAAACGATATTGCCCTCGGCGTTTATTCCGTCGTTTTGTTGTCGTTGAAAAGGAATCGATTTTGTGTGAATATTTGAAGATTGAAGGAGGAAGATTATTCGAAAAGGGCTCCGACATCTGGGATTGGCAGTAGTGACGACTTTTAATCAAGCGATTCTTCACCTCCGTAACAATTAGTACAAGAGTGATAGACGGTTCTCGCTTATTGGATTCCAAAATATAAATGACCCTCCAAAAATCATTTTTACGTGACAAAAGTTTGTGATTAAATTGGCTATTTTAATTCAAACTGGAGGGACGTGGGTTGGAGATCAAGGTCTCTGCCTTATTCCCACTGACAGGAAAGACCTTGATTTGGAAATAACATAAGGAGCGAAACTCTCGGCACATTATATTAGGTGTACAAAATGAAACTCGGCTAAAATCTACAAAATTCAAATTTACCCAGTGGCTGAGTTTCATTTTGTACACCTAATAAATAAAAATTGTAGGAAATTTAATTCTCTATAAATTTGCACTTAATTATTTTTTCTAGGATGCACCATTTTCGGAAAATAATTTTTTTTAAATAAATTTATATTGAATACAGTGCGTCCTAGAGAAAAAATGAATAGAATAAAAATTAAAGAGAATTAAATTTCCAACAGATTTTATTTAGTGCATTTTTTCAATATCTGTAACGGTTTACGATTTACAAGCCTTTAAAAATTAACCTTCTTAATGGTTATACTTCAATAACCTTCTTACTCGGAGAAGGTCAACTTTTGATGGACTTTAACGCCAAAATGATTAAAATTTTGAAAAAATGAACTACTAGGTGTAGAAAATGAAACTCGGCTAAAATGTACAAAATCCAAATTTACCCTGTGGCTGAGTTTCATTTTGTACACCTAATAAATAAAAATTGTAGGAAATTTAATTCTCTATAAATTTGCACTTAATTATTTTTTCTAGGATGCACCATTTTCGGAAAATAATTTTTTTTAAATAAATTTATCTTGAAAACAGTGCGTCCTAGAGAAAAAATGAATAGAATAAAAAGTACTGGTTTGTAGAGCTTCCAACGAAACTTCCTTAAAGAGAAGTATCTATATAGAGGGGGAAGTATAACGGAGGGGACGTAAAACGTAGTGGGAAGTATATGGGAGGGGAAGTATAACGGAGGGGGAAGTATAACGGAAGGGGAAGTATAACGGAGTAGGAAGTATATGGGAGGAGAAGTATAACGGAGTAGGAAGTATATGGGAGGGAAGTATAACGGAGTAGGAAGTATATGGGAGGGAAGTATAACGGAGGGGGAAGTATAACGAACGGGGAAGTATAACCGAGGGGGGGAAGTATAAGGAAGGGGAAAGTAGAACAGAGGGGGAAGTATAACGGAGGGGGAAGTATAAGGGAACGAAAGTATAAAGGAAGAGGATGTAGCAGGGAGGAAAAGTATTAAGGAGAATTTTCCAAGTTTGTTTTGTCGAAAAATTTTCCGGTTTTTTTTTATCTTTTTTTTCGAAAAATTTTCCGGGTTTTCCTTTTTTTTTCGAAAAAATTTTCAAAGTTCTTTTTTTGAAAAATTTTCGAAGTTTTTTTGTCCAAAAAAAAAATTTTTTTTTTTTTTCAAAAAATTTTCAAAGTTTTTTTCGAAAAATTTTCCGGGTTTTTCTTTTTTCTTTTTTTTTTTTCGAGAAATTTTCTAAGTTTTTTTTTTGAAAAATGTTCTAAATTTTTTTGTCAAAAAAAATTTTTTTTTCGAAAAATTTTCCGGGTTTTTCTTCCTTTTTCTTTTTTTTCTTTTTTTTTTTTTTGAAAAATTTTTAAGTTCTTTTTTTCGAAAAATTTTTTTAAAGTGTCAAGGTAGAAATAATGGGCTCTTTGGCCTAGGGATGTGCCTCTCGTAAAGGGTAGAAGTACGAAATTTCTCCCTACTAAAAAAAATTAATGATTAAAAAGTGGCAATTTTTTTGCACCAAAAATTCTTAAAAAATATAAGGAGTAATTGGTGAAAATTTGGTGAAAATCGGATTAACGGTTCGGCCGCAGCGAATTTTTTAAAATTTCAAACAGACATATCTCCGCCATTTTTTCGAAATTCAAAAATCGCCCTCGTCATATTCTTCTTCACCGGCTAAAGAAATTTGTGTAAAAATTTGGTGAAATCGGATGAAAACTGTGGCCGTAAAGTGTTCCAGAAAAAATGCTACGGCCGGCCGGCACCACAGACAAAGTTGAGATCGGTAAAGATCAATATTCGATTTGACCCTCCGGGGTCTGGAAGACCCTTCCCCAAAAACCCGACGTCGAGGGTATCGCAATAACTTCTTTAAGGAAGTTAATTAAAGAGAATTAAATTTCTAACAGATTTATTTAGTGCCTTTTTTTAATATCTGTAACGGTTTACGATTTACAAGCCTTTAAAAATTAACCTTCTTAATGGTTATACTTCAATAACCTTCTTACACGGTGAAGGTCAACTTTTGATGGACTTTAACGCCTAAAATTTCAAATTTTGAAAAAATGAACTACTATAATTCCAATCTGAAATGCCACGGAGATGAAAATAAAGTTTAGATAAAGAAAACGACACCAAGACCCTTTTCTAAAAAACTAAAATTTAAAAATGTTACGTCAAAAAGTTATTTTTTAGTCATTTCGTAAGAATTTTCATTGAGAAGGAAGCCGTTTGTTCTTACTTTTTAGAACTCCCCGGATGGTAATGAGATGTGTCGACACCGTATTTTAGATCCGGCCTCGAAATTAAATAAACATTTCGGTCCTAAAGGGAATAGAGGTCAGAGGGTGCGGAGGTTCGTTCCAAATGTGCACACACCCCTTTTCATATATGGATTTGTCGAGACCCCTTTATTATTTTACCAAATATTTAACATTTTCTTCTTACAAACAACCAAATCTCTGCTTCTCAAATCGATAAAATGCTACGAGGTCTAGAAGACCCTCTCTCAAAAAGCGGACATGAAGGGTAATCCAATAACTTCATTTGAGGAAGAAAAGTCTGAAGCATGCCGGGAACTTCCTTAAAAGAAGAGACCTGCCATTTTGATATTTTTATCCTCATTTTATTTGTTCATTCATTCACACTATTTGCAAGCATTCTTTCGTTTCTCTACTATTTACAAGAGAAGGAAAAGCGGTTTATAGCGATTATGTGAGGCGCTCCGGGTACGAAGGGCGAACTCAACAAAACGTAGTTTCGAGATATTCGCATTTAAAAGTTTCGGTTTCTACGTATTTAAAGGGGAAAAAATGGCGTACTCAACATAAAAATTATATGGGTGTATTCACCAAGAGGTCTAGAATCTGAAATGAAAAAAAACTGGAAGACCCTTCCCCAAAAACCCGACGTCGAGGGTATCACAATAACTTCTTTAAGGAAGTTAAAAAAATTTGTCCGATGTTGAGTTCGCCCTTCGTACCCGGAGCGCCTCATATCGACTCGTCAGTGTTACCAACGTTGGATTTTTGAAGAAATTCTTACCTTATTTTTAAAAGAAGAGACCTGGCTTTTTGATACTTTTATCCTCGTTTTATTTGTTCATTCATTAACACTATTTGCAAGCATTCTTTCGTTTCTCTACTATTTACAAGAGACGGAAAAGTGGCAAATCTAGGTGGCAGTGGGCGTTTATATCGACTCGTCAGTGTTACCAACGTTGAATTTTTGACGGAATTCTTACCTTATTTTTAAAGAATAGGCATAATATTGAAAGAGAACGTGAAATAATATTGAAAGACAACGTTGAGAAGGGGGAAGTATGAAGGTTTTTTTAACTTTCTTGTGATACCCTCCACGTCGAGTTTTTGGGGAAGGGGCTTCCACACCCCGTAGGTTCAATTCGAATATGGATCGATCTCAACTTTGTCTATGGTGCCGGCCGGCCGTAGAATATTTTGGAACACATCACGGCCACAGTTTTGAACCGATTTTCACACAATTTTCTTTATTCTGTGAACCAGATGTAACGTGGGCGATTGGACTCCATTGTACTGCCTCCTTATACTTCCCCTCTCTTTTACCTCCCCTCCTATACTTCCCCTCTCTTTTACCTCCCCCTCCTTATACTTCCTCTCTCTTTACCTCCCCCTCCTTATACTTCTCCTCTCTTTACCTCCCCTTTTAATACGTCCCCTCTCTTCCCCCCATACTTCCCCTCTCTTTACCCCCCACCTCCTTATACTTCCTCTCTCTTTTACCTCCCCTCCTTATACTTCTCCTCTCTTTTATCTCCCCTCCTTATACTTCCCCTCTCTTTTATCTCCCCCTCCTTATACTTCCCCTCTTTTACCTCCCCCTCCTTATACTTCCCCTCTCTTTACCTCCCCCTCCTTATACGTCCCCTCTCTTATACCTCCCCTCCTTATACGTCCCCTCTCTTATACCTCCCCCTCCTTATACTTCCCTTCTCTTATACCTCCCCCTCCTTATACTTCCCCTCTTATATTGTTCCTTCTCCACAAGGAAGTTTTCGTTGGAACCTCTTTTTGTCTCTTCCGTCATTTTCCATCGGCTCGCGTCTGCCACGCGCCGCGTAAACGGGACTATGCAGTAGTTTTACTTCATGGCTATTGATAAAGTTGATGTAATTGAATCTCTAGGTAAGAAAGATTCAATAAAACGGGAATTAAACGGTTCGAAGTTTCAGAGGTTCCCTCATGTTCGATACACCTTCCGGACGTTTCGGGCGAAAATTTAGAAACGTGATAAAGTTTAAGGGAATGGCTCGGAACAGTCTGATATCCCGGGGAGCTGTTGTGCTCCCGTATAAATGAGTAAAGTTCTAGTAGACTCGTCCGGAGGAGCAATCCAAGTAAAACAAGTGCGGTAATTCACTCTCGGGGCGACGAATTTAAATGCCTCCTTATTTTCCTTCCTCTTTCCCAAAACGATTTGTGACATATAAATCCAGAATCTTTTCTCTCCTACAATATTCAACGATTCCATCGAATCAATTTAGTTTCAATACCTAAATTTCTACGCTAAAATTTTATGAGAGTTGCCTACATAGCTTGAAAACCATTGGTCCTAGCGAGGGAAAGACAAAATTAATCTTCATGCAATTTCCTGCAGATTATTCTTTTTTTTTCATAGCACATAAAAAGTACTGGTTTGAAGAGCTTCGAACGAAAACTTCCTTAAAGAGAAGTATATAGGAGGGGGAAGTATAACGGAGGGGACGTAAACGTAGGGAGAAGTATAAGGGAGTGGGAAGTATATGGGAGGGGAAGCATAACGGAGGGGGAAGTATAAGTGAGGGGAAGTATATGGGAGGGGGAAGTTTAAGTGAGGGGTAGTATAACAGAGGGTGAAGTATAACGGAGGGGGAAGTATAAGGGAACGATAGTATAACGGAAGGGGGATGTATAAGGGAGGGAAAGTATAAAGGAGAATTTTCCAAGTTCTTTTTTTCAAAAATTTTCGAAAAATTTTCCGGGTTTTTTTTTCCGAAAAATTTTCTAAGATTTTTTTCGATAAATTTTTTAAGTTTTTTTGTCAAAAAAAAAATTTTTTTTTCGAAAAATTTTCCGGTTTTTTTTTGAAAATTTTTTTCAAGTTCTTTTTTTCGAAAATTTTTTGTCAATGTAGAAATAATGGGCTCTTTGGCCTAGGGATGTGCCTCTCGTAAAGGGTAGAAGTTCGGAATTTCTCCCTCCAAAAAAAATTAATAATTAAAAAGTGGCAATTTTTTTACCCAAAAATTCTTAAAAAATATAAGGAGTAATTGATGAAAATTTGGTGAAAATCGGATTTACGGTTCGGCCGCAGCAAATTTTTTAAAATTTCAAACAGACATATCTCCGCCATTTTTTTCGAAATTCAAAATCGCCCTCGTTACATTCTTCTTCACCGGCTAAGAAATTTTGGTGAAAATTTGGTGAAAATCGGATGAAAATTGTGGCCGTAAAGTGTTCCGGAAAAAAAAGCTACGGACGGCCGGCCGGAACCACAGACAAAGTTGAGATCGGTAAAGATCAATATTCGATTTGACCCTCCGGGGTCTGGAAGACCCTTCCCCAAAAACCCGACGTCGAGGGTATCGCAATAACTTCTTTAAGGAAGTTCATTAGTTAAGGAGACATGGTCTAAAATCCATTGTAATCCTTCTTTTTTTAAAAAAAAATTATGTTTCAACGCGTAGAATCTCGCCTCGTTTGAGGTATTTAAGTGCACTTTTAAAACCCAACTTGAAGAACCAAGTTTTAGAAA
This sequence comes from Orius insidiosus, assembly GCA_014119065.1. Classification (NCBI taxonomy): domain Eukaryota; kingdom Metazoa; phylum Arthropoda; class Insecta; order Hemiptera; family Anthocoridae; genus Orius; species Orius insidiosus. The sequence continues at coordinate 249,799 of JACGAQ010000141.1, forward strand.
CTTTCTTGTGGTTGTGGCGAAGTTAACTTACTTTTAAGAAAGTTAAAAATTACTTTTGAAAAAGGCCTTTTTTTTTTCACGAAATCATTATTCACTTAAGATCATTTTTACGAAAAGATGCTGGCATTTCAATAATTGGTTTTCATAAAAGGCGTTTTGTATTAAGCTGTATAGGTAACGCGAGAAATTACTTAATAAATTGAATTTACTATTTTAAATAATTAGGAAGATGCGTTTTCGTTATGGAAGCTTTGATCTTTGAAAACTTGATTATAATTTATATCGAAACTAGGTCGCGATGCTAAAATCTCTGGTAATTAATTACGAATTCATTTTCAAATGGGGAGAGAGAGAGGTTTTCGCTCCTTACAGAAACTCGCCGGTTATTCAGTCACCAAATTGGTTGTAATCAACACTCGTCGGGTCTGGGAAAGGCGGGGGGTTTTCCATTTTGCCCGGGCTGGAGGCCTTTATTCACCGGGTGGAATTATCTCCTCGGAATTGTAGGGCGGGTCAAAAAAGGTCATTCGGGTCATTTCCAGAGAGTTTGTTACGGGAGGAACTCACTGAACGGCGCGTTATTCATCTCATCATCCTTCCAGGGAAGTCTTGGAAAAATTTCCCTAATGTCCGATTTGAGTCAACTGAATAATCTCTTTGCCTCCTTTGATAGTAAGCCCCGTTTAGACGGCGTGTAGTAAAGTCAAAAGTCGTGTGCAAAAGACGGTAGCTATCAAAAGGCCCAGTTGCAGACGCGGCGATGGCGTGTAGATGAATCGGTAAAACCGTTGGGGGAGGGGGGGGGGAGGTGTACTGTAAAGTAGGAAAGGGGCTCGCAATTGCTATGACTCGTGAGCAAAAGACTGACAAATCCGCTTGCCACGAGCTGACCGCTTACACGGCGCGTGGTGGGCTCGTGCTTTGTCACTTTTCTTGTTGCTGGGCTCGTGCTTTGTCACTTTTTTTGTTGCTGGGCTCGTGCTGTCACTTTTCTTGTTGCTGGGCTCGTGCTTTGTCACTTTTCTTGTTGCTGGGCTCGTGCTTTGTCACTTTTCTTGTTGCTGGGCTCGTGCTTTGTCACTTTTCTTGTGCTGGGCTCGTGCTTTGTCACTTTTCTTGTTGCTGGGCTCGTGCTTTGTCACTTTTCTTGTTGCTGGGCTCGTGCTTTGTCACTTTTCTTGTTGCTGGGCTCGTGCTTTGTTACTTTTCTTGTTGCTGGGCTCGTGCTTTGTCACTTTTCTTGTTGCTGGGCTGTGCTTTGTCACTTTTCTTGTTGCTGGGCTCGTGCTTTGTCACTTTTCTTGTTACTGGGCTCGTGCTTTGTCACTTTTCTTGTGGCTGGGCTCGTGCTTTGTCACTTTTCTTGTTGCTGGCCTCGTGCTTTGTCACTTTTCTTGTTGCTGGGCTCGTGCTTTGTCACTTTTCTTGTTGCTGGGCTCGTGCTTTGTCACTTTTCTTGTTGCTGGGCTCGTGCTTTGTCACTTTTCTTGTTGCTGGGCTCGTGCTTTGTCACTTTCTTGTTGCTGGGCTCGTGCTTTGTCACTTTTCTTGTTGCTGGGCTCGTGCTTTGTCACTTTTCTTGTTGCTGGGCTCGTGCTTTGTCACTTTTCTTGTTACTGGGCTCGTGCTTTGTCACTTTTCTTGTGGCTGGGCTCGTGCTTTGTCACTTTTCTTGTTGCTGGCCTCGTGCTTTGTCACTTTTCTTGTTGCTGGCCTCGTGCTTTGTCACTTTTCTTGTTGCTGGCCTCGTGCTTTGTCACTTTTCTTGTTGCTGGGCTCGTGCTTTGTCACTTTTCTTGTGGCTGGGCTCGTGCTTTGTCACTTTTCTTGCTGCTGGGCTCGTGCTTTGTCACTTTTCTTGTTGCTGGGCTCGTGCTTTGTCACTTTTCTCTTTGCTGGGCTCGTGCTTTGTCACTTTTCTTACTGGGCTCGTGCTTTGTCACTTTTCTTGTTGCTCTTCTCAAGTTAATCAAAGATCATTTTCTTTTGTTTCAGATCTCAAAAGTCTTTCGGTCGTCCTCCTTGAGTAAAATGGAAGATTTAAAAATTCTAAATATAACGTAAGCTTTTTTTTGTCTTATTGCCCTTTGTTAAATTTGTTCCTTCCTCTTTTTTTCTGTCCAGGGAGCAGGGTGACGTCGTTTTTCACTTTTTCGGAAGCGGACACGATAAGAGCAGAGTGAGAGAAGTCAGCGGCAAGCTGTTGGAAAGGAGGAGGCTCGGAGAGATAAATCTCCTTGACAGGGAGAACGTCTTTCGGCAAGAGCCTGCCCTTCATTTAAATGTAAAGTCTATTTTAATTATTAATGCTAATTAACCTGTACCTCTTTCTTCTCGAATAAGCAAATTGTCCATTTTTATGGGTGTTTATGGTGATTCCATTCTTCACTACAAAACTAGTAGGTTATGGTCCCAGGCCTCAAATGGCGAATCAGAGTATTAGTTCCTGTATTTTTCCACTAGGATTCGCAGTCTATTTTAATTAGATTAATGCTAATTAACCTGTTCCTCTTTTCTTCTCGAATAAGCAAACTGTCCATTCTTTTTATTTTCTTCACTACAAAAACTAGTAGGTTATGGTCCCAGGCCTCAAATGGCGAATCAGAGTATTAGTTCCTGTATTTTTCCACTAGGACTCGCAGTCTATTTTAATTAGATTAATGGTAATTAACCTGTACCTCTTTTCTTCTCGAATAAGCAAATTGTCCATTCTTTTATTTTCTTCACTACAAAAACTAGTAGGTTATGGTCCCAGCCTTCGCCTTAAATGGCGAATCAGAGTATTAGTTCCTGTATTTTTCCACTAGGACTCACCTAGCGTCAACAACCTCTGCATAGAAAACATTCCTTCCTAGTTAAGTTATTTCTTTATTTTTTAGACAATTGACTAAAAATGATAAGTCTAATTAACCTGTACCTCTTTTCTTCTCGAATAAGCAAGTTGTCCATTCTTTTTATTTTCTTCACTACAAAAACTAGTAGGTTATGGTCCCAGCCTTCACCTTAAATCGCAAATCAGAGTGTTAGTTCCTGTATTTTTCCACTAGGACTCACCTAGCGTTCAACAACCTCGCATAGAAAACAATTCCTAGTTTAAGTTATTTATTTTTTAATTGACTAATGATAAGTCTAATTAACCTGTACCTCTTTTCTTCTCGAATAAGCAAATTGTCCATTCTTTTTATTTTCTTCACTACAAATACTAGTAGGTTATGGTCCCAGCTTCGCCTTAAATGACGAATCAGAGTATTAGTTCCTGTATTTTTCCACTGGACTCACCTAGCGTTCTACAACCTCTGCATGAAAATTCCTTCCTAGTTTAAGTTATTTTTTTTTTTTTTTTAGTCAATTGAATCAACTGTGAAAGGCATTATAAGAGAAGGCGATGAACTGATTCTTTCCTGCATTGCTCAAGGCTCATCTTATATGACTTTCAATTGGTACAAAGATGGCGATAGGATAGACGTCTCAAAATCTTCAGGGTAACCTTCATTTCTGTTGTTTTCTCATACTAATTTTGTTTCAAGGTTGGTGTGGATGAAATATTTAGAAAAAGGCGGTAAAGACGAGTACACGGCGGTACTCGGATTGAGAGGATCGACGCATTGGACGAGGGAAGCTACACGTGCCAAATTTCCGACTGGGGAGTCCAAGAATGTAAGACTGTTTATATCGAAGTTGCTCAAGCGCCCCAAGTCCAAATACTTCCCATGAGCGCAACTATTCAAAGGTACTTCAATTCTTTTTTACAAAAAGTTATTTCGTTGTTTTTAGGGTGAAAGTATTGATTTAAAATGATCTCCCCGAACGAAAGGAGATGGTCGGATCAGGACGCTATTGGATTCAGCTGGCGGAAAAATAAAGAACTTTTTCCTCTTTTACCCGGTAAAGAAGTCTGGGAGGACCTAAAACCTTCAGGGAGCATTTTAAGAGTTCAAAATATTGAGGTTAGCTTACATTTCTTGTCAAGTTTTTTAAGGCATATTTGTTTTTAGAAATCTACGACGTATACATGTCTAGCGCACACACCAGCGGCAAATCAAGAGCAAAGCGTTCGTGTCGAAGTAATGAATCATACGTCTACTGCGATTTGTAAATCTGAATTTTTCCACGATATCAAATGGAGTATAACAGCCCCTGGAAGCACTGCATACCACGAATGCCCTCAGCGGCACTATGGAGTCGCCAAGCGTCAGTGCCTTATCACCGATCCAGGCTTCGCTGACTGGCAAGAGCCCGATTTCTCCTCATGCATTTCAGACAAACTCATATCAATCATCTCAAACTTTCGGACGCTATCTAGGGGTTTTTTGAAAACGACTGTTGAAAAAACTGTTTTCAATTTACACTCTTTTTTGGAAGAAAGGGACGACCTTTATCCTGGTGAAGGAGAACCAATAATAGATCTACTTCAAGAAATTCTTTCATATCTCAACAGAACTTCATCATGGAACGACTTAATTGATAGCACCCACATTTTTACAAAAGCGTCGACCTTCTTCTTAGTTTCAGCAACTCAATTATTAATGAACAGGTAGCAGCCTTAAAAGAGGAATTTATTTACCATTTCTTTTTAGAAAGTGAGAGACATCCAAGTTTTGCTGAACCGTTGGACTCTTCTATGGGGCGAACACAATCCGAATGGTACCGCTCATCATTTTTCTCTAGATTCTTTTGTTGTTGACGTCATGAACGTTGTGGATGACAGCCATAAAAGTTACTATATACCAAACCTTTCCAATAAGTAATAATTATTTTAATTTATCCATTATCTAATCTATTTTTCTAGCTACCCAACATGGTATACGACAAAAGTCGCTGTTCATGTCGTCGCTCATCAATATTCTGGCGTGATCAACACTGAGAATCGTCTAGCGGTCGTCAATTATCGAAATATAACCAAATTCTTGCCCGATAGATCAACGCAGAAAAATGTGCGTAATTAGATAAGATGCTGTAATGATGTGCCTTGTGCACATCGATCCTTTTTGGCCTATGTGCGCAGAGATTCAGAGCTCTCCATCCAGCCCCAGGCTTTTAATTGTCCTCCAGAGGCAGGACTGAGGTCTCGTTGAATGGTTCAATGTGGTTTTCCTCTCCTAGCACATTAACCTTGGCAGTACTATGCCTTTGCAATAACAGAGGAAACGGCAGGTTTTGTCCTCTGTCACCTTTGAAGATGTTCGAGGAGTTTGTTGTGACCAGTCAGCAGACCTACTATAATACTGACTTTGGTTCTACACTGCCTAAGCAGGTCTGCTGTTTTATGCCATGCAATCTCTTTGGCATGCCTTTAACCTTGGGCGTTTTGTCTAGGCATACAAGAGAGTGCAACTTTTAGCTCCTCTACTAATATTCTCAAGAATTTGAATTACAATCCACATCAATAACTTCTATCATTTCAATTTCAGGGACGGATCAGAGATAATTTATGAAGTCCAGTCTAATATACTGAGCATATCAGTTGCCGGGCATATGAAAGTGCATTTGGACATTGAGATTCCTCTTTGGGAGGTTAAAGAAGGTTGGAATCGAACGTGCGCTGCTCCTTCCCTATACGCCAACTGGGATCTTTCGACTTGCCACCACGCCATGAAACAGCACAACGTCACCCAATGTGTCTGCCAATGGCCTGGCGTCTATTCCGCATTACTTACTATGCACACATCTGTATAAAAAACTACAAAAAATCTCTTGTTCTAATTTTATTTATTGTAGAGTCAAGTTGGAATTAATAGAATTCTCCGTCCATCCTCAATTGTACTTATCGGCTGTACTAGCTGCCTCGTCCAGTCACTTTTGGCGTTTGTATTACTTTTGGCTAGATGGTGGCATAGGAAAACATGCATTCTATTTCTGAAACTTCAATGCTGCATTTCTGTAGCATTCATTATGTGTATATTCATATATTCAGCTCAAATTAATTTACCCCAGGTAAATAAAACATAAATTATTTATTTTTAATATTAAACCAAGTAAACAAGGAAGAGGAAAAGATTAGAAAAAAGGCCCTGGTGGGATTCGAACCCACTATCTTTGGGTCCCAACTCTATCAACTGAGCTATGATCTTATCCCTCATGTTTTCAAAAACTACTTCTTTCTCTTTCCCCCCTTATTTTCACTGTAATGCAATCCAGGAAGACAGGTCAGCATTGAGGTAGCCAGTATAACCCTCTGGATATAACCTCACTTTAAAAGGCACTTCATCACCTCAGCTTCCGTAGCTCATTTGGTAGAGTGTTGCGCTAGAAGCCCAAAGGTTTCAATCATGTTCTTTTTTCTGCTCTTTTTCCTCTTCCTTGGTTATTGCTGACCAATAATAATGTACATAAATTATTTAATTTTTTCTGTCTATTTTAGTATGCGTTTGCATCAAGTTCTGTGATATTGGAAGGGTTAATGCTGCTGGCATTGACATCGCACTTAAGCAAACTTCTTGTTGTTTATACTGAAGTTGTGAGACTTCCAAACGTTAAGAATATTAAGAAGACGGTTTTTGGAATAACGACGGGTGTGACGCTGCTTTCGGTTTTATGCAGTTTGCTCGCTCATTTGAGCGGAACGAGCTTAACTCATGGTGGCTTCCGTATGATTCGGCCATGTTCTTCACGTTCGCTCTCTGCGGGATGCTAATCGTCGCGTTGTTTATTTTCCTCTTTTTCAACCTTCTTCACCGCCTCAAGTTCCTACTTTGTGTTCAAGATGAAAAGACAGCTCATGTTATCAATCGGAGGTAATAAATTCTCCCCTTCTGGGGAACATCAAAATACTAACGCCCTATTTGGATTTTTGGACGTTTTTTCACTTTTTTGGCCTTATAAACCGATTTCCGCAACTTTTCCCTACTTTTTATTAAGATGCTCCCATTTCAAACAATTTTTATGCGTTTTTCTCACTTAAAATTAGATTTCTGGGCGTTTTCCTCATTTATTTGTCGTCTAAATTAGGAACTGGCTTTCCAGAATTAAATTTCAATTTAGCTACCTGGAAGGCCACTGTAATATGCCATTTGAACCACGGCATTATTAATATGGGGAGATATTCTTTGATTTTTAACCATTTAATTATATTAGGTGTACAAAATGAAACTCGGCTAAAATCTACAAAATTCATTTACCCTGCGCTGAGTTTCATTTTGTACACCTAAATAAAATTTATTTATCTCTATAAATTTGTACTTAATTATTTTTTTCTAGGATGCACCATTTTCGGAAAATATTTTTTTTTAAATAAATTTATCTGAAAACAGTGCGTCCTAGAGAAAAAATGAATAGAATAAAAATTAAAGAGAATTAAATTTCCAACAGATTTTATTTAGTGCATTTTTTCAATATCTGTAACGGTTTACGATTTACAAGCCTTTAAAAATTAACCTTCTTAATGGTTATACTTCAATAACCTTCTTACATGGAGAAGGTCAACTTTTGATGGACTTTAACGCCTAAAATGTTTAAAATTTTGAAAAAATTAACTACTAGGTGTACAAATGAAACTCGGCTAAAATCTACAAAATTCAAATTTACCCTGTGGCTTTCATTTTGTACACCTAATAATTAAGTTTTTTGTTAAACTGGAAGAGGAAGTCTAATCCTTACATATTTTTTGTTCCTACAATATTGGATTATTCTGATTTATTATTATAAGTTACAATTTTTTCAGAATCGGCCTCTTGAAAAGGACATCTTTTTTATTTTTTTCCACATTATCAATGGCAATTTCAAGCGTTCTTTATGTCAACACGCCCAATAAATTAAATTATTATTTATTCAGCATTTTGTGTGCTCTTTTGGTAAGTAGAAATTTTTAATTATTCCCATGTTAATTATCATGTTTTCAGGGTTTTTTGATATTTTTTTGCTACATTATTCACAGCGAGTCCTCATTGAATATAAAGCTTTTGAAACAATTTAAAATTTATACTTCAAAAGATATCGATTATAGTTCAGAATCGGACACAAATTTGTTTAACTGTAAGTGAAATTTGTTTTTTTATACTAAACTAATTGTTGAATAGTCTTTACAAAACAAGACCCTGAGGTTGAAAGCGATTGTGCGCCACCCTGTTTAAAAACGGCCCCGACGATCGCCATGACAGAACTGGCACCGATCGAAAAACTTATCTCGAAACCCAAAATGGTCACATTTAACGGAGACCCGATTATTTGAGTCGAATGTTTAGTTTTATTCAAAGTTGTATTCATATTCATAAATATCAATACAAATATAGCCATAAAATTAAAATTATGAATGTGAATATTCATAGGAATTTTTGCATCATCAGAAATTCTTAAAAAATTTTGATATAATTTTTGAAAGAAAAATGTTAAGTTTCAGGTGATAAAAAAGAAAGTCCAGATGTCGATTTAGAAGAGTATCCAAACAGCCCTAGAAAATACAAAGGGATGTTTCTTTCCGAGCGGATTCCTTTATCGAGCTCAGCGACCACGATTATGGAGTCGGCTCGATTCCGGATGTAATCACGACAAAATTTCCGTCGACATCGAATCAGACGAGACGTTACCCGAGACCAAAGATGCGGACTACGTTGTCATGTCCGCTCCCGAGCCCAAATCTGACCCTTTGCCTACAATCCTCGAAGACGATGACTGCGAAGAAAAAGACGTCCTCGACAGGATCACCCACGATTTAGACTACCTTCTAAATCGAACGCCTGACCCAGAAATCCCATACCAAAGACATAAAAAGGAACTGATCCTCCAAGTACCAGTTTATAAAAAAACATTCCTTTTTTTCTCTCTTCCTAATAAAGATCTCGTCCCATTTTTATATTTCTGGTTGTATTCACTCGTACCTGAAAAATGAGTTTTTTTTTTATATAATCAGTATTAACCTTTTGTGTTTGTTTTTCTTTTTTTGTTCATAATATTAGACTTATTTATTTTGAAAAAAAATACTATTTTGTAATATTTTACAAAGCTCATGTAACACTGTGTTATATTTTTGTAAGTCTGTTTAATAATAAGTGCCTTTCTTGTTTTCCAAGTTTAAAACGTTATTTGTACGTTAATGTTTCTTTTTTTAAATAAAAATGTTTTCATATTTCTTTCTCTTGCTCGAAGGATTTTCCACTCACAGTGGTCTTGTTCTGTAGTAAAGATGGGCATATCGAATGACGATAATCGATTCATTCGATTATGGCTAATAATCGATTAATCGATTATTACTTTTGTAATCGGTTATGAAATTGAAAAGTCGAAAAGAGTCGAGACTGGAATATAAGGCTTTGATTGTTGAAGTTTTTATTAAGTTAGTACATATTATGTTCAAGAAAGATCAAAAAACATAATATGTAGGTTAGGTATATTAGATACCAAAATACAATATTTAAAAAAAAAAGTTAATGAATTGAAAAATAGATTAAAGATTTTTGTTCAAAAACATGATATAATTGACATTTCTTCCGGTCATTCGACTTCTCCGGTCGTTCGTGAGCTCTCCGGCTTTGGAAAAAACCCGTTCGGAGGGTACCGAAGTAGCCGGAACGCACAGAAACTTTTGTGCAAGTAAATAAAGTTGAGGGAAACTTTCTTTTTTGGATTCCCAAAACTTTAAAGGGTCAAATCTTCTGTCTAGAAGTGGCAATTCCAGGTACTGCTTAACTTGGATGATTGACGACGTAGAGGGTGCTGTAACCCTTAGATGAGACTTGGCTTTTTCCTCGAAATGCTGCCAACTGAACTGCAAGGAGTCAACTTGGCACCCGTGGTTCTTTTCATAATCGATTATAAAATCATTCGATTATTGCGTTCACTCGATTGCTGATATTTCGATTATGAGAATCTCTCGATTATGCCCATCTCTATTCTAGCGACATGTAGTGAGAAGAAACAGTGTTGCCAACTTTTTTAAATGAAGAAATTGCAGGGAAACAGATCTTGGCGATGAAAATTGTGGCCGTTAAGTGTACAAAACGGTGCCACAAATTCAAGGTCGCCTCTTGTCCAATCAACTCACTGGACGACCGATTCCCAACTTCTATGTAGTGTTTAACAATATCTTCCTAACGAGGAAGTTGAGCATGATATAAATAAGGCTAAAATCAAGCATAGATGGTCTGGAAGAAACGGCACTGGCGCGAAAGTGGTATATTCAGTTTAATTTAAACAGTAGCGTTGTTGCGATACTTCCGATATATTGATTCATCCGATATATGGGTTCATCCTATATTTTCCTTCCGATATATTGGTTCCCGATATATCGGTTCATCCGATATTTTCCTTCCGATATATCGGTTCACCGATATTTTCCTTCCGATATATATCGTTTCATCCGATATATCGGTTCATCCGATATTTTCCTTCCGATATATCGTTTCATCCGACATTTTCCTTCCGATATATCGGTTCATCCGACATTTTCCTTCCGATATATCGGTTCATCCGGTATTTTCCTTCCGATATATCGTTTCATCCGATGTTTTCCATCCGATATATCGTTTCATCCGATATTTTCCTTCCGATATATCGTTTCATCCGATATTTTCCTTCCGATATATCGGTTCATCCGACATTTTCCTTCCGATATATTGATTCATCCGATATAGGTTCATCCTATATTTTCCTTCCGATATATTGGTTCATCCGATATTTTCCTTCCGATATAATCGTTTCATCCGATATATCGGTTCATCCGATATTTTCCTTCCGATATATCGTTTCATCCGACATTTTCCTTCCGATATATCGGTTCATCCGACATTTTCCTTCCGATATATCGGTTCATCCGTATTTTCCTTCCGATATATCGTTTCATCGATTTCCATCCGATATATCGTTTCATCCGATATTTTTCCTTCCGATATATCGTTCATCCGATATTTTCCTTCCGATATATCGGTTCATCCGACATTTTCCTTCCGATATATTGATTCATCCGATATGGGTTCATCCTATATTTTCCTTCCGATATATTGGTTCATCCGATATATCGGTTCATCCGATATTTTCCTTCCGATATATCGGTTCATCATCGATTTTCCTTCCGATATAATATCGTTTCATCCGATATATCGTTCATCCGATATTTACCTTCCGATATATCGTTTCATCCGACATTTTCCTTCCGATATCGGTTCATCCGACATTTTCCTTCCGATATATCGGTTCATCCGGTATTTTCCTTCCGATATATCGTTTCATCCGATGTTTCCATCCGATATATATCGTTTCATCCGATATTTTCCTTCCGATATCGTTTCATCCGATATTTTCCTTCCGATATATCGGTTCATCCGACATTTTCCTTCCGATATATCGTTCATCCGACATTTTCCTTCAGATATATCGGTTCATCCGACATTTTCCTTCCGATATCGTTTCATCCGATATTTTTCCTTCCGATATCGGTTCATCCGATATTTTTCCTTCCGATATATACATAGGAAGGCCATATCGAATCAACCCTATTAAACGACATTGAAGAATGAAGAATAAAAAAAAAAGGCAATTCCCAAATCCATCTGTCAAGGGTATCACAATAATATTGTTTTGAGGAAGCATGGCAGAAAGTAAGGATAAAAACCAAGTACGCCTGAACCTTAGAATGAAAAAATGAAACCAAAACTTACAATCTTTAATTTTATTTTTTATTCTATAAATAAATGAACCTAAAATAATTAAAACTAATGAACTTCCTCTTGATATTTACACAGTGAATAATTAAAAAGTCTGAAAGAAAATTATGAATTTTTTTTAATGGAAGACGGCGGAAAAATGTCGCATAATAAGAGGCCGAGGTCGACGACGGAATATTTATTCTGGTTCAAGATGTTCGACATCTGAGAATGGACGTTTTGTACGCTGGACAGTCTGGCTCATATTTCGCAGGATGCCGAGAAGCTTTCGTAATATCAAAAATATGAGCGAAAAACGAAAGCTGGTTATAAATCTGCATACTTGTAAACTAAAGAAAATTTTTATAAATAAAATAATTTGAAATTTTTTTTTAATTTTTACCTCAGGATGGACCACACTTTGTTTACATTGGTACATACCAGGATAAGCTCCTTCAAAACTGGATTTATAATATAGTTCTAAAACCACAAACAGATCTTCACAGACTAAAGTACCCTAAAAATACCCAAATTTCATTAATTTTCAATTTTTGCCTTAAAAATATTACCTTGGCACATTTTTGTAAGTAAGATCTGACTTTCAATTGCAAGGCGTTTTGAATGGAAGCCAGATTGTCCATAGGCCTCATACTACATTTTGAATTAAAGCACCTTTCCAAAAATAAAATTTCAACTCCATTGTCCTAATAAAAAGAAATTAATAAACTAAAAACAATTTGATGGCCAAATACCATTTTTCGGAGAGGATGTTCAATTATATTCTGTTTGGCAAGCTTCATTTCTGCATTTGAAAATAAACCTAAAAAATAACCAAATAATTTATTTTACTCAAATTATTTAAGCAAAATGCTTAATCTGGTGATCAATTTGAGCTGTGGAGAATGGTATCAAAAGTTTGTGTCAAAATGTTACGATTACGATTAGGCCCTGCTCAAAAAAATTTTTAGTTTTAGTTTTAGAGCAAGGTAGTTCTAATTACTCTACATTGGAATTTTAATGTAGATTATTTTTATATTAAATAGTTCTGCCATAAAACTCGTAGTTTTCAAGTTATTTGATGAAAACTATTAGGTGTACAAAATGAAACTCGGCTCTTTTGTACACCTAGTAGTTCATTTTTTCAAAATTTTGAACATTTTAGGCGTTAAATCCATCAAAAGTTGACCTTCTCCGAGTAAGAAGGTTATTGAAGTATAACCATTAAGAAGGTTAATTTTTAAAGGCTTGTAAATCGTAAACCGTTACAGATATTGAAAAATGCACTAAATAAAATCTGTTGGAAAATTTCTCTCTTAATTTTTATTCTATTCATTTTTTCTCTAGGACGCACTGTTTCAAGATAAATTTATTTTTAAAAAAAATTATTTTCCAAAAATGGTGCATCCTAGAAAAAAATAATTAAGTGCAATTTATAGAGAATTAAATTTCCTACAATTTTTATTTATCAGGTGTACAAAATGAAACTCAGCCCAGGTAAATTTGAATTTTGTAGATTTTAGCCGAATTTCATTTTGTACACCTATAACAACCACTTTTGACACAAAAATCGGTACGACTTTTTATCTCCAGATAAACACTCGAAAACTTTTCCCACAATCGAAAGATTGTACTTTTTTGCCAAACGAACTAGTTTTTAAGTACCTTTCACAGTCTTTGAACTTTTCACGTCTTTTTTCCCGAAGAGGCCTTCGTTTTCGTCTATTTCGCCGTTTTCTTGGACATTTCGAGCATATTTGCTGGCGTCGAGGCCTAAACAGCTGGCAATACTGGCGGCATCGGTGCCTTCAATAGGGTCGCAGAGTCTAGCAATAACCGGATGAATTTGTTGCGACAAATAATAATTTATATCAACGACAAGATTTGGTTTGTTTTCAACTCATCCATATGGTAGCCCTTGTGTCGCTCCGTTATTCGTCCCATCCTAAAAATTCATTATGAAAAATAAGGAAAAATAATTTAATTACCAGACAAAATATAGGAGATGGTATCGCCTTGTTTGAATCTTTGGCTGCCGCAGAATTTCATTCTAAGAGCGACTGAACATGAGGAAGCGATTTACTGTCTGAATAGTCTCGGGAGACTTCGTCAGCTGTTTTGTGACTGTCAGAAGCGTCAAAGGTACTTTTCCATTTTCTAAATCTTGACGAATATTTTCAAGGTAGCCATGAATACTTTCTATACGATCATCCCCAGATTGATCACTCAAGATTTGTTTCAGAACAAATCTAAAATAAATCAGATTAGACTGAAAATTATCAGACATAGGGGACATTTTTTGAAAAGTTTAGCCTCTGAAAAGCAGTGTTGGGCGTATACGATTGTATCGCAAGTTTCTTAATTACGATTACAATTACAATCGTATTCGTATTTTTTTCTGCGATTACATTGTAATCGCATTTTTTTAACATTACAATGTCGTAATCGTATTTTTTTAACGATACAATCGTAATCGTATTTTTTTCTGCGATTACAATCGTAATGTATTTTTTCTCGCGATTACGGTCGTCATCATTTTTTTTTTTCAGCAATTACGGCGTAATCGTATTTCGTTAGTGTTTACGGCTCATATAATTTACAGATTACCTGACCAAATTGCTTTCATAATAAATTAAATTTAGTTGTGTCAATAAATATGTATCGCAGAAAAAAATACGATTACGATTGTAATCGTTAAAAAAATGCGTTTACAATCGTAATCGCAGAAAAAAATACGAATACGATTACAATTGTAATCGTAATTAAAAAACTTGCGATTACAATCGTAATCGTAATTGCGATTACGATTACGCCCAACCTGCTGGAAGTAGCCTCTTTTTGACACTACTCTCACACTTTCATAAATGTGATAGTAGAATCAGGGTCGTTTTTGACACCTTTTGTCAGCCTACAAGAAGCCTAGTAACCTAATAAGATAGGAAGATAAATAGATTGCCAAAAACTAGATGGGATTACAGTTGACAACAAGATGTTAATGAAATTATTGATATTTTGTTATTAGTGGCTTTAAGAAGTGAAATAATTGATTTAGGTGTAAACGAAAGTTTTTTTGTAATAGACGGCACTTTCGTACGTCCGAGTTGGTTTTTTTACTCGAAAACTCACTTTCCAGCTTCGCCGACAACTGACACCAATCCTCCTCACGATGTCCAGACCTTTCATCTCCCTTTTTTCAACGATTTCGCCGCTCGGAAGTTTCGTCAGTCACCGCCGCGTATTTTTTCTTCTTCAGCAAAAGCATAAATTTGAAAACTCCATCGATGTCAAGCTCGACTTGTTTGTAGCATTGTTCACTTCCGTTTTTATCTAAATTTTCAAAATTATAAAATATCAAACTAAAAATTTTTTACTTTTTTTCCAACTTGATGGACTTGATCGAATTCTTTAGTTTTTGTATTTATCATAATCGAATCAGTATCTCCATAAATTACATCATAACCATAGTTTCAACCATTTTTTTGGTATTCATTAAAATCTCTCTTCCTTTAGCTAAAGAAAAAAATAAGAAAAAATTTTTTTATTTTTATTTTACCAGTAACTAAAGCTGCAAGTGGTTTGGCATAAAATCGAGAATGTGTAAACCCAAGGCATCCGTACATACTGTTTGCTGTCAATTTTAAAGCCATTTGCCTTATATCGTACTGCAATTTTAGATCAGCTGAGAGACTCGGATTTTTCAACAATTTTTCACATCACGGGTCTCGACCAGCTTCCTCTCCGACGGCAAATACCCATTTCGGGAGCATCCGTCGGAAAATATTTGTTATATTCATCCACAAAAACATTCATCCTAAAATATCGAAATTATCAACAATCATAATGAATTAAATTACCATGTTGACTTGATAAATGGGAATTGTGGTAAAGCAGATATTGTATTCTTGAATAATACTTGGATATAAAGAATTAAAATCCATTAAAAGAATGAGATCGTCAAAATCCAATTTTAGGGTCAAAACAAGACCTCCAGCGTAATTCGGTTTTTTCTTGAAGATTTGCTCACATTTTCAGATCCAACTTTATTTTCGGAACTCCATTTCATCCTTAAAAAATTTAAATAAGACTTAACAAAAAGTTTGATTACTTGATCTTTTTCTTTCTTTTTAAATTCTTTATCTGGTAAAAGTAGCCTTTCCGTAAAAAGCGTGTAAAAGAAGAAATTCTTTCTTTCAGACCTTCCGCCCATCAATGTTCTCGACATAACATTTCCTAAAAAAATATAAATTTTTTTAGTTACATATTTTAGTCCTTATCACAAAAAGGTGCTTTATCTTTATGGAAAAATTTGTTTCGACCAAATTCTCATCTGGTGCCTGAATTGAGTGGGTAACACCAATTTGAGGGGTTTTAACTTCCTTAAAGAAGTTATTGTGATACCCTCCACGTCGGGTTATTGGTAAAGATCTTAAGTTTGGCACCTAAAAATTTGATAAAAAGGAGTTTTGCGTCTAAAAATAGGATAAAATGAAAGTTTCACGTCCGAAAATTGGATAAGAGGGAGTTTTGTGCCTAAAAATTGGATGAAAAGGTAGTTTTGCGCCTAAAAATGAGATGAAAACGTAGTTTTTCGTCTAAAAATCGAAAAAAGGAAGTTTTGCGCCTAAAAATTTGATGAAAAGAGAGTTTTGCGTCGAAAATAGGAAAAAATGAAGTTTTCAAGTCCAAAAATTGGATAAAACGGTAGTTTTGCGCCTAAAAATTGGATGAAAAGGTAGTTTGCGCCTAAAAATTGGATGAAAAGGTAGTTTTGCATCTAAAAATTGGATAAAAAGGGAGTTTTCCGTTCTAAAATTGGATAAAAAGGGAGTTTTGCCTAAAAACTTGATAAAAGGGAGTTTAGCGTCTAAAAATTGGATGAAAAGGTAGGTTTTGCGTCTAAAAATAGGATGAAAAAGAGTGTTTTACGTCCAAAATCAGATTTCACCAAATTTTCATTAGTCGGTAAATAAGAAACTAAAAGGGCGATTTTGAATTGTGATACCCTCCACGTCGGGTTTGGGGAGGGGTCTTCCAAACCCCGGAGGGTTGATCGAATATCGATCTTTACCGATCTCAACTTTGTCTGTGGTGCCAGCCGTCCGTAGCATTTTTCCGGAACACTTTACGGCACAGTTTTCGACCGATTTTCACCAAATTTTCTTTGTCGGTGAACAAGAAACTAACGAGGGCGATTTTTGAATTTCAAAAAAATGGCGGAGATATGTCTGTTTGAAATTTTAAAAATTCGCTGCGGCCGAACCATTGGTCCGATTTTCACCAAATTTCCCAATTACTCCATACATTTTTTGACGAATTTTTGGTGTAAATTATCATTTTTAACATTAATTATTATTTAGTAGGGAGAAATTTTATACTTCACGGCTTGAGAGGGGGACCTCTCTTGGGCAAAAATCCCATTATTTATACCTTGACACTCAAAAAATTTGGACCAAAAAATAAGGACTTAAAAATTTTCGGAAAAAAGCGCAAATTAAAAAAAAAATTAAAAATTTTTCGAAAAAAATAACTCGGAAAATTGTTTGAAAAAAAAACCTTCCCCCCTCTTATACTTCCTCTCCTTATACTTCCCACTCCGTTATACTTCCCCTCCTATTTTTCTACTTCTCTTTAAGGAAGTTTTCGTTGGAAGCTCTTCAAACTAGTACTTAATCACTTTTTGTCAAATATCTCGAAAACTATGAGGTTTAGCGCAAAATATTTAGTACACAAAAATAATCTACATTAAATTTTCCAACAAAAAGTTCTTTAAGCATAATCTTGCTGAAGTATATAGGCACCAGATAATTTTGGTAAAACAAATTTTTTCCATAAAAAGGATCTAATTGAACAATTTACCCGCAATATTTGTTATCTGAAGGGCTAAAGGCAAAACGTTCAATTCAGTAAAAATTCTTATAATGTATGAAGCATCACTCATCAATCCCCATAGCGCACTAATCAGCGACTTCCCAGAACTAAAATTTAAAAATATTATTTTGAAAATTTAAAAAAATTACTTACTTATAAGCATATTTAAATTCTTCATCGGTCAACAAGTCGTTTTCCTTCAGGAAAATGAAGAACCTAAAATTTTAAATTTAAAAGAATATTTCAATGTTTGTTATTAAATTACGTTTTGACAAAGTGTCCAAATCGTAACTTCTAGACCTGATGAGCTCTTTGGCAGAAATTTTGATGTCGCACATAAGCCTTCCGGTTAAAGCGATTTTTTCAAGGTGACCTTTGTACTAAAAAAAAAAATTTAAATTCACAGAGAAGATTAAAAAAACCTTAGAATGAGGAATGGAGGAACGTTTGAGTCTTCCGAGCCTTGACCAGTTTGGGACTTTGTGATGGGCCAACCTGTTCATGATGATGTCGATCCCATATCCTGATAGATCATGCCAATAACCAAATCGCATCGATTTTGAACAATTTTGTGAGTAAAAAGTTCAAAAGTGATCTTTCAGAATCCATTTTTTCGACAGTCGTCTTTTTAAATAAAGATATCTCTTCTTTGAGATCGAAAGGCCACGCATGGTCAGAAGGACGACTTAAAACTAATTTTAAAAATTAGAAAAGAGAAAAGAAAAGGTAAATTTTACCGCAGAAATGGCTGAAAAGCCTTTCAGGGGCTGGTTTATCTACATAATATGAAGGGTTCACCAAACAACTGACGGCAACGATTTCGCTTTGTTTGTTTTTTGGATTGTAGGCCATCTGCGGCCTCAAAACAACCGTAATCGGTGGAATGCTTTCGCTTGAATTTTTAATCGGTGTAAGATCAGACGGTTTTAAGCATGTAGCCTAAAAATGGTTAATACATAATATATTGACGGTAAAAAAAAGTTACTTCAACTTTGCACCAGCTGATTGGCGGAGAAGTTGGTTCAGGATTCACAATTTCAATCCATCCAGGACCTTTGATGTTCCTCTGCAGTAAAAGTAACTCTAAAAATGACGTTTTCGTACCAAAAATACAAGAAAAGGTTTCCCCTTTTAAATCGCTCGGCAAAGGAGGAATGCTGGCCTGAAAATTTTGGTCAAAAAAAGAATATTTTACTCAAATTTCATACGGGATATCGGACTTCCAAATATTCAGACTCAATAGGGACATCTTCTCTCCCAAAAGCATACTTTTTACTAATTTTTCGAGATTTGAAATTTTTTATTTTAAATTTAGAAGCAATTTTTGAGTTAAACTCATCATAAGGACAGCATAATGAAGAGCTGTGAAACCGACGAAATTCCCTTGAGGTCTTAAATGTTCGGAGAAATCATGCTCTCTTTGAATAAGAACTGAAAAAACTAAATTAAGAAATCGTTTATACAAGAAAATCTACCATCGACAGTCTGAAGTCCTTTTTGTGAAGCAGTTCTGTACATGTTGACGTATTCATCGCCTAAATTTGGATCAGCTCCAGCATTAAGAAGAATTTTGATGATTTCATGATGCCCGTTGACCGCAGCTACATGAAGAGCAGTCCATCCAAGAAAATGACGTTTGTTCACATCAAAATTATTCTGCGTCAAGAATCTTCTTAATTCTTCAGCGCATCCGCTCTTCACCAACTTAAAGTACTGATGTCTAAAAACAGCAATATTACATCACATAAAATAAGCAAAACAACCTTTATTTTTAGAATTTGAAGAACATTTGGCGACAGCGATTGCTCCAGCCAGGCGGTCAAAAAAACCGTTTTTCTTCCTGGGATGAGCCTTTTTTGGAGCTGAGCCGCAGCGGGAAAAGCTCGGAAGTGCCTCACCTTTTTCACTGGCCATTTTCTAAACTGTAAATTACGAATTACAGACCTTAATAAGGCAGACATCTTCCTCTTTGGGCAACATTCGCGTAAAAGTCAAGAAATTTTGAAATTTTTGTTTCTTGATTGAGATTACATATGATAACAGAAAAATTGATAAGATATGGTTATAACCAGAACCAAGCTTGCCAACTTTTGATTTTACCACTTTTTGATCCTTTTTTTAAACTTTTTATACAATAATAAGATCCCTAAAGACATTTTTAAATCAAATAAAACTTCTAAAACTAAAATCCCTTATTTATACGTCACTTTTAGTAGAAAATAATGTAGGTTTTTTTACGCGGGAAAATAAATTGTGATAACTAAGATAGTTAACGGTAATCAATTTTGAAAACACAGGTCGAGATTCGTAGTTTTTCTGAAATATTGTTTATTTTTAATTTTTCCATTTTTGCCTGCTATAGCCGCTACGATGTCAAATTCGGAAAAAGATCGTCGTCGTGAGGTTTGTTTAGAAGAGTAGGGCGTATTCATATTATGTTCATGAATATTAAAATTATGATTATAGTATGAATACGATAGTATGAATTGATAACTTCCTATTATTTAGAAGTTATTGTCTCACCCTCACGTGTTGGGTTTTTAGGAAAAGTTCAGAATAAGAATGTATTCATATCTATTAATATGAATACGCTCTCTTTATGATAAACGAATGATAGTTTTTATTTTTCAGGAGCTTCAGCAAATTATCCATCAATACACGAATTCTATTTCGATTTCTGAACAGCTAATCTTCGAGTACGAAGAAAGAAATGAGAAGCTAAAAAAAGAAAACGATTCTCTCAAAATTTGCGTTGAAACTGAAGAATTGGAAGAAGATGATGAGGAAATTCGGATGTATAAAGAAAAAGTAAAGTAACAATTGTTTTTTGCTTGAAATACGATTTGTGTAGATTGAATCGCTCACTAATGAGTTGTATGAAGAATCGACAGTTTGCGAGATAGAAATTGATGACGTCACCTCCGAAGATTCTTTGAGAGTTGAATCGCTTGAGAATAAGATAGAACAAGCTACGGTAATATCTGCCGACTTTTCTCTTACTTTTATGTCGTTGTTTTTAGGTTGATATTGCCAGGTTAAAAAATGAAATTTTGAAAGAGGAAGAGAAAAAGGAACAACTTCAAGAAAACAAAATAAATTTGGAAGTTAACAAACATCGAATTAGTAGCCTAACTGATGAAATGAATAATCTCAAAAATATTCTGGATGATAAGAAATCTCAGTATGAATCTCTTTCTCTGGAGCATCGAGTAGGTTTAGTATTCATATTTAGGTATTCATAAAAGAATTTTTTCTTTTTGAGGAACTTCAAAATGAAAATAAAACGACCGAATCTGAATTAGCTTTACTAAAAGCAGGTCCGATCGGAGAGATCAACCGTGGAAATAATCTTTTCGGCGAAGTCGAAGAAAATTCTGAAAATATAACTTTCAAGACAAAACAGCTTGCATCGAAGTGTTCTGCTAAAAAAATAAAATTAAAACAACTTAAATTGGAAGTTGATAAATTAAAGGTAAAACTAAAAAATAATTTGTTTTCTAACTTTTTCTTCTAGGATGAAATTTCTGAATTGAGGAAACAAGGGAGAAATTGTGCAACTTTGAAAAATTCAAGGTAGATGGTCTAAAGAAACCTCAATCAAAACTCAATGTAAGAATTTATTTATTTTTATTTGTATGAAAAAGTACTAGTTTGTGAAGAGCTTCCAACGAAAACTTCGAGAAAGTAACAACATAGGAGGGGAAGTAGTAAAGAGGGGAAGTATAAAGGAGAAGGGGGTTTAGGGGTCTTTTAATTGTACTCTTTTAAAGTATTAGGTATACAAAATGAAACTCAGCCACAGGGTAAATTTGAATTTTGTAGATTTTAGCCGAGTTTCATTTTGTACACCTAGTAGTTCATTTTTTCAAAATTTGAACATTTTAGGCGTTAAAGTCCATCAAAAGTTGACCTTCTCCGTGTAAGAAGGTTATTGAAGTATAACCATTAAGAAGGTTAATTTTTAATGGCTTGTAAATCGTAAACCGTTACAGATATTGAAAAAATGCACTAAATAAAATCTGTTGGAAATTTAATTCTCTTTAGTTTTATTCTATTCATTTTTTCTCTAGGACGCAGTTTTCAAGATAAATTTATTTAAAAAAATATTATTTTCCGAAAATGGTGCATCCTAGAAAAAAATAATTAAGTACAAATTTATAGAGAATTAAATTTCCTACAAGTTTTATTTATTAGGTGTACAAAATTAAACTCAGCCACAGGGTAAATTTGAATTTTGTAGATTTTAGCCGAGTTTCATTTTTTACACGTAATAGTTTGTGAAGAGCTTCCAACGAAAACTTTGAGAAAGTAACAACATAGGAGGGGGACGTATCAAAGGGGGAAGTATAAGAGTGGGGAAGTATAAAGGAGGAGAAGTTTAGGGGTCTTTTAATTGTACTCTTTTAAAGTATTTTAAGTTTTCAAGAGTTTTCAAGTTTAAGGGTGGAATTTGGCCCTCACTCTAATTTGGCCGAAAAAATTCCAGAATCTCTCTATGTGATAAGAACTGACATAAATTTCAGATCAAAAACTGAACGGTTTTTGAACCCTGAAAATGGGTTTCACCTTTTTTAGGAAAACCTCAAATCTCGATGATGATCTCACAAATTCCTAAAGACGCATCTTTGAGAATTTTTTGAAATTTTTCCAAAACATTTAAGTGTGAAAAATTAATTTTTTTAACTTTTGAGAGATCAGAAAAAATGGTTCCCTTAGGCGACCGTTCATCCTGTCGCTTTCAAACTTAATAGTGATGCTTGACTTGGATCAGCTGGATGCAATGAATTTGAATCTAGTAGCCTTTAACTTGTATTTTTTTTAGGAATGGGAACGAAAATTGTCCACTTTGGACCACCGTGGATACATATTCAATAGCCAAACTCCACCTTGGATTCAAGTTATGGTGAATAAAGAAAGGTCAGTTTTCAGTTTTCTCCTCCCCATTTAAGCTAATTTTTTTTCTTTCTTTCAGAGAATTATGTGCTTCTGCAAGGGATCAAGCCAATGAAACTTCGAGAATGATATACGAAAAAGCATTAGAGGTTTACTCCCTTGAAATTCAAAAAATGGAGCTTTTAAAAGTTATCGAGGAATTAAAAATTGAAGTAAATGATAAACCATGAATGTTGTTTAAAAAATTTGTATGATTGTATAAAAAAAATTGTGTTCGCATCTTTTAAAAAAGACGAGCAAAACCAAAAAAAAAAAAATTATACTGATGAAGTCATTAATTAAAAAATAAATTGAAGAATAAAAAAATACCGTTTTTATTGAAAGTGAAACTGAAGTTTGGGTTGCGCAGGGGCACCCTGTACATCAGATCAAAAAGCCGATGAAGACATTTGATTCCCTGAAAATTTTTAACCTGAGTTTACATTTTAACATTTTTTCAAAAATCTTTAAGATGTTGCCTGGTCCCTCTAGCTACACCCTGTGTACTATTTTTTAACTTCATTAAAGAAGTTATTGTGATACCCTCCAGGAAGGGTTTTTGGGGAAGGGTCTTTTAGACCCCGGAGGGTGAAATCGAATATTGATCTTTACCGGTCTGTGGTGCCGTCCGGCCGTTTTTTCCGGAACACTTTACCGCCACAGTTTCGAACTGTTTTTCACCAAATTTTCACACAACCTTCCTGAATAGTTGAACGAGAAATCTCTGCGATTTTTGAATTTCGAAAAAATAGCACAGATATATCTGTTTGAAATTTTAAAATTGCACTGCGGCGGAGCCATTGATTTGATTTTCACCAAATTTTTACCAAATACTCCTTATATTTTTTAAAAATTTTTGGTGTGAAAAAATTTATCAATTTTCTATTTTATCATTTTAGTAGGGAGAAATTTCATACATCCCCCTGTTACAAGAGGGACCTCCCTTGGCCAAAAATAACATTATTTCTACCTTCATACTTAAAAAATTTTTCGAAAAAAAAGCGCAAATTTAAAAAAAGAACAAATTTTTGAAAAAAAAAACTTAGAAAATTTTTTGAAAAAAAACTTCCCCCTCCGTTATACTTCCCATCCATTATACTTCCCCTCCGTTATACTTTCCCCTCCTTTATACTTCCCTCTCCTAAATTTTTATTTCGCTTTAAGAATACGTCCAACTATGGTTCTATTTTGTTTGATCCTCATAAAAAAAATATAATTCTCATGCAAAATAATTCGTCCTTGATTTTTGTAAACTAAATGAAGGAAACGGCTCAGGAAAACAAGATGTGTCCTCACTCCCCCATACTTTTAGGTGTGGCACAGTCATCAAATTCTTTATTTTACTGCAGAATCTTATTTTTTTGGTGAATTTAAATTTATTTATTTTTTTATTTTTTTTTTTCATCCATTTAAGGGCAGTGTTTCATAACTAATTTATGATTTCAAGGCACAGTTTTTTAACATTAGATACGCTTTGGAAGTGTTTCCAGGTGACAAAATTTTATGCCTCTTATGACTATTAAGTATGAAAAAAAAAATTTATGTCCTCGCCCAGTGAGGCCACCGGGAACGGGCGTGACTACCCCAAATTTCTCCCGACTGCTTTTTTTGGGGGAAAAACTTTTTTTCAATAAATTTTACCAAATTTAAGGAGTATTTGGTAAAAATTTGGTGAAGATTTGTCCAATGGTACGAACGTAGTGCTTTAACGGGTAGATCTATGCCATTTTGCTAATTGAAAAAAAAAATCTCTTGATATTTTTTAAGATAACAAAAAAAAAGGAAGATTCAGATGAAAATTGCGGCCAGAAAAACTGGAAATTTTCTTCTATAGGGTCTCACCTGCCATGGAGGGTGTCACGATAACTTTTCTTTGAGGAAGTTAAAAATAAATCCACCCGCTCCAAAAAAGGCGAAGATCGACAAAGATGTTTTTTAAAAGCTAGCAGGTAGCTCCTTTTTTAAGATATTGTCAAATAAGGTATGAAAATTGAATAAAACCAAACAATTCAATTTATTTTTTTTGTATTCAAATTCACGGTTCATAAACCTCGTATTTGCATCTGAAAACTTTCGAAGCATCAAGTTAGAAAGTACTAGTTTGAAGAGCTTCCTACGAAAACTTCCTTAAAGAGAAGTAAAAATATAGGAGGGGGAAGTATAAACGAGAGGAAGTATTAGGTGTACAAAATGAAACTCGGCTAAAATCTACAAAATTCAAATTCAACCGGTGGCTGAGTTTCATTTTGTACACCTAATAAATAAAAATTGTAGGAAATTTAATTCTCTATAAATTTGTACTTAATTATTTTTTTCTAGAATGCACCATTTTCGGAAAATAAATTGTTTTTAAATAAATTTATCTTGAAAACAGTGCGTCCTAGAGAAAAAATGAATAGAATAAAAATGGAAGAGAATTAATTTCCGACAGATTTTATTTAGTGCATTTTTTCAATATCTGTAACGATTTACGATTTACAAGCCTTTAAAATTTAACCTTCTTAATGGTTATACTTCAATAACCTTCTTACACGGAGAAGGTCAACTTTTGATGGACGCCTAAATGTTTAAAATTTTGAAAAAATGAACTACTAGGTGTACAAAATGAAACTCGGCTAAAATCTACAAAATTCAAATTTACCCTGTGGCTGAGTTTCATTTTGTACACCTAATATAACGGAGGGGAAGTACAAAGGAGGGGAAGTATAACGGAGGCTAAGTTCAGATCGGTAAAATGGCCAGCTTCCCCAAAAAACCCGACGTGGAGGGTACCTAAGTAACTAAGTAGCAATAACAATAACTTCCTTTTATTGTTAATTCAACAAGTTTAGTAAATATCCCATTGTTAAAATGAAAACTTCCGGATGAAAAAACGTTCTAATGAGAGTAAAATTTAGTTTTTCATAAAAACATCCTGAGGCAATAACGTAATTTTGTTTAGTCTACACTCTATAAATCAACATTGTTGATACTCAGAAGGAAAATATGGACATTTTTGATAGTGGGAGAAATTTGATGTCTTCACGCCCGTTACGTGTACTCTGGCTGGGCGAAAATGTCATTGAAATGCGTGCTCAACGGTCTTTATATTCTAAAATATTCACCCTAGACGTCTCATGTAATATAATCATTTTATTGAAACAATAGAGACGCTCAAAATAGCTTAGGTATCGTCAAAATCTCTCGACTTGCAATAAACAAACTCCTTCGATTGGAATATTTGGTTTACATTCTCTTGTCAATTCAGCAGTTTCATTGTCGGGATTCGTTGAGATGGAAAAAATAAAGAAATGATGGTTTTAAGTACGCTTTAAATTTGGAGCGTCTGGTTGAAAGTAAAATAATTAGTGTGAGAGAAAGGTTTTTCCTTTTACTCATTTAGGGTGATTTGGGGAACTTCGAGAGGGAAATACGATGGGCATTTAAACTACCATCTTCGCGAATGATGGAAAATAGATTTCAAAGAAAAGGCCTTTGGGCCTCAATTTTCAAAGGTTTCTCACCAAATTACAGAATCTTCCCTACTGTAGTTATTTTGAAAATGGCGAAAGCTTTTTTTGGAATTCGGAAAAATGATGGAGATCTGTCTGTGTTTTGTTTAATACGCTGATTTCATTGGTCCAATCTTTTAACTTCCTTAAAGATGATATTGTGATACCCTCCACGTCGTGTTTTTGAGGAAGAGTCTTCTGAGATCTTTACCGATCTCAACTTTGTCTATGGTGCCGGCCGGCCGTAGCATTTTTCCGGAACACTTTACGGCCACAGCTTCCAACTGATTTTCACCAACAACTTTCTGACCAGTTGAACAAAAAATTTTCGTCTGTGATTTTTGAATTTCGACAAAAATGGCATAGATATGCACGTTTAAAATTTTAAAATTCACTGCGGCCGAACCAATGGTCCGATTTTCATCAGATTTTCACCACATTTTCTTTAGTCGGTAAGCAAGAAACGTACCAGGGCGATTTTTGAATTTCGAAAAAATGGCGGAGATATGTCGGTTTTAAATTTTAAATAATTCGCTGCGGCTAATAGCTCAATTTTCACCAAATTTTCACCCATATATTTTTTACGAATTTTTGGTGCAAAAATTATCTTTTTGTTTACATTAATAATCATTTTAGTTGGGAGAAATTTCGTACTTCCACGCGTTACGAGAGGGACCTCCCATGGGCAAAAATCCCACTATTTCTACCTTCATACATTGAAAATGTTCGAAAAAAACTTAAATTTTCACACAAAAAAAACTTAAAAAAATTCGAAAAATTTTTTGAAAAAAAACCTCCTTAAACTTGAAAGCTTGCCTATAAGACTCCTTAAAAGAGTTAAAAGACTCCTTACACTAAACCTCCTTAAAATTCCCCTCCCTTATACTTCCCCTCCTTAATACACCCCCTCCTTATTACTTCCTTTCCTTAATACTTCCACTCCTTATACTTCCACCTCCGTTATAATTCCCCTCCTTAATACTTCCCCTCCGTTATATTAGGTGTACAAAATGAAACTCGGCTAAAATCGACAAAATTCAAATTTACTCTTTTTCTAGGATGCACCATTTTCGGAAAATAATTTTTTTAAAAAAATAAATTTATCTTGAAAACAGTGCGTCCTAGAGAAAAATGAATAGAATAAAAATTAAAGAGAATTTCCAACAGATTTTATTTAGAGCATTTTTTCAACATCTGTAACGGTTTACGATTTACAAGCCTTTAAAAATTAACCTTCTTAATGGTTATACTTCAATAACCTTCTTACACGGAGAAGGTCAACTTTTGATGGACTTTAACGCCAAAATGTTTAAAATTTTGAAAAAATGAACTACTAGGTGTACAAAATGAAACTCGGCTAAAATCTACAAAATTCAAATTTACCCTGGGCTGAGTTTCATTTTGTACACCTAATACTTCCCCTTCCGTTATACTTCCCCCTCCGTTATACTCCCCTCCTTAATACTTCCCCCACTTATTTTATTTACTTCTCATTAAGGAAGTTTTCGTTGGAAGCTCTTCTAACAAGTACTTTTTAAAAATAATGCTAGGCTTATTGTTCTAATTTTTTGTCCTCCTTACAATTTTATGCCGACTCCTCATATTTTTACTAAATAGGGATACGCTAAAACAATCCGAAATCGCAAGAAAAAAATATTTTCTTCACTTCTTCGTTATGCAAATGAATTTAACCGAAAAAATTTTTTTTGTTCTCAAACGTCCGTTTTGAATTTCAAGAAGGCCATTGGCAAATTTGGTCAAGAGAGGTGACTCGCCCCGGATGCCAATGAAGCATTTCAATTAGAATAATTTTTCTTTAAAAAAAATTGATTGAAAAAACCGTTAGATCTCAAAACTATTTTGCAATTTAGTTCCAGAGATAAGATAAAATGTCGTTTCTCATTGAAATAATTATGGGAAAAAAACAGGCACCTGTTTATCTTTAATTTCTTAGATAAAAATAGTGGTCAACGATACCTATGACTTCATTTGACTCAACCTAAGGCTTATCTTGAGGGCTTAACCATGAGTCACCTACTTAAAGGGCCCTTCTAATCTTTGAGAAAAACATGTTTTTCTTGAATTTTTATCGCTTTATAATCTAGGTTAAATTTTAGCCTGGTTTGAATGTAATTTTGAGGTCGCTATATCTTGCTTTTGAGCTATAAAAATAGTAGCTTTGTTCCATCCGCAGTTTGAAACTGGAGCTTGCGCAGAAGGATTTGGACGTCAAAATTGACGTTAGGTGACTTCAGATTTGACGGATAAATGATTTGAACGAAGTCCAAATCCTTCTGTGCAGGCTCCAGGAGTTTCAAAACAGTTTCAAGCTGAGGTAGGAACAAAGCTATTGTCTTGGGGCATAGTCTTTACTCTAAAAAGGAAGTAAACCCTCCTATAAGGTTTTTCGGAGAGGGTCTTCCAGTTGGCCGGGAGGGGGGGGGGGGGGGGGGTCCGATTTTCACGAATTTTCGGTGTAAAAAAATTATCATTTTTTTAAATTAATAATCATTTTAGTAGGGAGAAATTTCATACTTCCACGCCCTATGAGAGGGATCACCCTTGGGCAAAGAGCCCATTATTTTTACCTCGATTCTTAGGAAAATGTTCGAAAAAAAAACTTAAAAAAATTTCGGAAAAAAAAGAGAAAAAAACTGCAAATTTTTTGAAAAAAAAAAAAAAAAGTTTTAAAAAAGTCGAAAAAATAAACTTAGACATTTTTTTGACGAATTGAAAAAACAATTAAAATTTTCCATACAAAAAAAATTGAAAATTTGTTTAAATGCTTGAAATTGTTATTCCCCCATCCTATACTTCCTCTCCCTTATACTTCCCCCTTGTACTTCCACTCCCTTATACTTCCCCCTCATTGTACTTCCACTCCCTTATACTTCCCCCTCATTGTACTTCCACTCCCTTATACTTCCCCCTCCTATATTGTCCCTTCTCTGGAAGTTTTCGTTTGAAGCTCTTCAAACTACTATTAGGTGTACAAAATGAAACTCGGCTAAAATCTACAAAATTCAAATTTACTCTGTGGCTGAGTTTCATTTTGTACACCTAATAAATAAACTTGTAGGAAATAATTCTCTATAAATTTGCACTTAATTATTTTTTCTAGGATGCACCATTTTCGGAAAATAATTTTTTTTAAAAATAAATTTATCTTGAAAACAGTGCGTCCTAGAGAAAAAATGAATAGAATAAAAATTAAAGAGAATTGAATTTCCAACAGATTTTATTTAGTGCATTTTTTCAATATCTGTAACGGTTTACGATTTACAAGCCTTTAAAAATTAAGCTTCTTAATGGTTATACTTCAATAACCTTCTTACACGGAGAAGGTCAACTTTTGATGGACTTTAACACCTAAAATTTAAAATTTTGAAAAAATGAACAACTGTGGCCGACATTTTGTACACCTAAACTGTACTTCCACTCCATTATACTTCATTCTTCCTCCTCCTGTACTTCCATACTCCTATATGTCCCTTCGTTTGAACCTCTTCAAACTACTACTTTTGAATACTGGAAATTTTTCAGAATTTTAAATTTTTTTTTCGACCGAAGGGAAAATTTTGGGCTGTTTTCGCCTGATCATTTCGGCCTGGATAGGCGAAGACTTTCATTTCTACTTGGATACATTAAAAAATTTACAAAACGTACTTCCTCTTTTTCTAAAATAATAAACCTTTGCGTAATAAATTGTTGCGTTTTTCAAATTGTTTACAACGAAAGTGATAGGCGGATGGTGGGGTTTTGGACGCCGGCGATTGGTTGGTTCCCCGAGTGCCCAGTGGTGGGGAAAAGCATCCTTTTCCTTTTCCCACTTTTTCGTAATCAATTTTATTTTCAGTCCAAACTCCGTGCCTTGTTGTTCTTTTAGCTTTTAGAAATTTTAAAACGAAAAACCATGTGTTAAAAACTTTTTTATTTTAAACTTATTTTATTGTTATTGTGTTTATAATTTAACGAGGATGATGGATGAGGCTCCGAGGATTCAATTCGAGGAAAAAATGTTGGAAAACATTTTTAAAAATGACTGCGCGATGGACCAAATTTACGCGAGGCGTTTAAAACATCAACAGTCGATGGTGAAAGACGTGGAAATCGTGAGAAAAAGTGACAACGAAAATAATTCATTCGTCCTCAACTCCCCAAAATTGATGGCTTTCAACAGCCCGTCGAGGCTACAAACAAGAGCCCTTTACGAAAATAACACAAGAGTCAAAAGATCAAGAATTAGCGACAGGTAATTTTATTTTCAATATTTAAATGAACGACGAGGATTTGGGGGTTTCCCCAATCGTTTAAAGTAGCTACCTGAAACAAAAGACCACCTGTGACCTACCCTAGAAATCCTCTGTTTTCGTATTCCATCAACTCATCTTTTTTTCCCCAGGATTTTTATTTCTCAAATCTACAGAGCCCATGATTTAATTTTTGTACCCCTATTTCTTAAATTAAGGCTTCAAGTTAACGAATTAAAATGCGTCAACAATAATCTGTTATTCCATCAGTCATTTATAAAAGCCTAATTTTTAATTAAAAATGGATTAGATTGATCAAAAAGACTCAAATTCTACTTAAAAAAAAGGATCTATCAAAAGAGGATTATATGGGATTTAAAAAAACAACAGGTAAACAAGTATTAAAGGAAGTCTCTAAATAAAAACAAAATGGCTCAAAATCTAGTTTAAAAAAGTTTATTTTGGGAAAGTTAATTAGAATCCATTTAGAAAACCATCCATGGAGGGTATCAAACAATTTTTTATGAGAAAAGTTAAAAAGACTCGATATTTCCTTTTATTAGTTAAAATACATTCTATCGAGAGGGTGACTCATTCGCTTCCTTTTGAGAAAGTTAAAAAAAGACCTTATTTCTAAAAACCGTCTATGGAGGGTATTACTATTTTTTTATGAAGACTCGATGATAATTTGTTTATTGGTTAAAATACCTTCTATCGAGAGGGTGACTCAATCACTTCCTTTTGAGAAAGTTAAAAAAAGACCTTATTTCTAAAAACCATCCATCGAGGGCATTACAAAGTTTCTATCAAGAATGAAAAGACCCGCTTCTTAAATTCTTCACAATAACGTTCCTTTGAGAAAGTTAATAAAAATTTAGTTAGAAAAACCATCCATGGAGGGTATCACAACAATTTTTTTTATGAGAAAAGTTAAAGATTTGATATTTCCGTTTAAAGTTAAAAAAAACCTTCTATCGAGAGGGTAACTCAATCGCTTCCTTTTGAGAAAGTTAAAAAAAAGACCTTATTTCTAAAAACCATCCATGGAGGGCATTACAATAAGTTTCTATCAAGAATGTTGAAAAGACCCTCTTCTTAAAATCCTCTCAATAACTTTCCTTTGAGAAAGTTATAAAAATTTAGTTTGAAAAACCATCCATGGAGGGTATCTCAACAATTTTTTATGAGAAAAGTTAAGAAGATTTGATATTTCCTTTAAAGTTAAAAAAACCTTCCGTCGAGAGGGTACTAATCGCTTCCTTTTGAGAAAGTTAAAAAAAGACCTTATTTCTAAAAACCATCCATTGAGGGCATTACAGTTTTTCTATCGAGAAAGTTGAAAAGACCAGCTTCTTAAAATCCTCACAATAACGTTCCTTTAAGAAAGTTAATAAAAATCCAGTTAGAAAAACCATCCTTGGAGGGTATCACAACAATTTTTTAAAATGAGAAATGTTAAAAAGACTCGACAATTTCCTTTAAAGTTAAAAACCTTCTGTCGAGAGGGTAACTCAATCGCTTCTTTTTGAGAAAGTTAAAAAAAGATCTTATTTCTAAAAACCGTCTATTGAGGTATTACATTTTCTAATGAAGACTCGACAATAATTTCATTTGTTTGTTAAAATACATTCTATCGAGAGGTTAACTCAATCGCTTTCTTTTGAGAAAGTTAAAAAAGACCTTATTTCTCAAAACCATCCATGGAGGGCATTACAGTTAATTTCTATCGAGAAAGTTGAAAAGACCAGCTTCTTAAAATCCTCACAATAACGTACCTTTAAGAAAGTTAATAAAAATCCAGTTAGAAAAAACCATCCATGGAGGGTATCACAACTTTTTTAATGAGAAATGTAAAAAAGACTCGACAATTTTCTTTAAAAGTTAAAAAACCTTCCGTAGAGAGGGTATCCCAATCGCTTCCTTTTGAGAAAGTTAAAAAAGACCTTATTTTCTAAAAACCATCCATTGAGGGCATTACTGTAAGTTTGTATCGAGAAAGCTGAAAAGACCTGCTTCTTAAAATCCTCACAATAACTTTCCTTTAAGAAGTTAATAAAAATCCAGTTAGAAAAACCATCCATGGAGGGTATCACAACAATTTTTTATGAGAAATGTTAAGAAGATTTGATATTTCCTTTTAAAGTTAAAAAAAACCTTCTATCGAGAGGGTAACTCAATCGCTTCCTTTTGAGAAAGTTAAAAAACTTATTTCTAAAAACCATCCATTGAGGGCATTACAGTAATTTTCTAACGAGAAAGCTGAAAAGACCCGCTTCTTAAAATCCTCACAATAACGTTCCTTTGAGAAAGTTAACAAAAATCCAGTTAAAAAAACCATCCATGGAGGGTATCACAACAATTTTTTTATGAGAAAAGTTAAGAAGATTCGATATTTCCTTTTAAAGTTAAAAAAAAACCTTCTATCGATAGGGTAACTCAATCGCTTCCTTTTGAGAAAGTTAAAAAAAACATCTTATTTCTAAAAACCATCTATGGAGGGTATTACAACAATTTTTTTTAAAATGAAGACTCGACGATAATTTCCTTTTATTAGGTAAAATACCTTCCGTAGAGAGGGTAACTCAATCGCTTTTCTTTTGGGAAAGTTAAAAAAAGACCTTATTTCTAAAAACCATCCATTGAGGGCATTACAGTAATTTTCTATTGAGAAAGTTAAAAAGACCCACTTCTTAAAATCCTCGCAAATAACTTACCTTTGAGAAAGTTATAAATACCATTTCTAAAAACCATCCATCAAAGGTTTAACAATAAATTTCTTTTCAGAAATTTAAAGTTAATAACCCAGAAATAGCATTAGTCAACCCCAAACTTTTAAAGAAAAGGAAAGTTAAAACTACATTTAAATATTTTTTGGCGAAACTATTCCTTTGTGTTAAATAATAATTAACGAATGAATTAATTATTATTAATTTATTCTCAAACCGACGGCTGTTTTTCCAGCTCGCTTAAATATTGACTTAATGGTTTGTCCCACTTAATTTTTTACTGTGTTTATAACTTTGAACATGGGAACATAACTTGGATTTGTTTATCGTTAAGTTTTGTTTATTTTGATTATTCAACTTTTTTTTTTTGTTTATAGATTCATTCCAAGGCGATCAGGATCAAATTGGCAAACGAAATTCAGATTGGAAGATTCAGACGAGGAGAATAACGAGAATAAAAACGAAGAGAAGAAAGCTGTAAATTTGTCAACTTTAGAAAGCGGTCGTGTTTATTCGAGTCTTTTAAAAATGAGTTGTTGGATTCGTCTATTGGGAGTATCAGCGAATCGAAAATTGAAGAAAGAGCGATGCTTTTTAATTTTACTCCAAAACGTAGATCTAAAGAAAATAGCGTTTCTCATTCTCTTTCACCGATTGGTGCTAGCAGTCAACGGTTGCTGTCATCACCGAAATTCGATGGCTCCAAAATTCCTACCGTCCCTTTTAAGGTATGTTGTAAAACAAGAATTCAACTTTTTTGCAAAAACTGCAAATTTTTGCAAAAAGTAGAAAAAAAAACTCAAATTTTTGAAAAGAAGCAAAATTTTTTTTCTAATTCTGAATACTTGAAATTATTCTTATTCTTCCCCTCCTTAAACTTCTCCGTTATACTTCCCCTCCTCAAACTTCTCCGTTATACTTCCCCTCCTTAAACTTCTCCATTATACTTCCCCTCCTTAAGGGGATATGAGGGTTTTTAAGTTGGTAGCTTCGTACATTTTCGTTGTGAGCTACGGTTTTCGGTTATTAGCCCTAAGTAAAAGTTGGAGCTGCGGAAATTACCTACAAAAAGAGCTTTTATACCTCTTTTTCATCAGAGCGATATTTTAGGAGATATGAAAGTTTTAAGTTTTCAGACAGGCTCTGTAGGATTATTAGTTAACCTCATAACTCCTTAAATATGGCTCCTACGCAAATAATGAATAAAGACATTTTTGTAGGAATCTTTGTACCTACAACTTTTACTTAAGACATTTTTTCGTTTTGAGCGACGGTTTCTGAGATAGAGAGGGAAAAACCGTTGTTAACAACGAAAAATTTGCAAAGCAACCAACTTACTTCCATATCTTAAGTATTGCTCTGACGTAAAAACAGTACAAGAACTTTCGTCGTTTTGAGCGACGGTTTCTGAGATAGAAGGGAAAAACCGAAAACGTTGCTCACAACGAAAAATGTACGAAGCAACCAACTTAAAAACCCTCATAACCCCTTAAACTTCTCCGTTATACTTCCCCCTCAAACTTCTCCGTTATACTTCCCCCTCCTTAAACTTCTCCGTTATACTTCCCCTCCTTAACTTCTCTCCGACCCCGCCACACTTTCGTATAAACAGAAATGGAATTTTAATTAATTTTTTGTTTTTTAGATTTTAGATGCTCCGAATTTGCTAGATGACTTTTACCTGAATCTTTTAGACTGGTCGTCAGAATGTGTCTGTGGGACTTGGAAACTGTGTGTACCTGTGGTCGGCATTTACGAATCAAATAACCGGTTTGTACGAGCTTCCAGAAGGAGGAAATTCCGTAACTTCCGTTTCGTGGAATCCGAGTGGGACTCATCTTTCGATAGGAACGAATCAAGGAACCGTTCTTCTCTACGATGCGACTGCGAGTAAAATCGTTGAAAAAATTCCCGGCGGCCGTGTGGGGACTTTAGCCTGGAATTCAGGAAACATGATTACATCTGGAGGAAGAGATAGGAAGATAATCCAAAGAGATCTTAGAATTAGATCGGGGACACGAGGAGAAAGGAAATTGACGGCGCACAGGCAAGAAGTATGCGGTTTGCAGTGGTCGAGCGATGGCCATCATCTTGCTTCTGGTGGAAACGACAACAAACTTAATATTTGGAACTGTCATTCAAATGAGCCCATTTTTCGTTTGATGATCACACAAGTGCAGTAAAAGCGATCTCATGGTCTCCTCACAACCACGGACTTTTAGCTACCGGCGGCGTTTCTGCGGATCGCACCATCAGATTTTGGAACACCGTCACCGGCCAGAGTCTTCATTATGTCGACAGGTTCTCAAGTTTGTAATTTGGCATGGTCGAAACATTCGTCGCAGTAGTCAGCACACACGGTTTTTCGCAGAAAGATACTACTCTGGAACTACCCTTCGATGACTCAGGTCGTCAAAACTGACCGGTCATTCGCTTCGAGTTTTGTATCTGGCGCTTCCCCGACGGTGAAACCATCGTGACCGGCGCCGGCGATGAAACTCTAAGATTCTGGAACCTTTTTTCGAAAACTCCGTCCCGCCAAAATCGCCATCCCAAGTCACCTCTACACAAACATACGCTGATAACCAAAACAAAATATTTTCCTTTGTTATACAAAATATAAAAAAATTTAAAAGAAATTATTATTTTGTACAATTTTTTCTTTCTTTTTAGGTTAACTTTTAATTAATTTTAAAAGAATTATAGCAATATTTTTTTAAAGTTAGTATTAAATACTTTTATAGTCTGTTGCAATTTACAAAAACCGATCGAATTGACTGGATTTGAAGATTTAGACTACTTTAAAATTGCGACATTCTCCACATTAAGCAATTAAATTAATAAAGAAAAAATATATTTTCAATAAAATTGTAATAAAGGTTTAAACGCCTTTGTACCTATTTAATTTGTTTCTGAAGTACCTATTAAAGATATATTTTGAGTTCAAAAATTTTTTTTTGTACAGGAAGACCATTCGCTTCGAGTTTTGTATCTGGCGCTTTCCCCCCCGACGGTGAAACCATCGTGACCGGCGCCGGCGATGAAACTCTCAGATTCTGGAACCTTTTTTCGAAAACTCCGTCCCGCCAAAAATCGCCATCCCAAGTCACCCTCTACACAAACATACGCTGATAACCAAACAAAATATTTTCCTTTGTTATACAAAATATAAAAAAATTTAAAAGAAATTATTATTTTGTACAATTTTTTCTTTCTTTTTAGGTTAACTTTTTAATTAATTTTAAAAGAATTATAGCAATATTTTTTTTAAGTTAGTATTAAATACTTTTATAGTCATGTTGCAATTTACAAAAACCGATCGAATTGACTGGATTTGAAGATAGTTAGACTACTTTAAAATTGCAACATTCTCCACATTAAGCAATTAATTAATAAAGAAAAAGAATATATTTTCAATAAAATTGTAATAAAGGTTTAAACGCCTTTGTACCTATTTAATTTGTTTCTGAAGTACCTATTAAAGATATATTTGAGTTCAAAATTTTTTTTTGTACAGGAAGACCCATCCGTTGATACCTCTTCCCAAAAACCGTCCGTCAAGGGTATCACAATAACTCTGTTATTTATGGAGAACCTTCATAATTTTTTTTAAAAATAAATTTGAAAAAGTGCGTCCTAGAGAAAAAATGAATAGAATAAAAATTAAAGAGAATTAAATTTCCAACAGATTTTTAGTGCATTTTTTCAATATCTGTAACGGTTTACGATTTACAAGCCTTTAAAAATTAACCTTCTTAATGGTTACTTCAATAACCTTCTTACACGGAGAAGGTCAACTTTCGATGGACTTTAACGCCTTAAATGTTCAAAATTTTGAAAAAATGAACTACTAGGTGAACAAAATGAAACTCGGCTAAAATCTACACAATTCAAATTTACCCTGTGGCTGAGTTTCATTTTGTACACCTAATAAATGAAACTTGTAGGAAATATAATTCTCTATAAATTTGCACTTAATTATTTTTTCTAGGATGCACCATTTTCGGAAAATAATTTTTTTTAAATAAATTTATCTTGAAAACAGTGCGTCCTAGAGAAAAAATAGAATAAAAGAGAATTAAATTTCCAACAGATTCTATTTAGTGCATTTTTTCAATATCTGTAACGGTTTACGATTTACAAGCCTTTAAAAATTAACCTTCTTAATGGTTATACTTCAATAACCTTCTTACACGGTGAAGGTCAACTTTTGATGGACTTTAACGCCTAAAATGTTTCAAATTTTGAAAAAAATGAACTACTAGGTGTACAAAATGAAACTCGGCTAAAATCTACAAGATTCAAATTTACCCTGTGGCTGAGTTTCATTTTGTACACCTAATAAGTAATAAATAAAACTTGTAGGAAATTTAATTCTCTATAAATTTGTACTTAATTATTTTTTCTAGGATGCACCATTTTCGGAAAATAATTTTTTTTTTAAATAAATTTATCTTGAAAACAGTGCGTCCTAGAGAAAAAATGAATAGAATAAAAATTATAGAGAATTAAATTTCCAACAGATTCTATTTAGTGCATTTTTTCAATATCTGTAACGGTTTACGATTTACAAACCTTTAAAAATTAACCTTCTTAATGGTTATACTTCAATAACCTTCTTACACGGAGAAGGTCAACTTTTGATGGACTTCAAGGCCTAAAATGTTTAAAATTTAGAAAAAAGAACTACTAGGTGTACAAAATGAAACTCGGCTAAAATCTACAAAATTCAAATTTACCCTGTGGCTGAGTTTCATTTTGTACACCTAATATTTATGAATTTGAATTTTGTAGATTTTAGCTGAGTTTCATTTTGTACACCTGATAGAATGCAATAATTCGTTGGATCAAGGAGGCCTGTTCCCAAAAACTGTCCGTCAAGGGTACCACAATTAGCAAACCAAAAATATGGAATAACATATCATTTTACATTATTCTGCACCAATGCATGGACTACCCTGTATATTTCAAAAAATTTGAATATGCAGTTTTATGAGCGGGATATGCCGTGGCGACTGCGTTGACATTTTTAGGAACTATTAGAAATCAAAAGGTTTCACGGTTTTCTTTGTTATCTTACCCGCAATCTGAATTTTTTTTCGATTTTTGCGGTCAAATTCTTGTTTTGCCTTTTCATATTTACCTACTGGGCCCTTAGGACAAATTAAAACGATGTTCGCTTCTAAATTACTCAGGAAAGCGAGTATTGGAGGTATTTATAATAATTTCTGCTTTTTTGGTAAAAATTAAAATTCATGAAGATGATAATGCAGAAAATGTGTGTTTAGGAAACGTGTGTAAATTTGCTTCTGCTCCGAAGAAAAATGTGAAAACGGCGATTATGATGCTGAACATGGGAGGTCCTCAGCGGACGGATCAGGTCGGCGAGTATCTTCATAGAATTATGACTGATAGAGATATGATTCAGCTGCCTATTCAAAGGTAAATTGGAAGTTCCAAAAGGAAAAACTTAGCCGGTTCCTCACCAAACGCTGCAGAAATGGGAGCATCGATGCTGTTATCAGCAGAAATGGGAGCGTCGATGCTGCAATCAGCAGAAATGGGAGGATCGATGCTGCAATCTGCAGAAATAGGAGCATCGATGTTGCAATCTGCAGAAATGGGAGCATGGATGCTGCAATCAGCAGAAATGGGAGGATCGATGCTGCAATCTGCAGAAATAGGAGCATCGATGCTGCAATCTGCAGAAATGGGAGCATCGATGCTGCAATCTGCAGAAATGGGAGCATCAATGCTGCGATCTGCAGAAATGGGAGCATCGATGCTGCAATCTGCAGAAATGGGAGCATCAATGCTGCGATCAGAGCAGAAATGGAAGTATCGATGCTGCATTCAGCTGAAATGGGAGCATTGATGCTTCAATCTGAGCAGAAATGGAAGTATCGATGCTGCATTCAGCAGAAATGGAGTGTCGATACTGCAATCAGCTGAAATGGGAGCATTGATGCTGCATTCTGAGCAGAAATGGAAGTGTCGATGCTGCATTCAGCAGAAATGGGAGGGTCGATGCTGCAATTAGCAGAAATGGGAGCGTCGATGCTGCAACCTGCAGAAATGGGAGCATCAATGCTGCGATCTGCAGAAATGGGAGCATCGATGCTGCAATCTGCAGAAATGGGAGCATCAATGCTGCGATCAGAGCAGAAATGGAAGTATCGATGCTGCATTCAGCTGAAATGGGAGCATTGATGCTTCAATCTGAGCAGAAATGGAAGTATCGATGCTGCATTCAGCAGAAATGGAAGTGTCGATACTGCAATCAGCTGAAATGGGAGCATTGATGCTGCAATCTGAGCAGAAATGGAAGTGTCGATGCTGCATTCAGCAGAAATGGGAGGGTCGATGTTGCAATTAGCAGAAATGGCAGAGTCGATGCTACAACCTGCAGAAATGGGAGCGTCGATGCTGCATTCTGCAGAAATGGCAGAGTCGATGCTGCAATCTGCAGAAATGGGAGCATCGATGCTGCAATCTGCAGAAATGGGAGGATCCATGCTGCAATCTGCAGAAATGGGAGCATCGATGCTGCAATCTGCAGAAATAGGAGCATCGATGCTGCAATCTGCAGAAATGGGAGCATCGATGCTGCAATCTGCAGAAATGGGAGCATCGATGCTGCGATCAGAGCAGAAATGGAAGTATCGATGCTGCATTCAGCTGATATGGGAGCATTGATGCTTCAATCTGAGCAGAAATGGAAGTTATCGATGCTGCATTCAGCAGAAATGGAAGTGTCGATACTGCAATCAGCTGAAATGGGAGCATTGATGCTGCAATCTGAGCAGAAATGGAAGTGTCGATGCTGCATTCAGCAGAAATGGGAGGGTCGATGCTGCAATTAGCAGAAATGGAGCGTCGATGCTGCAACCTGCAGAAATGGGAGCGTCGATGCTGCATTCTGCAGAAATGGCAGAGTCGATGCTGCAATCTGCAGAAATGGGAGGATCGATGCTGCAATCTGCAGAAATAGGAGCATCGATGCTGCAATGCAGAAATGGGAGCATCGATGCTGCAATCTGCAGAAATGGGAGGATCGATGCTGCAATCTGCAGAAATAGGAGCATTGATGCTGCAATCTGCAGAAATGGGAGCATCGATGCTGCAATCTGCAGAAATGGGAGGATCGATGCTGCAATCTGCAGAAATAGGAGCATCGATGCTGCAACCTGCAGAAATGGGAGCGTCGATGCTGCATTCTGCAGAAATGGCAGAGTCGATGCTGCAATCTGCAGAAATAGGAGCATCGATGCTGCAACCTGCAGAAATGGGAGCGTCGATGCTGCATTCTGCAGAAATGGCAGAGTCGATGCTGCAATCTGCAGAATCGGTAGCAATGATGCTTCAGCGGAAAAAAAAAGCATCTACCTCTGAGTGATTTTTGCTTCAATAATCATAGGCGCTCGCATTTCTTCTTCATTAAATAATCTTAAGACATTATTTTGCCTCATTGAATCATTGGCTCTCCCATTCCTGCTGCATTTAAAAGTCTACAATCCAACACAAAATGATGCTTCCAGCTTGCCTATCGTGACAAATATTTTATTAATTTAGCTGAAAAAGATGAAAAATAAGCCGTTTATTAGAGAAAAGTTTAATGGGTTTTTTGCAGCAAACTGGGGCCATATATTGCTCAAAGGAGGACTGAGGAAGTGAAAAAAAAGTACGCCGAGATTGGTGGAGGATCGCCAATTTATAAATGGACGATGAGACAGGTTTTATTTAGTTTTTATTATATTTTATTTTATTTTTATATCAGGGAGAGCTTCTGTGTCAGAAGTTGGATCAGCTTTCACCGTCAACTGCTCCTCACAAGCATTACGTCGCATTCCGTTATGTCGATCCTTTAACTGATGAAGCTCTCGATCAAATTCAAAAGTTTGTAAAACAAAAAGTAGGAAATTAAGTATAAAAATGTGATTTAGGGATGAGCCTGAAAGGGTGGTTATTTTTTCTCAATATCCACAATACAGCTGCGCTACTACTGGTTCTAGCTTAAATGCGATATTTACTTCTCTTTCTAATAAGTATGATGCTTTAAATAAAGTTTAAATATTAATTTTTTAATTTTAGGGAGATTAACCCGAAGATAAAATGGAGTTTGATTGATAGATGGCCGGCGCATCCTCTTTTGGCGAAGACTGTCGCTGATAGGATAACCACGGAATTGAAGCAGTTCCCTGTGGATAAACAGAAAGACGTTTTAATCTTATTTTCTGCTCATTCTCTTCCGTTGAGGGCTGTTAATCGAGGGGACCCATATCCCAGCGAAGTGGGAGCGACTGTACAGTTAGTTATGCAGGAGTTGGGAAATTCGCAGCCGTATGCTCTTGTTTGGCAGTCTAAAGTTGGGCCGTTGCCGTGGCTACAGCCATACACTGATGATGCCATAAGAGGTTGGTGGTTACACACAAATCCTCCTTCATGGTTAAGACCGAATTTGTGCTTCACTCAAAAGTCTAGTTTCGTGAAAATCGGATGACCCATTCTCGAGATATCTTCCTATAAAAGACAAAAGAGCATGATATCAAGCTGAATCCTTAAATATCTCAAAAACTATAGGTTTTAGAGACTCAACCATTAAGACAGAATATGTGCTCCATTCAAAAAGCTTTCCAAAAAGTCTAGTTTCGTGAAAATCGGTTGACCCGTTCTCAAGATATCTTCCTATAAAAGACAAAAGAGCATGATATC
Source organism: Orius insidiosus (assembly GCA_014119065.1). Taxonomy (NCBI): domain Eukaryota; kingdom Metazoa; phylum Arthropoda; class Insecta; order Hemiptera; family Anthocoridae; genus Orius; species Orius insidiosus. The sequence goes on from JACGAQ010000141.1 coordinate 291,348, forward strand.
AAGCTGAATCCTTAAATATCTCAAAAACTATAGGTTTTAGAGACTCAACCATTAAGACAGAATATGTGCTACATTCAAAAAGCTTTCCAAAAAGTCTAGTTTCATGAAAATTGGACGACCCGTTCTCAAGATATCTTCAGATAAAGACAAAAGAGCATATCAAGCTAAATCCTAAAATATCTCAAAAACTATAGGTTTTAGAGACTCAACCATTAAGACAGAATACGTGCTCCATTCAAAAAGCTTTCCAAAAAGTCTAGTTTCATGAAAATCGGATGACGTTCTCGAGATATCTTCAGATATACACAAAAAAGCATGATATCAAGCTGAATTCTAAAATATCTCAAACTATAGGTTTTAGAGACTCGACCATTAAGACAGAATATGTGCTCCATTCAAAAGAGCTTTCCAACAAGTCTAGTTTCATCAAAATCGGACGACCCGTTCTCAAGATATCTTCAGATAAAGACAAAAAAGCATGATATCAAGCTGTCAAAAAAGGGGCTAATTCTTTCTATTTTTTAACAGGATCAATTTTGTTTTTTAGAGTATGTGAAACAAGGAAAGAAAAACTTCATTTTAGTTCCAATTGCTTTCGTTAATGAACACATCGAGACCCTACACGAGATGGACATCGAGTACTGCCATGATCTTGGAAAAGAGGTAATTTATTAAAATAACAGCAAAAATTTCATTTTATCTTTAGCTTGGTGTGGAATGTATGAGAAGAGCCGCTGCTCCCAACGACCACCCGTTGTTCATCTCAGCTTTAGCTGATGTTGTCACTTCTCATTTAAATTCCGATCAGACGATCAACCCAAAATTTCTCACCCGCTGCCCTCACTGCACCAACCAACGATGCGACTCCGCTAAACGATGGTTTAAACAACTCTGCCAATGACCTCCGAAGAAACCAAAACGGAAAATCCATTAAAAAAGCATTTAGAAAATTTTTTGGCATCAAAATCCCTTTTAACTGTTTATTTCATAAAAAAAATTAGGATCTGAAGGTGCCAACCCTATTTTTTATTTTAAGTTTAGGTGATTGTTACATAATAAATGCCGTTTTGTTATTTTTATTTTCTATTTCTTAAAGAAATATATTTTTTTTTTGTTATTTATAAACGTTCCTTTTTTCCATACATCTTTTACCATACATACATGATTTTTAGTTACAAGTTAGGTCGAGACGACAGTAGCGCGAGACGGAATTAGTTCGAAACGACCGACCTCCATCTTTTCAGGTTTCATCATAAAACTGTGATGCTCCACATTTTCTATTTTTATTAGAAAAATACTATACATAACATTTTTGAATCTTTAGAAAATCCTTCAAAAGACTTTTTTTTTTTCATATTCCATACATTTAACGAATATTAAAATAATAGTTAACATTGTAGATTACTATGTCTTAAAGCATAAATTAGAGTGCACAAAACGACTAAATTAATGTAATACATAAAAAAAGAAAGAAAAAAAAGCATGAATTGCTTTCTGGTAACCCCAAAGCTCATAATCACAGTAAATCCTTAAAAAAAATCAATATTTTCAGTTCAAATCAAGCTGTAAAATTAGAATTGACAGCAGGGTAAATTGAACTTTTAAAAATAAAGGAATGTGTCGAAAATGAAGATAAGCGAAATAATTAAAATTGGAGTTGAGCAAAATTTTCATATTTGGCTCATTTTTGAATTTTGAAAAAAAAATTTTTTTTAAAAGTGTTCACTATCTTTGGCCCTTTGAAAAGAGCGTGTCATAAAAAAAGGATTTCCCCGATAAATTTTAAGTTGATTAGACTTAACAGAAAAGTTTTAAAAATTGATGAGTTTAAAAATATTTATTTTTAAATTTATGGTCTGAAATTGAATATTTACAGAGCGGAAATCACTGGGAGCAAGCAAAGATCAGCACCAGGAGAAAATGGGCTCGTGTGTTGTATGTCCTCTGTAAATGCATCTGAAAAAGTTTTAAAACTTGATGTCGTCCCAACCAAACCAGACGTTCTGAAAAATAAAAGAAATAGTTAGAGCTTCCAATGAAGACTTAGTAAAAGAGAAGGAACAATGTAGGAGGGGGAAGTATAACGGAGAAGTTTAAGGAGGGGAAGTATAGGGGAGGGGAAGTTCAAGGATGGGGAAGTATAAGGGAGGGGAAGTTCAAGCATGGCGAAGTATAAGGGAGGGAAGAAAAATTTGTTTAAATGCTTAAAAATTTTTTTTCTTCACTAAAATAGAAGGAACAATATAGGAGGGGGAAGTATAACGGAGAAGTTTAAGGATGGGGAAGTACAAAGGAGGGGAAGGGAAATTTGTCTAAATACTTGAAATTTTTCTTCTTCACTAAAAAAGAAGGATGGGGAAGTATAGGAGATGGGAAGTTCAAGGATGGGGAAGTACAAAGAAGGGGAAGGAAAATTTGTTTAAATGCTTGAAATTTTTCTTCTTCACTAAAAGAGAGGGAACAATATAGGAGGGGAAGGTAAAACGGAGAAGTTTAAGGATGGGGAAGTATAAAGTATTGGGAAGTATAAGGGAGGGGAAGTAAAATATGTCTAAATGCTTGAAATTTTTCTTCTTCACTAAAAGAGAAGGAACAATATAGGAGGGGGAAGTATAACGGAGAAGTTTAAAGATGGGAAGTATAAAAGATGGGGAAGTATAAGGTAGGGGAAGTTCAGGATGGGGAAGTATAAGGGAGGGGAAGTAAAATTTGTCAAATGCTTGAAATTTTTCTTCTTCGCTAAAATAGAAGGAACAATATAGGAGAGGGAAGTATAACAGAGAAGTTTAAGAATGGGGGAGTATAAAAGAGGGGGAAGTACAAAGGAGGGGAAGAAAAATGCCAAGCATTTAGACAAGTTTTCCTTTTTTCCCCCTGTTTTCTTACGAAAAATTTTCAAAGTTATTTTTTCATTTTTTTTTCAATTTTTGAAGTCTTTTTTGGAGATTGGTAAAGATAGGAAGGGGAAGTATAATAAGAAGTTTAAGGATGGGAAGTATAAAAGAGGGGGAAGTATAAGGGAGGGGAAGTTCAAGGATGGGGAAGTATAAAAGAGCGGGAAGTATAAGGGAGGGGAAGTAAAATTTGCCTAAATGCTTGAAAATTTTTTTTTCACTAAAAGAGAAGGAACAATATAGGAGGGGGAAGTATAACGGAGAAGTTTAAAGATGGGAAGTATAAGGTAGGGGAAGTTCAAGGATGGGGAAGTATAAGGGAGGGGAAGTAAAATTTGTCAAAATGCTTGAAATTTTTCTTCTTCGCTAAAATAGAAGGAACAATATAGGAGGGGGAAGTATAACGGAGAAGTTTAAGGATGGGAAGTATAAAAGAGGGGGAAGTACAAAGGAGGGGAAGAAAAATGCCAAGCATTTAGATAAGTTTTCCTTTTTTCCCCCTGTTTTCTTACGAAAAATTTTCAAAGTTATTTTTTCATTTTTTTTTTTCAATTTTTGAAGTCTTTTTTGGAGATTGGTAAAGATAGGAAGGGGAAGTATAATAAGAAGTTTAAGGATGGGAAGTATAAAAGAGGGGGAAGTATAAGGGAGGGGAAGTAAAATTTGCCTAAATGCTTGAAAATTTTTTTTTCACTAAAAGAGAAGGAACAATATAGGAGGGGGAAGTATAACGGAGAAGTTTAAAGATGGGAAGTATAAGGTAGGGGAAGTTCAAGGATGGGGAAGTATAAAAGAGCGGGAAGTATAAGGGAGGGGAAGTAAAATTTGTCAAAATGCTTGAAATTTTTCTTCTTCGCTAAAATAGAAGGAACAATATAGGAGGGGGAAGTATAACGGAGAAGTTTAAGGATGGGAAGTATAAAAGAGGGGGAAGTACAAAGGAGGGACGAAAAATGCCAAGCATTTAGACAAGTTTTCCTTTTTTTCCCCCCCGTTTTCTTACGAAAAATTTTCAAAGTTATTTTTCATTTTTTTAAAGTTTGTAGTTTCCCCTTCATTATAATTATTTATTTTCTTCTAATTTTTGAAGTTTTTTTGAAAAATTTTCAAAGTTTGTTGGCAAGATTTTTTTTTCAAAAATTGTTAAGTCTTTTTTGATAGGTAAAGATGAATATTTGATTTGACCCTCCGGGGTCTGAAAGACCCTTCCCGAAAACCAGACGTGGAGGGTATCACAATAACTTCCTTAAGGAAGTTAAAAATAAATTATTTTTAATTTTATTTCGTTACCTTCTTAAAACGATGGCAGGTTTTTGGACTAATTGAAGAGGGCTGCTGTTGTCGATAAGGGCTTGCTTTAAATTCAAAATTTGACCATGCATGACACTCATTTGCTGGTCGAAAGCTTTACCATGAAAGCCTTTGTCCTTCTGCAATCAACGATTTTAAATAATAATTTATCAAAAAGTGGAATTTTTACCTTAAAAAGATTTCGGAGATCATCAATAAGCTCTTCGATGAAAGTTATGTCTTGAATACGAGGTAAAACGAGGTCTTTGATTTCCTGACTAAATGGAACTTTCGCCTGCGGAATCCAAGCCCAATGATATGGATAAGCCCGCCATGAATCTGGATGTTTAAACGGAAATGCCAATCCGTTGTCTATCGCTGCTATACAAATATTTGGTTTTGAATTATTCCAATCCTAGAAGAAAAAAAGAGCACCCATTTTAACATCCATAAAATGTAAAAGAAGTTATCTTCAATAATTAAAAAATAAAAGGGGTCCTGCAGGTACTTATGAATTCATAAGTTTTATGTGACTATACAGGGTGTCCCAAATAGAGTGGACCAGCAACTTTATGGCAAAGCATTTGGTGCTAAAAAAAAAGGTGAAAATGTAAACCCCCTTATTTTTGTACAAGGAATCATCTCCATTTGGTATATTTTGGTTTATACAGAGTGGCGCAGAGAGGTGTAACTTCATTATTTTAAATGGGAAAACTATGTTTTTATGCTTTTTATCGATTCTATGCTCAATTTAAGCAAAATATTCGTATGGCATTCGTATGCCAATATCCAGATTCGTAATAGGAGGGGGAAGTATAAAGAAGGGGGTAGTGTAAGGGAGGGGAAGCATAAAGGAGGGGGAAGTACAACAAAGGGGAAGTATAACGGAGGGGAAGTTTTTTCCGAAAAATTTTCTAATTTCCTTTTTTTTTTATTATTTTAAATGGGAAAACTATGTTTTTATGCTTTTTATCGATTCTATGCTCAATTTAAGCAAAATATTCGTATGGCATTCGTATGCCAATATCCAGATTCGTAATAGGAGGGGGAAGTATAAAGAAGGGGATAGTGTAAGGGAGGGGAAGTATAAAGGAGGGGGAAGTACAACAAAGGGGAAGTATAACGGAGGGGGAAGTTTTTCCGAAAAATTTTCTAATTTCCTTTTTTTTGTTATTTAAAATGGGAAAACTATGTTTTTATGCTTTTTATCGATTCTGTGCTCAATTTAAGCAAAATATTCGTATGGCAATCGTATGCCAATATCCAGATTCGTAATAGGAGGGGAAGTACAACGAAGGGGAAGTATAACGGAGGGGAAACCTATGTTTTTATGCTTTTTATCGATTATATGCTCAATTTAAGCAAATATTCGTATGCCAATATCCAGATTCGTAATAGGAGGGGGAAGTATAACAAAGGGGGTAGTATAAGGGGGGGTATAAAGGAGGGGGAAGTACAACGAAGGGAGGTATAATAAAGGGGGTAGTATAAGGGAGGGGAAGTATAAAGGAGGGGGAAGTAAAACGAAGGGGAAGTACAACGAAGGGGAAGTATAACGGAGGGGGAAGTTTTTTTCCGAAAAATTTTTTAAGTTCCTTTTTTCGAAAATTTTTTAAGTTCCTTTTTTTAGAAAAATTTTCTAAGAATCAAGGTAGAAATAATGGGATTTTTGCCAAACAGAGGTCCCTCTCGTAAGGAGTGGAAGTATGAAATTTCTCCTTACTAAAACGATAATTAATGTAAAAAAATGATAATTTTTTTAAATTCACCTCAATATAGGTATCTCAATATCATTTTTTAAATGATAATTTTTTTTACACCAAAAATTCCTAAAAAATATAAGGAGTAATTGGTGAAAATTTGGTGAAAATCGGACCAACGACGGCTGCAGCGAATTTTTTAAAAATTTCAAACAGACATATCTCCCCAATTTTTTCGAAATTCAAAAATCCTCTCGTTATATTATTGTTCACCGGTTAAAGAAATTTGTGTGAAAATCGGTTGAAAACTGGGGCCATAAAGTGTTCCAGAAAAATGCTATGGACGGCCGGCCGGCACCACAGACAAACAACTATTTTTTCTAGGACTAAATGCCGTATGCTGGTCCACCCTGTATATTTTGAATATGCCGAACTCGGTGAAAATCAGAAACTTTTAAAGCTTACATTAGGATCTTTCATTTCTTCATCTCCTCCACCGAGTTTAGGCTGATTTTTCACAATCGGCGCATCATATTTTATAAGCCAATTATCATTCCCACGATCTGTATTTCGTATAATGTAGTCCAAAACGACAAGTTTTCAAACTGAAGCCTAAATTCGGACTGAATCGAAGGAGGCATCCCTTCAACCTCAAATCTCCTCAGCCAATAATCAGCGTCTTTATAACCATCGACAAAAACTTGAAATGATCCAACCTAAAAATTGATTAATAATAGAAATAAAGTTTAAAAATATTTACTTTAGGTTTAAGTCCTAATCTGTTAAACCGTTTCCCGACGATTGGACATGAATCGAACATAAAATGTTTAAAATGAGAAGTTCCTCTGGCGATAGAATCATAATTAAAAGTTTCACTCGTTAAATAAACAACCTGAAAACAACAATTAATTTTAAATTGCTTTAAAATGTTTGTTTTACTTTAGTCTTTGGAACAATTCCTAAATTTAATTTCTGATCGACAAGACTAGCACCAGCTTCTGAAAGATATCCTTGATTCGGTATTAAACAACTTCGGCCGAAACAACAAGGGCAGCACAAACGATGCATCCATTTTGTCCATTTTGGATTCAGTCGACCATACGGTTCTTCATCTTTTGGTTTAAATACTCCAATTATTTTCTAAAAAAAATTATTATAAACAAATTTTTATTTAAATTAATACTTACACCACTAGTGTTTTTAACGAAATAACTTCCTGAGGATCCCTGATAAATTCGTTCTGGATAAACTTTATTTTCGATCGCATTATGTGCCTGCGACATTAATTCCGAGAAGAAGGGGTCGTCTAAAAATAATTTTTTTTTAACGATTGAAGGATCGAAAAAATTGCAAGGACGTTTAAAAAATTAATGAAGGTCTTATCTATTTATCTTGAAAAATTTCAGAAAAGTTTTATCTAAAAACCAAAATGGAATAATTTTGTCTAATGTCAGTCTGGAAGTTTTATTCCCCCAAAACTGGAATTTAAAAAAAAACATAGCTAATTGTAGAAAATGATTTTATTTATTTATTTATTTTTTTTTTTTACAAAAACAACAGTCTGAGGATTAAAGAAAAACTTCAAAATCAAAACCACTATACCGTAAAACAGCTCAAAATGAACACTTTTATACCCTAAAAATGGCTCAAAATCATCACTTTTGTACCAAAAAATGGCTCAAAATCAACAATACTATACCCTAAAAATGGCTCAAAATTAAAACTTTTATACCATAAAAATAGCTCAAAATGAACACTTTTATACCATAAAAATGGCTCAAAAGCAACAATTTTAAACCATAAAAATGGCTCAAAATCATCACTTTTATACCATAAAAATGGCTCAAAATCAACAATACTATACCCTAAAAATGGCTCAAAATGCAAACCACTATACCCTAAAAAATTGCTCAAAATGCAAACCACTATACCCTAAAAATGGCTCAAAATCAAAACCACTAAATGGCTCAAAATCAAAACCACTAAATGGCTCAAAATCAAAACCACTAAATGGCTCAAAATCAAAACCACTAAATGGCTCAAAAGCAAAACCACTAAATGGCTCAAAAAAACCACTAGATGGCTCAAAATCAAAACCACTATAACGTAAAAATGGCTCAAAATCAACACTTTTATACCATGAAAATGGCTCAAAACCAACAATTCTATACCCTAAAAAGGCTCAAAATCAAAACTTTTACCATAAAAATGGCTCAAAATCAACAATACTATACCCTAAAAATGGCTCAAAATCAAAACCACTATACTGTAAAAATAGCTCAAAATCAACACTTTTATACCCTAAAAATGGCTCAAAATCCAAACCACTATACTATTATATTTTGATTTACAAAAAACAACAGTCTGAGGATAAAAGAAAAACTTGTTTTTGAGAAATAAAGTTTCCACCTTCTGAGAAAGTTAAAAAATCAATTATTTTGCAGGAAAGTCAAGAAATTAAAAGTTTACAAAGGATATTAAGTTCTTAAATTATTTCTCGGTCAAATTAAATTATTTCCTCTTCTTTCTGGGGCGAAACATCAAGGAAAACGCCAGAAATTTTTGGGTGTTTCCAGGACCGAAAACTCGTTCGATCAAAAGGGGTTTTATCGATCAAAAGCCCAAAAACTTGGTAAAAAGAAGGTTTATTATAACACAGGAGGGAAAAATAAGAAGATTGGTAAAGGTTAATCAAATTAAACTTTGAGAATTTCAGCGAATTCTGAAACAAATCTTTTGCGAAGAAAAGTGAAAATTCGGAAAAATCGCATCCGTTAGTATAATTGGTTGTTCGAAAAATGGGGGTTTTCTTTCAAAAACCGAGGAAAAAAAAAACAAATCCTGTAAAAAATGGGGTTTCAAAATTGAAAACTGACTCCTGAAAATCTGGGTAAAATGTTGTATCTTGTGAAAATGCCCAGACTCCACAAAAAATACTGAAATGTGGGAAAATTTTTCTTTAAAAAGATTTTTTATACTAGGAACAATACCATAAAAATGGCTCAAAATCAAAACCACTAAATGGCAAAATCAAAACTTTTATACCATAAAAATGGCTCATAATCAAAACTTTTATACCATAAAAATGGCTCAAAATCAACAATACTATACCCTAAAAATGGCTCCAAATCAAAACCACTATACCATAAAAATGGCTCAAAATCAAAACTTCTATACCATAAAAATGGCTCATAATCAACAATTTTATAAGCACCCTAAAAATGGCTCAAAATCAAAACTTTTATACCATAAAAATGGCTCAAAATCAACAATGTACCATAAAAATGGCTCAATCAAAACTTTTATACCATAAAAATGGCTCAAAATCAAAACCACTATACCATAAAAATGGCTCAAAATCAAAATCACTAAATGGCTCAAATCAAAACCACTATACCATAAAATGGCTCAAAATCAAAATCACTAAATGGCTCAAAATCAAACTTTTATACCATAAAAATGGCTCAAAATCACAACCACTAAATGGCTCAAAATCAAAACTTCTACACCATAAAAATGGCTAATCAACAATTTATAAGCACCTAAAAATGGATCAAAATCAAAACTTTTATACCATAAAAATGGCTCAAAATCAACAATACTACCATAAAAATGGCTCACAATCAAAACTTTTATACCATAAAAATGGCTCAAAATCATAACCACTAAATGGCTCAAAATCAAATCTATACCATAAAAATGGCTCATAATCAACAATTTTATAAGCACCCTAAAAATGGCTCAAAATCAAAACTTTTATACCATAAAAATGGCTCAAATCACAATACTGTACCATAAAAATGGCTCATAATCAAACTTTTATACCATAAAAATGGCTCAAAATCAAAACCACTATACCATAAAAATGGCTCAAAATCAAAATCACTAAATGGCTCAAAATCAAAACTTCTATACCATAAAAATGGCTCATAATCAACAATTTATAAGCACCTAAAAATGGCTCATAATCAAAACTTTTATACCATAAAAATGGCTCAAAATCAAAACCACTATACCATAAAAATGGCTCAAAATCAAAATCACTAAATGGCTCAAAATCAAAACTTTATACCATAAAAATGGCTCATAATCAACAATTTTATAAGTACCCTAAAAATGGCTCAAAATCAAAACCACTATACCACAAAAATGGCTCAAAATCAACATTTTTGTGCATAAATATGGCTCAAAATCATCATTTTTGTGCATAAATATGGCTCAAATTAAGGAACTAGGACCTCAAATCCTCCTAAACATTCCCTTGAGAAATGCACCCGAATCCATTGAATCAATAAACTTTTGGGAGCCCAGATTGAAGAAAAGTGTTCATGCACCAGCATTTTCAACTAAGCCTTTTACTTTCACAATAACTATTATAGAGCTTCTTAATGGCTTTACAAAGAGATAATAAAAAAAAAAGTCCCTAAAACTAAGAACTACCAGAGCCTCAATAACAAATTTAAAAATAAGATGGCAACCTTGGTTCTCCCTTACTAATAAATCAAAAACTGGGGCCAGTGAAAAAGTAGTACTACTTAAACATAATCCAAACTAGACATCATGGAAAATGAAGCAACATATGTTGCGTTATCATATTATAAACATAAGATTGTAGGTATACAAATAGTTTTAATAGAGCTTATTAATAATTTGTTACATAACAAAGTTTAAGTCCAAGGACCTCTAGGTTGGGGTGATGAATCACAGCATCCATGACCACATTACGTAATCATTGAGCATCAGAAATAGAAAAATAGATTTTTAATGAAAAGAAAAAATGGGGGAGAAAATTTGTGTCAACGTTCTTATCAATAGGTGACGTAGAGGCGTTGCACAACGTAGTTTATTAATCTTCTATTTTTGAGGAGGGACGGGTGAATCATCAGGTGGAAAAAAGGTGTTTACCTGGGAATTGATTTGGGTGGTTGACGTTTTCCATTCTGGGCAGAAGGGGTTCACGTTCGTCGTGGCTGTTTCGGTTTTCGAGCGGCGGGCCGCCGTTGCTCGTCCCAGGGCGAAGCCGACAAGCGGAAGGTTCGTCTCTTCGTCTTCTTCTTGATCTGAAACATCAGAAGAAGTCGCTGGTCTGACGTTTCCGTCGCCGGATTCCGAAGGTGGCACTTCTTCACCCGACATTATAAACAAATATTTATTTAAAAAATAATTAAATTAACTACTAATTAACATTATAACGAGAATAAAATAAACTTATAAAAAAAAAAACACGAAAATATCACATTCGGTTGCTGCTACGACCTCGAGTCTAACGAGGAAGAGTGCATAATAAAAGATTCAAGATTGAAGGGAAGGTGATAGCGGGCGAACAGCTGATAGGGTCACCGCCTTCTTGATTTTACAGTTCAACCAACCATAATTTTTTCAAACTTTTTCATTTATTTTTATTTTTAATGACTTATTTAAAGCCTAAAAAAATTAAAAGAGAAAGCCTTCAAATGAAATCTTAGTAGGCGGGGCCTCCTTTTTTTCTTTTAAAAATTTCCCGCCATTTACTTTCCTGCAAGCATTATCAGTCTTCATTTAGTTCAGCATCGGACCAAAATAGTTTTAGGTAAAGTTTTGAGTTAAATAGTTTTAGGCAATCGAATATTGTATAAACTGTTTAATTTCGAAAAATGATGTCAAGATATTTAAGGTTTATACGAAAGAAGCGAATAAACTTTGGTGGAAGTCCGGATGAAAATTGCGGCCGTGAAATTCCCAAAAAAATGGCGGAAAAGTATAAAAGTTTTATACATATTCTTGTGAGTAAAGAAAACGGTTTAAACAGTTAAAATTGGGGTCAAAATTATTAGGTTTTCTTTCGTTTTTACAGTTATAACTTCCTCAAATAGAAGTTATTATGACAAGCTCCATTGGACGAGAATACTTACGGACGAGGCACTTTTTGACTTATTTCAAGTTTTTAAACTTTCCCTATGTTATGTTATAGTAAACAAGGGTTAGAATAAAAGGGAAATTAGAGTGTACATAATGTAGTTCGCCATAAAGCATTTGACCATAGAATATCAGAAATCGCGAGTTTCCTTTCACCTTAAAAAATCTGCAACTCGACATAAGAAAATAGTCGAAAACGTTCATAATGCATTTCAACATAATAATCTCACCATAAAGAATAGATTTAACACTTGTCGTTTCGCCATAAAACGGTTTCTGTCGGGCATAATACATCTCACCATAAACTAGGGACAGCGAAAGACCAGCCTATTTCTGCCGTTTAAAACGCGATTATGGCGAAATGACGAAAACCTTAAAACTTGACAGTTCACCATAATGCAATTCGCACATCCTAGTGAGGGGAAGAAATTCACCCCCTTGTGTCATAGAACGAGCAGTCCCATTGGCTGCCTGCCTGCTTTTCCTTCTTTATGATGAGATGCTTTATGTTGAATTGCACTATGGTGAACTGTCAGGTTTTGGACGTTTCGCCATAATCGTTCTAACAAGGGTTAGAATAAAAGGGAAATTGGAGTGTATAATATTGTCGACATAATGCGGTTCGCCATAATGCATTTGACCATAAAATAGCTGAAATCGAGAGTTAACGTTCACCATAAAAATCTGCAACTCAACATAAAGAAAATAATCAAAAACGTTCACCATATTTGAACATAATACCACCATAAAGAAGAGATTTAATACATGAAATTTGTCGTTTCAACACAACGCAGTTGAACATTAAGGAAACTTCATTTTAAAGAACTTGTCGTTTCGCCATAAACTGTTTCTGTCGGGCATAATACATCTCATAAACTAGGGACAGCGAAAGAGCAAGCCTATTTTCGCCGTTTAAAACGCGATTATGGCGAAACTGCAAAAACCATAGACGTTCACAGAATGCAATACGCACATCCTCGCGAGAGGAAAAATTAACCCCTTGTATCATAAAATGAGCTGATCCCATTGGCTGCCTGCTTGCTTTTCCTAGTTTATGGTAAGATGTATTATGCCCGACAGAAACAGTTTTATGGCGAAAAGACAAGTTTAAAGAGTGGCTTTTATGGTGAGAAGCGTTATGGTGACCTACACTTTTTATGTCGACTTTCATTTATTGAAAAAGTCGTTTATGGCGAAACGCGTTATGTTGAAATGCATTGCTCAAAATTTTTGAACTTCTGAGAGCTTTATGTTCAATTGCATTATGCAAAAACGCATTATGTGAACTACAGATTGATATTGTCGAAATGCAGATATTTTATGTTCAACTGCTTTAGGGTGAAATGCGTTATGTTGAACGGTGTTCTCCAGTATGCTACGACTAGTCGAAGATTTAAATTTTTTCTAACTCAATGCTAAAATTTTATTTCGATAGGCGAAAAATGATTGGATGCTCCACTTTGAGAAAGTTCCCCTCGGGGCCAGCTTCGCGATCTTCAAAACAATGGAGTTGGGAGAGAATATAGGAAGGTAAGTCAAATTTACAGAAAATAAATTTCCCAAAATCAGGGCCGGCTTTACAAATGTTCCCCTCCCTCAAAAAAAAAAAAAAAAAAAAAAAAAAAAAAGGTCTTTGAAAATCCGATGAAAACGGTGTTTCTACACCAAAAAATCTGAACAACGCCTTTTTATTAGGAGTTTACCTATCGACATAATGCATTGGACCATAAAATAGCAGAAACGCGGTACCGTTCACCATAAAAAATTTGCAACTCGACATAAAGAAAATAGTCAAAACGTTCACCATAACGCATTTGAACATAACCTTGATAGAGAAGAGATTGAACACTTGTCGTTTCGACATAAAATTTGCCGTTTCAACATAAAGCAGTTGAACATGAAGGAAACTTTCATTTTAAAGACTGGTCGTTTTCGCCATAAAACTGTTTCTGTCGTTTGGGCATAATACATCTCACCATAAGCTAGGGACAGCCAAAGAGCAAGCCTATTTTCGCCGTTTAAAAACGCGATTATGCGAAACGACAAAAACCTTAAATCTTGACAGTTCACCATAAGAATTCGCACATCCTCGTGAGAGGAAAATTATTTATTAATAAACCCCTTGTGTCATAAAACGAGCTGATCCTCGCGAGAGAAAAAAA